>OW121764.1:4450000-5050000 GCA_933228765.1 Miltochrista miniata
TAACACAAGCAGGTTATCCCTAGCTTACTTTGGGATCAGATAGCGTTGTGTGAAGTGTCCGAGAATAATTATTAATTTTTATTTATTTATTTATCTAACCATCGTCTTAGTAGCTTCCCAACTCTACTTAAACTTAGAACCGGCTATATTTGCTGCTATAATCGGCATTTTGTTTGCGACTGTTTAGAGCCACACACAACAATAACTCTATATCTATAATTCAAATATTTGCCGTCAAAGAGCTCAAACCTAGTCGGCTCTTGTTCCTAATGACTTTATGATAAAAAAATTAAGCATGGCGATAATACAGAGGCTCAGAGGAGAACAAACACAAACATTTGGATCATTGCAGCCAAACAAATCAAGTCAAAAGTTGACACTGTAACATCGAAGGGAGTTTTTATCAGGAACCAAAAGTTTTCACATGATAAATATCGCAATAGCGCATTAATTTCCCCGAAAATGCCGCCAATTGTATTCTACAATAAATAACCTCAATGTGACAATAACATATCGATAATGGACGATTTACCTGTAACACATGACGTAACAGACGTTGGTTTCTGTGCAGTAACTACGTAGTGGAAAGCCATTCTAATAGTTTAAGATTTCACATTAATTTCAGGATGAAAATCGTTTATTTCACTTGTGTTTGGTATTCTTCAAACAACTTCATCTAATTCGCCGATGGCGATACGCTGTGTTGCCAGTGGCAGCTGTCAAATATATCATTTTTTATATTAATTTATACCGGCTTTGGTTACTTAGACCATATGCCAAATTTAGATTCCATATAATTATTATCAACAGCGGATTCGAATATGTCCAAGGTTGGACCAAGGAACTTATACTTCTAAATAAGTTTCTTGGGTTGGACTAAGGGCGAGCGCCCACTGCTTTGCGATCCGGTGCGTTTGTTGTATTTGACAGCTTTTTCTTTTTTAATTTGGCATGGCTTCAAATTGAGAACGTTGGTGAATGAACTAAAAACTGGATTCATAAAGGTCGCCTTACACGCTTATTTAGCCGGATCACGAGGACCACGAGGGACAACTGACTGTTTCTCGTGGTCCTATTACGAAAACGGATTTCAATATTTTAATCTTGATGTTTTTGCTTATATACCCTTTTTCAATAGGTATAACATTAAATTTTAAAATAAAACAAATAAGGAAGTCAGTCTTCATTTAATTTATCGATTTTAATTTTTTGTCAATCTTCATTTGTTTTTCCAATTTTCACATGTTACACTGATCTTCATTTGTTTTGAAAATTAGCGCATACCTAGTTATATACAGAATGTAGATAAAAAGTAGGGACCACGAGGAAGAACTGCTTTCTCGTGGTCCCACTATTTCGTCACACTAATGGTACCACGAGAAAACATGGGTAAATGTATGTGCAACTGTACAAGGTTCGTGGTATGATCGTGAAGTTAGAGCCGGAGGTGGTTTTTGGACGCGAACTCAAAGACATGAATTTGGTGTATAAGTTGTGTGCATTAAGTTGCTCTAGCTATCAACTTAATGCATATTTAGCCACCAGATGACATTATTTTATCTCCAGACTGTCGGATATGGTCTGGAAGCGAACCAAATCCGTGAGTCGCTCGAACCAAATCCAAAAAGTATTGTGTTACAGATACAGGTTTTTGTGACAAATAAAGCTACCGATGTTGACGAGTATTGAATTTGTCTCTTCTATTAAGTAAGTACCAACCAATTCCTACCCTCTGTTCAGGACCTTACGGTTCCACTAAAGCATAACCTGGACAGGACACCCTTGGCATGAGCTCAATATGAGCGTATGCTCAATTGTAAAAAACTATATTGAGAGATTGCGGAACGCGAGCCTAATGCTCGCCTTGCGGAAATTAGGGTTTAAGGGGCCCCACTAACAACAAGACTCAGGGGCCCTAGTGACCTCACCTGCACGCGGTGCACCTTCCGAACAACGGACGACGCTCCGCGTATTTAGGTACCCACATGGTGGCCTAGGCTCCCATGTGGTACAAGGTGGTACAATATTGGTCCGGGGGGTACCACCGTGCAGTTGTGAAAAGCCCCCCAAGTAACCCAGCCCCGGTTGGGTTGCGTTCGGGGTTCAGCAGCTGCACAGCCTGGCCCGGGGCGATGTTTGATGCAGCAGGGGGGGACCAGTAGGCGGTACGTGGTGCCTAGTGTGGCTGACGGATGTTGACCCCCCGGCCAGAGAGACCCGTAGAAACGGTCTTGCCGCCGGCTGCCCGTGGCATATTATAGGGGCCTAACAGGGACTAACCACCCTGGGAGGCTGCCCTACCAGGCCACGCATTATCCCGATGTGGTCCGTCGTGCTGGATGGTGACCGGAAGGGGACCCGGCGGCCATACCCTTCCGTCCGGCGGGTCAACTTCCTTCTAAACACATACGATATGTCATAACACACAGTCATAGATAACGCTAAGCCCCTACGACTTGTCACTCACTGCTGCAGCAAATGTCGCTCCGTCTTCACGTCTCCCTTTAACCCAATCATGGCAGCGCAAAATAAAAATAGAGGTTTCACAGCGGCCGCTGCGACCATTCCCCAAAACGCACTATTCGAGGTGGAATTCGCTAACATCCGCGGACTCCAAGCCAACCTCGACGCCGTCTTTCACCATCAAGAGACGGCACGGCCTGCTGTGATGTTCCTAACGGAGACGCAAACACGCCGCCCTGCCGATCAGTCGTACCTTTGTCGTGACTTCAATGGTCACCACACTGAGTAGCTGGGGTCCCTCAAGACTGATCCTGCGGGACAGGCCGCCCACGCGTTCGCTCTCTCCCATGGTCTGACCCAAATGGTACTCGGGATTACGCGCATACCGGACAGGTCAGACCATGGACCCGCCCTTCTGGACTTACTGCTGACGAGTAATCCAGTACGAGAATACTTTGCAACCATCCCGTGGATTTAGCGCTGCTTTGCAGAGAGGGCTTCATCGGAAAGCGCCTCTGCTGTTGCTGGTGAGATAACATTAGGTATGGAATACTACATTCCATACACTGATGTCGCCAGCATCCGCAAAGCCCGCCCCTGGTTCGCGGGTGAGTGTGCCGTAGCCTTTCAGCCAACACAGGCGGCTTACCGCACCTGGATCAGGGCTCGGGCGGTGCGCAACCCGAATGTGGCTCACCTCAAGGCAGCGTACAACATAGCCACTCGGTCGAGCAAGAGAGCTATCAGGAGAGCGGACGCCCAGCGCGTCTGTATACGATTGATGGTCCTGATGTGATGTAAAAGCCCCACGAACACTTTTACACACATTTACCCGGTGTTTTCTCGTGGTACCACTAGTGTGACAAAATAGTGGGACCACGAGAAGTTTCGAGAGTTTTCTGTTCTACTAAGTATGTCCTGTTTTCAAAACAAATGACGATCGACAAAACAAATGAAGATCTTTAAACAAAGAATGACAAAACAAATCAAGATCAGTGGAACATGTGAAGATCAGAGAAAAAAAATTAAGAATTACAAAAATTTATATCAATAAAATAATGAACACCGACTTTTTTAGTTATTTAATACTAAATTTTAAAAGTTAATTTAATGTTATACCTATCTAAAAGGAGTATATAAGCAGGTAACATCAGGACCAAACAGTTGACATCCGATATCGTAGTGAGACCACGACACGAGAAACAGTTCTCCCTCGTGGTCCCACTAGTGGTTCAAAATAGTGGGACAACGCAAAACACCAACATTTATTCGATATCCACCTCGCGATTATCACGAAAGTGTGAAACGGCATTATGCCGGCTAAATTAGCGTGTAAAGCGACCTTAATGAATTCAGTTTTTAGTTCATGCACCAATGATCTCAGTTTATAGCCAGGCCAAATTAAAAAAGAAAAAACGCAAACGCACCGGATCGCAAAGCAGTGGGCGCTCGCCCTAAGTCCTTCTCTAGTAAAGCGGTGGTACTTTACTAGAGCTTGCTGTGGAATTTGTCGATAAACCTAAAAAGTCGCGTATCACTGCGCTATATCACTTTCCAACACTTGTGCAGGTTGTCGAACCTTTATGTTTAAGAATCCACCATAAATTATACATAAACGGTCAAAAAAATACTCGTTTTCAAAAACTTAGTATGTAAGTTTGGCGCCAAATCCTCAAATATTAACTTGCAACAGTTTTTTCTTCTATTCTTGTGCTTTTTCAGCTAGAGGCAAAGAGTATAGTAATATATATAGGAGGCTAGAGGCCAGTAATTTGAATTTACATCCAGTTTTTTTTGTTTTTGAGCGTGAAATATTAAAAAAGTCTATTCATCGTTTTTAAGAGGTGCATTTTAAGCTTCTTCTACACTACTCGCGAAGTTGAACGAAGAACCTCGGCGAGAAGTCACCTCGCCCGAGGCCAAGTAAAAAGCCGAAGTGCCTCTCTCACTGATCTGTATTATTACCACACAATAATTAATAATACAAATCAGTGGCCTCTCTACAGTATCGTATTCGTCCAACTTCGCGTTCGCGAGAAGTGTAGAGGAAGCTTTAGGGTTTCGTACCTCAAAAGGAAAAAGATGTGTGTCAGTGTCATGAGTGTCACTCGATGACAGTCGCGGTAAAGCTATTGCATAGCATTTTTTCACAACTATGCTAGTATAATTATTTCTACAAAGGCTAGGAATATTTTAAGGCTTAAGTTCAACAAGTACCTACTTGACTGAGAACTTTTGGGCTTTTGGGCTTTTAGACTTTTGGACCCCACCTCACCTTACTCCACCCCATCCCACTCCACCTAACCTCACCCCTCCACACCTCACACCAATCCACCTCACCACACCCCACCTTCACACCTCAGCCCACCCCACCTCACCCTACTTCACTTCATATACATAGGTACACGTTATGCAAACGCTCACGTGTACACGTATCTGAAGTGCGAGATACACGAACGTGGCCGAGCGTGGCCGAAGGTAACCGAGCGTTAGGTTATTTTCGTGACATTTCTGGATTCGGTCTCCACGCTCAAGGCCCGCGATAGAAGCTATGCAATAGCTTAAAAACTGAATCCGTACGAGGTCATTATAGGATTATTTAATTTTATACTGTTGATTGATGACACTTGGTTGGTGGAACTTCCTGTACCTAAGTACGACATGTATTTATTATACGAGATTTTGAACTGTTCCACAATATTTATTAAAAATACATACCTACATGACCGGTTTTTTTTCATGCATTTTGAAGGTCTAGATGTGTTTTTTCCAAACGCCTACATTATGGGGATCTTCAAAAGGGGTCTCAGAAAAAGTTATTTCTGGGCCAGGCCAGGGTCGCCCGGTCGGCAGTGCGATTGTAGCGCCTCTGGTGTTGCAAACGTTCATAGGCTATAAATATTAATGTGACCATTACAGTTGGTGGACCGTAGGTATGCTTGTTTGCCATCGTAGTGGTATAATTAAAAATTATTTCATGATCCCTTGAAGCTGTAGAAAAATCAAATCCCTAAGTAAGAGGAGGCAAACACGTGTGCTGGCAGGTCGTTCCAGTTTTTTATAATTCGGCAGAAAAACGACTACAACACGGCGGAAATATCTGCGAACCTGGCTTCCCCTCGCGCTTCCCCGCACCTGGCCCTGTTTTCGCCTATTTAGTACCTAGGTATAACCCGCACGCGATTGAATGGTATGGTATTAGACAATATTCCGCACATTCTCGTTGCACGCGGATTATCCCGTACAGTTTACATGACGTCACGAGCCAGGTTCGCAGATATTTTCGCCTGTTGTACCTATCTGCACTGTTTGAGAGTGGCACCTCTGTCCAGAGCGCATTGTTCGAGATCGAAAAGGAGAGGGCAGGATTAGATTGAAGGTAGGTATCAGGTTTTGTTTCGATATCCTTTTCTGTGCGCCATGATCTCGTCTGTTATTCAGCCGTAGCCGGTGCACCACTCGCAGGTAAGGCTGGCTTGAGACCTAATGTAGGCAGGCAGGTATGGCTCCCTCTCGCTCTCAGTCAGATAATAAAATAAAGTAAGTACTGTCATATTTCTATACAAATATTATAAAGAGGAAAGATTTGATTGATTGTTTGTTTGCATCGAATAGGCTCCGAAAGAACTGAAACGATTTAAAAATTCTTTCACTGTTGGGAAGCTGCACTATCCCCGGTGCATTAGGCTATATTTTATTTCCGCATTCCCCCGGCAATGGGAGCTACGTAGGTGAAACCGCGTGACATCCGCAAGTTATTGGATGAAATTATAGTTCTCACTAACGAGTTGCACTGTGAACTGTGAACAGCACTGTGGCGCCTCCATATTATTTCTACCTACTGTTTTTGCAAAGCGATCAATTGCTACCGTAATCAAGAATAAATGGAATGATAGAATCTTATTCTATGGAATCTGGCAACTGATGATAAACATACAGACATTTGCCGATTAAAGTTCATTGATTTATAAGACCCGGGCTTCGCACCCCCGACACCTCAGCACAATATTTGCAGTCAAAGTGGTCGGTTAACCTCAATAACAATCTTGTAGGAAAGACAGACTTGCTCGGTAAGAGTTTCCGTATAATCTTGTAGGAACTTGCAAATGTACAGTTTGTCTATAAAGTCGTGAAATTAAATGAGGGCGCTGCTGAATGCATGTATGCAACCCTATATAGTACGACCAAAATGATTTTGATACGAGGAGTTCGTTCCGAGTAAAATCTTACTAATATTATAAATGCGACAGTTTGTGAGTGTGGATGTTTATTACTCTTACACGCTCGAACGGTTAAAGGGATCTGGCTGAAATTTGGTACAGGGATACATTATAATCTGGAATAACCATGGCTACTTTTTATTCTTGGAATAAGTTCTTACGGGAAGCGGGAACGGGAACAATACTAATATTATAAATGCGAAAGCTTATGAGTGTGGATGTGAGACTCTTTCACGCTCGAACAATTGAACTGATCTGGCTGAAATTTGGTACAGGGATACATTATAGTCTGGAATAACACATAGGCTACTTTTCATCCCGGGAATAAGTTCCTACGGGAAGCGGGAACGAGAACAAATTCGACACGGGCGAAGCTGCGGGCATCAGCTAGTGAGTTAATAAATAAAACACATTATACATTTTTAATTTTGTTTCTGTTTTATTGAATCAGATCCAGAATAAAGTTATTGAACCAGATCCAGAAGCCCCGGTCTAATAGCGTCTTACAACCCACCAGCAGGTGCCTAGCAGTCCCAATTGCTTTGCCACAATCATGTAATTACATGTTTTATCTGTAACTTTCCCCCATCTGACAAGGATTTTTTTGGCGCAGTGCTCAAATATTAAAATCGTCAATTTCTTTCTTTGCCGACCTTTTGTGTTTACCAGGAGTTTCAAACTTTCCTTCATTATTAAAACCTTCGTTAACTATTAGCCTAACTGTACTCTCTGATTTTCCTGAAAAGAGTAAAAAAAGAAAATTAATTACATATTGGAAACAAACTATTTATTACAAAAATGTAGGTCGTACTATAAAATAACCATGTTGTTCTAACCACTGACTTACATTATAGGTAGATTGTAAGTTTAAGATTCTAACCTAAAAATATGCAAACAATGCCTTTTTTTGTCTCTAAATCGTAAATTCAGTAAATTTGTAACTTCAGACAGATTCAAAACAAACAATAACACGATTACATACCCACCAAAGATGCTGTTCGCTCATAAACATCCTCAAAATCCCACAACAATTGTCCAGATTGGTACTCCGCGAAACATCACTGGAAAACTTTAAAAATCACTTCCTGCGCACCACTCCGATTTTCTTTACTCATTTCTCAAACCTTTATGCGTAGTTTGGTCTCAATTTGTTGCAGTTTAATCCAAACATTAAAGTTACGTGAGAGAGTAAACGAAATTCGACGATAGCATTGACAACTGACGTACTTATGTTTCTTGTTGCCAGTGTTGCCACACACATAACTATTTTTAGTTCCTCAAACATTCATTTCACGACTTTATAGACAAACTGGCGCGTTTGATATCTATACGTATTTGACTGATACGCGTGAGAAGACAAGCCCAAGCGCGTAATCGCTTCTGGGCAGTGTCTTGGGATATTTGGTTTTACCATCTAAAATTCTAATGCTTCCTCCACATTACTCGCAAAGTTGAACGAAGTTCGTCGGCGTAGTTGCCAGAGTCAAAGAAAATTTTTGACGAAGTAGGCCGAGGAGGCCCTCCACACTATCGTACTCATCCAACTTCGCGAGTAATGTGGAGGAAGTTAAGTAGAACTCAGAGATTAATCTCTGAGTTCTACTTAAATTCCCAATTTACATTTTTCGGTACTCTCAAATAAACATATACCTATACATTACCTACCTAATTTTAACATTTCATGGGACGCGCTCGTGGCCTGTTAACTATCACTGTAGTAAACAACTTTTACTATGGCCGTTCTTGGATGGGTGACCACCACATAGCGATATTTTCATACTTCGGAAGGCATGGAGCCGTTCCAATAGACTATAGATACATCCATACCTTATTACCCTAAAGGGTAGGCAGAAGCAAGTTCTACGCTCGTATTTCATTATTCGTACCGTCCCATATAACAGGTGGTGATCCTATTGCCGTAGTCAGATAGACTGGCGCAGGTTGTGACAATCTGCTTTTGAAAATTTGAAGCCGAAACATACAAAGGTAAAATAAATCAACAATGTACTTATACGTATCTAAATAAATGTTTTATTATCACCATTTTGTACTCTATATACAATATTATTATAGATCTCTATATACAATATATATAAATATCTATACCATTAAAATAAAATAACGAATGGAAAAATCAGTCTTCGTGATCCGTTGGCGGCACGCTTTCGAACAGGACTTGGGTGAGAAATGTGATCTTTCCTGTAATATAAAGACAAATACTTTTCTAAACAATGCACAGAATAGCTAGTCATGATATGGAAGTAGCATTTTACTAATAAAAATATTAAAATATAATAAACGAAAGTTTGTGAGTGTGGATGTGTAAATGTTTGTTACTCCTTCACGCTCTAACGGCTGAATGGATCTGGCTGTTTGGTAAAGGAATGACCGAATGATGTAGTCTGGAATATCATATAGGCTAGGCTACATAATAGCCACCCTCCATGGGACCTGGAAGCAAAAGCCCTTGCGTCACTATTTAAATGGTGCAAGGAGGCGCTGGAGCGGGTCCAAAGGCCTGCGTCTCGAAAAATTGAGGCCCAGCGGTCCCTGCTCCACATGAAGGATTTTCCCTCACGTACAAAAAAAAATTTTTTTTTTAGTATTGTCCCATGGAATGCGAGAATAGAAACGAGTGACCCACGGGCGGAACCGCGGGTATATCTCTAAAATTATTCTACACCATATCTAGTGTAGAATAATTTTAGAGACAAAGAAACATCACTTTGTAATATATTATGTTGCTATTAACAAGTGCCTGGTACACGATTCAATGGCCTTTCATTGTGACACTCCATAGATTATTATACTAAAACTAATATTATATATTATGTAGCTTTTTTTAAATAGCGTCCTAATTTTACAATTTATTTATTAAAAAAAGATACATACATATACATATGGTCACGCCTTTATCCCCGAAGAGGTAGGCAGAGGCATATTATATGCCCACATTTCACCTTTTGTATAATTTGTCCCACGTAATAGGTGGTGAGCCGTATTGCCGTGTTTCAATGTGTTTAAAAGATACTTACTTATAATAGTAGTAGGCGTCTTCTTATAATAAATAAATATAGTATAGCAAGCTACACCGGCCACAATGAACCCGATCGCCATTAGATACTTGATCGATGGATTGTGCAGTATCGGGAACACAGTCAGGAATATACTGACTAGGAGTGCAAAACATGGCACTACGGTGGGGACCCGGTATGGTCTGTGTTTGTCTGGCTGTGTCTTGCGTAGAACTAGCAGTGCGACGAACGCTAGCCCGTAGAATAACCACAGGAACCAACTTGCGAATTCTAGTAATGTGTTTATGTTGCCGACTAGGATGAATATCGCTGTTAACACTGCCTGAAAAAAATATAAAGTTTAGTTTTTTCATTCGTGGCGTGTAACAAAGCTGGTAGATGGTGCCTACGTCGCCATAAGAATTATGATGTGAAATAATCCGCGCACGCTTAGATTGTAGAATGATCTCCCTGCCTCGATATCCCCAAACGCCCTTTACAGTATGGGATTCTTCAAAATGGGTCTTAGAAGGTTTTTACAGGGTCGGCAGCGCGAGTGTGGCGTCCCGGTGTTACAAACGTTCATAGCCTACGGTGAACACCAGTCCTACTGGTGGGCCGTGTGCTTGTCTGCCACCTTAGTAATATAAAAAAAAATCAATATACTTACTTGGAAGGCGACAGCGGGCGCCGGCGTCATCCGTCGTATGTTGACATACGATAGCGCCTCTAACATGTGGCCTCCTCGAGCTGCCGTGTAACACACTCTGGAATTGAAATACACTTCATGTAAGTATGTAGGGTACAACATGACAAGTACACGCACCATTTTAGAAAATACCACGACTGGTAATTTGGCGACATTAATAGCGCTGTGCTAATATTAGAAAAGCACTCTGTGACAGAGGTCTCTTGTATTTTTTTTAAAGTTTATCATATTGGAAGAACGATTGGTCTTGCTGCATTAAACTGGCGAAATGGATTGATAGGCACATGATATATTTTTTCCTTTCATCCACATTCGTTGATCGAGTTTTCCTTCTTTTCGCCATGACCTCGTCTTAACAGCTCTCTGCGAAGGCTGATTATAAGTATGGAGATACGTGGTAGAATCCCCAGAAAAACTTGTAAGGCCACCTATGATCAATGTTACTGACATTTACGCCAGGGAAGCTAGATCGAAATAATCTGTTATCCCCAACCGCCTACAGTATGGGGTTCTTCAAAGCGGATCTTAGAAGGTTCTTGCAGGGTCGGTAGCGCAATTGTAGCGTTTCTGGTGTTGCATATCTTCATTGGCTACGGTGATTACCAGTCCAGCTGGTGGGCCGCATGCTTGTCTGCCACCTTATTGGTATAAACAACAGTTTGAACGGTCTCTAAAATCGGGAATATAACTTAGTACTTACCTAGTGATACCAAACTGCACACTCATCGCACATCCAAACGTAGATATGGAGACCCCCAGCGGTATGAGGAAGCTGGCGGGGCCCAGCACGCGGTCCCCGAACGTGACGGCCACGGCGGGCACTGACGTCATCTCCGCGAAGTTGAGCACCGCCATGTAGGCCACGTTCATGAACACGTACAGAGCCGTGATTAGGGGCACCGCGATGGATATGCTGAGAGGTACGTTGCTGGAATTTTACAAGTTAGTATCTAGTTAAGTTTTTTTTTCAATATACTTATTATAAAGGAAGCGCTCGTGGCCCCGCGGACTCAGTGTTCTGTAAACGATAACTGTAGTAAGCAACATTTACTATGGCCGGTTATGGATGGTTGACCACCTCATGTCTTTTATTTGCGAGCGTTTCTGTGCTTCGGAAGGCACGTTAAGCCGTTGGTCCCGGTTATCAGTTAAATGGCAGTCGTTAAGCCAAATTAAACGCCTTTATGGGCGCGCGGGCGACTTAGAAATTTCAAAAGCAGACAGTCACAGCCTACGCCTGTCCATATCAACACGGCAATACGGCTCACCACCTATCATGTAGGACAAAATTCTAAAAGGTGAAATATGAGCATATAGTATGCCTAAGTAATGATTCATACAATTCAAATAGATAATACCTAAACCAAAGAATAAATTTAATGATGTAACGTCCCTACTTGTGTCAGACTGCAGCTCTTGATAGTGTAATGGGTATTGAAAAATACCTTTTACACCACCAGTGCTGCTGCAGCTCTTTGGTAGTGTAATGGGTATTAAAAAATACCCTTGACACCACCGGTGGTGCAAGACGGTGGTGTCAAGGGTCCGAAAGGGCCTCTGTCTACCCCTTCGGGGATAAAAGGCGTGATCTTATGAAAAGGCTTCTTTGTCAGAACAGAACGATTCGAAAAGATCATTTTTCTCTTCGAGCAATGATAGCTTGGAACGCTTTGCCAGCGCAAGTGTTTCCTACTCTTCCGTGGGTGGCAGGCACACCAATGAGCCATCAACTTGAGGAGCTATTCTGTGGCCATAAATTCGATGGATGGCGCCATTGCTTTCCATAAGGAGAACGGCATAATTTTGGACCCGTGACAAAACCGCGGATATAATAAGTAGTGACCGACCGAAGTTTCGGTTTCGGTTTCGGCCAGTTTCGGCCAAAAAATCGAGTTTCGGCCGCAGTTTCGGTTTCGGCCAAAATGGGCCGAAACTTTCGGCCGGGCCGAAACTCACGTGTTCATGAATTTTGAGTGCCTAGCTCTGCTTGTGACGTGGTTAGGGTCAGCCCAACCAGTTATTATGTTACTAACCGAAGATTTACAGATTTACAAAGGACTTCCAATCAATAGTTTTAATAATACGATTTTTACGGAATTCTAAAAAGGTGATCTAGGACATTACATAACCCTACCCCTTTGTTGTCGGTTCCGTTGACTTCGTTGGTCGTCTGTCTGTCTGTCAGCAGACTTATGCACTGTGATAGCTAGAAAGTTAAAAAATTTACAGATGATGTGTTTGTTGCCGCTATAGCAATAAATAATAAAAATAGACAAATTAATAATATTAAAGGGGGCCTCCCAAACAATATACGTGATTTTTTGCTGATTTTCTTGTACGGAACCCTACGCGCGCTAGTCCGGCTCACTGTTGTCCGGTTTTAGTTATATACTTCTAGAATGTAACCAAAACCAGCCAAGAGCTAGTAGCAGGGCACCATGTGGTTTTAGTCGGTAGGAGTTCGCAATAGTCTTGCGAACTCTTACCGACTAAAACCTACTTAATCTGTAAGTAATTCCACACGTAAAAGAAAGAATCTCATCTTTAGGTGGAGATATTTCTAAAATGAACACTTGAGAAGATTTATACCGTTGATTGATGGCACTTGGTGGAATTTGCTGCACCTATTGAAAAAATAACCGGCCAAGTGCGAGTCTAACTTACACACGGATGGGTTAAAGCATAGGCTTTAACCCATCCGTGTGTAAGTTAATATGCCTCATGTCTCGTTAATAGTAACGAGACATGAGGCCTAGCCGTCCGTCTGCCTATTAGTCACGAAGTTGTATCGCTGGAACCGTGCCAGATATAGGCCTAAAATTTTCACTGTCCAGTAGTCTTACCGACTAAAAACCACGCGTATCCTACCTAACAGCCTACGGTTGGGAGCCCCGAGTGTGCCCTCGTAATGATGCATACTGTGGCCGCGTCTTTGGGGGGTTGTTCAGTTGTTTACCCCTTCTTGAGCGGGGCGTGGATGAATGTCTCACGTCATGCTATCGTCTAAGGCCTGCTTCTGTAAGGACGGTAAGCAGCCCTGTCACCGTCCTCTGGCCCCCGGCCATGGATGCTGACAGTATGGGGCACCGCCGCAGACTGTGGAACTCGGGTGGCAGAGTTCTCTTCCGCTTCCTCCCTGCCGTCTCTTTTACGAGCATGACCTGCTCACAGGAAGAGGCCTATGGCCCCGCACCAGCGATTCCTTGCGCTATTTTAAACAATGTTGCAAGGGCCCTTGTTTCCAGGTCCCATAGAGGGGTCCCGGCTAGAAGACATGCCGCCTCAACTGAGATCGTGCGGTATCTCCTTATCACCCTGACAGCCGTCGCCTTCTGCGGGCTAAGCAATCTAGCCGCATTGCTGGCCATTAGGATCTCCGCCCATACGGGGGCTCCGTATAGAGCCATGCTCCGCACGATCTCAAGGTACAGTCTCCTGTAGGTAGCGTTGGGTCTTCTGATTTGGGTAACAACCGCGAGAGTTCGGCTGATGCCCCATCCCTCAGCTATGTGACCAAACTTCTGAAGTGGTATCCGAAGTACCACCGGCTATCGAGCACGAGCTCCAGATACGTCATCGAGAGCTCGATGCCGATGCTGACGGCCCCTATATGTAAGCTGGATCCCGCAGGTGGCCTCAGGGCTGCGTCTCGGTGCGTTGCTCTTCGCGCTGTAATTAGGGTGTCGTCGTAACACGTTGCGCACGCAACCCGTTACGCTGACACCTCTGAGCAACGGACCACGCAGCACCCAATCGTAACCGAAGTTCCACAGAAGCGGTCCTAAGACCGATCCCTATGGAACACCGAACGACACATCTCGCGGACCCAGCCCTAGCCAGCTCGGGTAAGTTATGGCCCTCTCGGATAGATAGGCCCCGATAATTCGACGGAGGTATGGGGGCATTCCAAGGGGGCAAGGTGCTGAAAGCATTGGCGATGTCAAGAGACACTGCAACCACCACCTCAACCTGTTCTGATGCTGATAACAAAAAATACCTACTAAAATCAGAAAAAAGCTTCCACACAACAAACGTAATTTTTGTGCCCAATTTTTGTAACGGAACCCTCTGTGCGGAATCAGACTCGCACTTGGCTTTTTTTTTTTTTTTTCAATATGAACACGTGAGTTTCGGTTTCGGTTTCGGTTTCGGTTTCGGCCGAAACTGACCCTGGGGCCGAAAGTTCGGTTTCGGTTTCGGTTTCGGCCGGAAAACCAGTTTCGGTCGGACACTAATAATAAGTGACCAAATAGGTCAAACCTCGTCTTTAGAGGGAACAGACATAACCTCCTCATGGTTAGCATACGTAGTCACGTCTTTATGCCCGAAGGGGTAGGCAAAGGCTTAAGTAACACAAAGACTTAAGTAAAGTATACGCCTATATTTTACTTGAGTCTTTGTCCCACATAACAGGTAGTGAGCCTATTGCTGTGTTGAAATGAACAGGCCCTGACTGTGATGATCCACTATTGAAAATTTTTCAACTGTCATGTTACTGACAACTGGGACCCATGACTTAACGTGCCTGCTACTAGCTCAATCCGATAATAAACCACAGATATTACGACCTAATAGACAACGCCTTACCGCGGTTACCCACTCACTGACGTTAAGTACAGAGACTACCATACAGGCTGACCCACCCCATTCTGTTTTCCGCACCCCACAAATATACCGTTGCGCGACTAAGTTCTCGTAGCGGAGTTCACAAAAGCGTCATCTTCTATGTTGTATTGTCTGTGTAATAAACGAAGGAGGTAAGTACTTACGTTCCAGGATTAATAATCTCTTCAGTGACTACAGTGACAGTGTTCCAACCGTCGTACGCCCACAGTCCCGAGTACAGCGCGAGGGCGACGCTACCGGGGCTCCATTTACTGCCCTCGAAACCTTTGTTGAGGTTTTCTGTTTGACCTGCAGTGAAAAGGAATATTTTGTAAAGATTCTATTTATTGTATGCAGAGGTTTGTGTCTATCTCTATTAGTGACCGACCGAAGTTTCGGTTTCGGTTTCGGTTTCGGCCAGTTTCGGCCAAAAAATCGAGTTTCGGCCGCAGTTTCGGTTTCGGCCAAAATGGGCCGAAACTTTCGGCCGGGCCGAAACTCACGTGTTCATGAATTTTGAGTGCCTAGCTCTGCTTGTGACGTGGTTAGGGTCAGCCCAACCAGTTATTATGTTACTAACCGAAGATTTACAGATTTACAAAGGACTTCCAATCAATAGTTATAATAATACGATTTTTACGGAATTCTAAAAAGGTGATCTAGGACATTACATAACCCTACCCCTTTGTTGTCGGTTCCGTTGACTTCGTTGGTCGTCTGTCTGTCTGTCAGCAGACTTATGCACTGTGATAGCTAGAAAGTTAAAAAAATTACAGATGATGTGTTTGTTGCCGCTATAGCAATAAATAATAAAAATAGACAAATTAATAATATTAAAGGGGGCCTCCCAAACAATATACGTGATTTTTTGCTGATTTTCTTGTACGGAACCCTACGCGCGCTAGTCCGGCTCACTGTTGTCCGGTTTTAGTTATATACTTCTAGAATGTAACCAAAACCAGCCAAGAGCTAGTAGCAGGGCACCATGTGGTTTTAGTCGGTAGGAGTTCGCAATAGTCTTGCGAACTCTTACCGACTAAAACCTACTTAATCTGTAAGTAATTCCACACGTAAAAGAAAGAATCTCATCTTTAGGTGGAGATATTTCTAAAATGAACACTTGAGAAGATTTATACCGTTGATTGATGGCACTTGGTGGAATTTGCTGCACCTATTGAAAAAATAACCGGCCAAGTGCGAGTCTAACTTACACACGGATGGGTTAAAGCATAGGCTTTAACCCATCCGTGTGTAAGTTAATATGCCTCATGTCTCGTTAATAGTAACGAGACATGAGGCCTAGCCGTCCGTCTGCCTATTAGTCACGAAGTTGTATCGCTGGAACCGTGCCAGATATAGGCCTAAAATTTTCACTGTCCAGTAGTCTTACCGACTAAAAACCACGCGTATCCTACCTAACAGCCTACGGTTGGGAGCCCCGAGTGTGCCCTCGTAATGATGCATACTGTGGCCGCGTCTTTGGGGGGTTGTTCAGTTGTTTACCCCTTCTTGAGCGGGGCGTGGATGAATGTCTCACGTCATGCTATCGTCTAAGGCCTGCTTCTGTAAGGACGGTAAGCAGCCCTGTCACCGTCCTCTGGCCCCCGGCCATGGATGCTGACAGTATGGGGCACCGCCGCAGACTGTGGAACTCGGGTGGCAGAGTTCTCTTCCGCTTCCTCCCTGCCGTCTCTTTTACGAGCATGACCTGCTCACAGGAAGAGGCCTATGGCCCCGCACCAGCGATTCCTTGCGCTATTTTAAACAATGTTGCAAGGGCCCTTGTTTCCAGGTCCCATAGAGGGGTCCCGGCTAGAAGACATGCCGCCTCAACTGAGATCGTGCGGTATCTCCTTATCACCCTGACAGCCGTCGCCTTCTGCGGGCTAAGCAATCTAGCCGCATTGCTGGCCATTAGGATCTCCGCCCATACGGGGGCTCCGTATAGAGCCATGCTCCGCACGATCTCAAGGTACAGTCTCCTGTAGGTAGCGTTGGGTCTTCTGATTTGGGTAACAACCGCGAGAGTTCGGCTGATGCCCCATCCCTCAGCTATGTGACCAAACTTCTGAAGTGGTATCCGAAGTACCACCGGCTATCGAGCACGAGCTCCAGATACGTCATCGAGAGCTCGATGCCGATGCTGACGGCCCCTATATGTAAGCTGGATCCCGCAGGTGGCCTCAGGGCTGCGTCTCGGTGCGTTGCTCTTCGCGCTGTAATTAGGGTGTCGTCGTAACACGTTGCGCTGACACCTCTGAGCAACGGACCACGCAGCACCCAATCGTAACCGAAGTTCCACAGAAGCGGTCCTAAGACCGATCCCTATGGAACACCGAACGACACATCTCGCGGACCCAGCCCTAGCCAGCTCGGGTAAGTTATGGCCCTCTCGGATAGATAGGCCCCGATAATTCGACGGAGGTATGGGGGCATTCCAAGGGGGCAAGGTGCTGAAAGCATTGGCGATGTCAAGAGACACTGCAACCACCACCTCAACCTGTTCTGATGCTGATAACAAAAAATACCTACTAAAATCAGAAAAAAGCTTCCACACAACAAACGTAATTTTTGTGCCCAATTTTTGTAACGGAACCCTCTGTGCGGAATCAGACTCGCACTTGGCTTTTTTTTTTTTTTTCAATATGAACACGTGAGTTTCGGTTTCGGTTTCGGTTTCGGCCGAAACTGACCCTGGGGCTGAAAGTTCGGTTTCGGTTTCGGTTTCGGCCGGAAAACCAGTTTCGGTCGGACACTAATCTCTATATACATGGGTGTGTGATGCACGATTGTCTGTAGGTATGCATGTGTGCATAGGTAACTGTATCTACATACGTGGGTGTGTCTGTATGCTTGAGTGTGGGTGTCTATACGCGTGGGTGTCTGTATTCATGTGTGTCTAAAATGCATTGTTGTCTAAATACGTGGGTATCTGTAGGTGTTTCAATGCATGGGTGTCTCAGTCTGTATGGATGCTTGTCTGTATGCATGGGTGTCTGTATGCATGAGTGTCTGTTCGCATGGGTGTCTGTATGCATGGATGTCTATAAATATAGCACTACATACCATTAGCTATCACATAGATGCCTCCTCCAATAACAATGAGACACGCGAACACTTTACACACGCCAAACACATTCTGCACTTTGACGAACAGTTTTACACTAGTTATGTTTATGTATGTCATTACAACTGAAACAAATAATAATATCTGTACTGTAGTGTATGGATAGCCTCTTTCCAGTTTTTACACGTAGAATGTAATACCGGTCTCGAATCGACTAAAATCTCGCCGTACTTATCCCACTAGCTACCAGTAACTGCACAAAGTTTCTCAAAGGAATTCCGGTGGAGATTGGCTGTCACCGCGGTATCGCATAAGGGTTCGGCTGTTAAGTGTTATCCCGCTTCTTGTCATGAGCGTGAGGAATACGTGAAGCTCTGACGTCACGTTGTATTGGACTTGCTTCTGTATAGGACAGCAAGCAGCCCTTCAGATCTTCAGGATTTAATCAGATTAATGTGAAATATAATTTCGCAATAAGTGCCGCAGGAGCGATATTGAAAGTGAGGGGATTAGATACTTTTCTATATTATAAAGATAATTTCTCCCGTAGTCTTGCGGCAGTTGCGGCGGTAATCAAACGATGTCAATCCAGCAGCAGGTGTAAGTAGCAAGAAGTACGAAATCCAAACATTTCAACAACAGGTGATCTAATCTAATCAGAGCATATGTGTGAAGGTCCAAAAAAGAAAAACATATCTTGATTAAAAGTAATTTAGTTTATTGTAACAGAAATTAACATGGTAGGTATATTCTTAAAAAATAGATCATTGGTTAGCTTTTTGCCAATTCTTTTTCAATTTTTTTACATTATATTTCATTGTATATGTCAGGTCCGTCTTTGATTTAGATGGGGTTTTCATAATCAACAGCCTTATTTAATGAGTTTTGTTTGAAAATTCACCACTTCACTTCACCTTTGTGAGGTAATGGTAATATCATAGTAGAATTATATATTCTGCACTAAATCATCAATGACTTTCCATTTAGAGTGCTACCAATGTCAGTATGCAAGCTTAACTTCCATATTATTATAAGGGTTAGTTGTGACAATCTTCATATCTTTGAGCAATTCTATGATTTGATAAGTCTCTGATGTGATTGGTATATATCCATTTGAATCTTCATTCAGTTGTTCTGCCATCAGGTTCTGAAAAGTATAATATACTATATAGCTGATGCCCGCAGCTTCGCCCGCGTAAAATTTGTTCCCGCGGGAAGTTATTCCCGGGATAAAAGGTAGCCTATGTGTTATTCCAGACTATAATGTATCTCTGTACTAAATTTCAGCCCGAACCGTTCAGCGGTTTGAGCGTGAAAGAGTAACAAACATCCACACTCACAAACTTTCGCATTTATAATATTAGTAAGAAGTAAGACTATTATAGTTATACAGCACAGAAACCAAACTTACTGCTCTTGGTTAGTAATCAAAAATTTTTTATGTGAGGGAAAATCCTACATGGGTGCTATGCCGGACTCCTACCGACTAAAAAACCTCACACATCCTGCCGAAAAGCCTACGGTTGGGAGCACCGGGTAAGCCCTCGGAAGGATACCCTAAGATAGGTTCAGTATAGCCTTCTATTAGAATTAGTATCATTTAGTGACAACCTGAAAAAAGTTGTCAAGTGATTGGATACAGAAGGCGCAGACTGTGTATTCTGGTGTGATTTGGGAGAAGTTTAAGAGTAAGTGGACAGCAATAGTCTGATTAGATTAAGTTATGCAATGTCATAGATCTATCTAAAGATTACAAGGGTTTAAAGAACTGAATGACGTTCAAGTTGCATCTAAATCCTGCATCGGTTATTCTAGGCCAAGAAACTTTAGCATTTGTGCCATAATACCATAAAAAGATAAATTAACCAAAAATTAACTATACAACATTCTTAACCTGGACCTAGCTCATTAGAAATTAGTACAACACAAATAAAAACTTCTTTGCCATTGACGGCATTAAATGTTATATTATTATCATTCATTCGAATTTTGAATATTCAAATATTCCGCTAAAAAATCTGAGTCGCGCCTAAAGAAGTTATACTTCAAAAATCTTGTTATTATATAATAAAACTAGCTGATGCGCGCGGCTTCGCCCGCATGAAATTTGGTTTCCGTGGGAACATTTTCGCGGGATAAAAAGAACTATCCTATGTGTTATTCCAGACTATACTCTATCCCTGTACCAAATTTCAGCCTGATCCGCTTAGCCGTTAGAGCGTGATTGAGTAACAAACATCCAAACATCTTCACAAACTTTCACATTTATAATATTAGTAGGATAACTTACACCCATGATATCAATAATCATAACATCGGAATTGGGAAATAGCGAGTGTATGAGGCTGTGTAATTCATCCTTCATCATTTGAAACCTTTCCTTGGCTTTCTGGATATGCTGCGGTTTTACTTCTCGTTTATTTGTCTTTGGGCGGGATCGGGCTTCCTGTGATATGTGTACTAGAGTCTTTAACCTAAAATACATTGAATAGGTATCATTTTATTGAGTAGTGTGTTATATGTATAAATTGTATAAAGCAAAGTTATTGGTATATTAATTTACAACTCCATTTTAGAGTTGTTTAGAGATCAGTCAAACATTATTGTTAGAAAGCCAACAGGATTTATACTGTGTATAATACTGGTTGTAATATGAGTAGGTAAAAGCAATAGAACAGACAATAATAAACATTGTTTGATTAGTGTAAAACATGTCGTAAGTACCTGTTTATTTCTGCATCTAAATCATGTATAGTGCCCCGCGTCAAAGCAGTCATTTCCTCTACTTGGACAGTTTTCTCTTGGATTTCCTTTAAAAATTGACTCGTGAGGAGGTTGTCGTCGGCTGTAATCGGTGTATTAGTATTTTGAACTACGGTGCGCAACCCCTCCACGTAAGAAAGTGATTTTTCATTTACTTGCTCTTCACTCAAGTTGGGGGCGTCTAGTGGCGAATTGTCGATAACATGCCACGCCTGCATACATCGTGCCTGTAGTTCTTTTATTTCTCGTTTTACTGCATCTTGAGTTTCATTATTTCGACTTGATAGCATTCTAAAACAAACATACATTTTATTATCTCAAGTGGTGACTGACCCGTTAACTAATATGATTCATGAAAACAATAAAGACTTACTTGATTTCTCAATGTACAACAATTCCGTAACTGTATTCACTATATAACACTATTAATTATCATCAAAATCTTAAAATTATTTTGTTTATTTACGATTCTATGACGAGATTTCGGTCGGTTTGATTCGAATTTGACGTATCAATTAACAGATCTGACATCCGTAACAATGACATTTCACTTTTTTTATTAAGTTTATGGCATAGACACCAGAGCTTTTGTACAACCATTATGAATGTCAGAATTGGGACAAAATTATCTACAGCAAGGTGTACTGTACAGTGATTAAAAATTCAAAATCTATCGTTTGTCTTCATCTCATCGGTCCCATATTTTATTCTATTTCACATCACCTACTAAAGCAAGACAACAGAATTGCAGTCTAGGGTTCATGAGCATGCACGGTGAAATGTATGATTTCACCGTGCATGCTCATGAACCCTAGACTTCGCGCTCCTATTGTCACTGACAAATCAATCTGCTTACTGGTGCTCCATTTACGTTGGGCACAGTTTAGTTATAATCTTTACTTTATTAGTCTGAGTGGCAAGTGCGAGTTTTGCCATGCGCCTGTCGACAATCACGGTGAGCGCGTTAACGCCGTATTTGTATGGAATCGAGACAAGTTCCCGCGGTTACAGCCATTGGCGTAACTATACCGTCTGGGGCCCGTGGCAAATTCGTTGGATGGGGCCCCCTTAGTGAAAAGTTATAGTGTTACATTAGCTATAGAAATTAATAGATCGATCAATTTATTCTAAAAATAAAGGCAATCTACCATATATTTGCACAAAGCTAAACATGGGTTGTGCTCAGACCACCATTATGAATGAAATGTAAGAAGTCTCCATCGATTCCTCGAGTGGAAAAAAGATCAACCCCTGATCGCCTTTCTTGAAAACCAGTTGGAGGTTTTCCTTCTTCATACCTAAAGCACAATAATATTGGGCCTAATAGTTACTCGCAAACTATCGCAGATGCGCTATCCAACAAAACTATCCGTGAAGCAGAGCTAACGTAACGGGACGGCCGCAAAGTAATCACAAAGACCGACCAAGTCTGCTCACTAAGCGTGCCATAAACACCCTGTCAACTCTACTGTACGCGCAGTAGATCACACGTGCATCGAGATCGAGCTTGCACGATATATGCAATGGTCGTAACTCGTAAGTACCCAGAGGGGAACCCTCCGCCCAAACACATTATATCCTGGACAACTTGTCAGCAATAATGTCCAGCTCCATCGGAGCGGGTACACAATGTTCGCGTGGTCCCGCATACTATCTGGGTCAGACATAGTAGACCTCTCTGTTGAACGAGTTATTGAGATAGCCAGTATAGAGTTTGAGCGGTTCATTGTACTAAGCGTATACAGTCCCCCGGATGCTCCATATGCACAGTTCGAAGAGAAACTTGAAGAAGCATTGTTTAAATGCCAAAGTACAAAAAAAACCGTCCTATTTTGTGGGGACTTCAATGTAGACATTTTAGAAACTGCACGGGAACCTTTACAGAGAGAGAAAATGTTAAATTTGTTAAAGTCATTTGGTTTGTATAATATATTTTTGGAACCTACTCGTATAACTGCAACTAGTGCTACTTGTATTGATAATTTTTTTACTAATATAAATCCCATTAAAAAATGTATAGTGGACCCTGTAAAATCAGATCATCGTGGCCAGTCTGTTTCTTATCTGAGAAATAGTAGGGAAACTAAGAAGATTATTAGTTTTGTCCCAGTTAACACACATCGCTTGGAAACCTTTAGAAGAAACTTAGTCAAGAAAATAACAGAATTGCCTGATTACATTAGCGTAGAAGAATCCTACTCTGATTTATTTAATTTGATACATACTGTGTTTGGGAAAATCTTTACCCCGAAAACATTATCAATCGGAGGCAGTTCTGCTTTCAGTGACTGGGCTACACCCGGAATTTATAAAAGTCGCCATAAACTATATGAACTGTATTCTGAAAAATCATATAATTTCAACCCAGAGTTTCAGGAATATGTTAAGAAATACTCAAAGATATTTAAGCAAGCCTGTACCTTAGCCAAGTCTAATTTCATTAGAAATAAAATTTATGATTCTGCGAATGTAATTAAAACTACTTGGAACATTATCAATGCGGAATGTGGTAGGTGTACAACGAATGAAAGAAAGTTTCATTTAAATATAAACAATCGCCACGTATCGGGGGATTTGGAAGTGGCGACCGAGTTTGAAAAATTTTTCAGTAATGTTCCAATAGAGATAACTGACACTCTCCAGTCGTCTTCCACCTCCGCCGAGCTATTATTAGCAGAATCTGTAGCTGCCTGTGAAGGCGCGTTCGAATTCACCGTTGTCAACTGCAACGACATCATAAAAGCTTTTAGATCTATTAATGTTAAAAAAACCGCTGACCTTTGGGGGTTATCAGTAAAATCCATATCAAGTATTATAGATGTCATTGCCCCCCACTTGGCAACTGTGTTTAACGATTGCGTCTCTAGTGGTGTATTTCCTGATTTGATGAAACACAGTAAAGTTATACCACTATTCAAGGCTGGCACCGCTTCAGATCCGGGTAATTTCAGACCTATCTCGGTGTTGCCGACCTTGAGCAAGGTATTTGAAAAATTGATACTAGAGCAGATGCTGATCTATTTTAACAGTCACAAATTATTTCATGAGAAACAATTTGGCTTCACTAAAGGACGTTCGACTACCGATGCTGGTGTAGAGTTATTGAAATGTATTTATGACGCCTGGGAGGATAAACAAGATGCAATTGGTGTGTTTTGTGATCTGTCTAAGGCATTTGATTGCGTCCAACATAAAACATTAATCAGGAAATTACACCATTATGGCATAAGAAGCAAGGCTCTCGACCTTCTGACTTCATATTTGAACAATAGAATTCAGCGGGTCGATGTTAATGGTACACGCTCAGAGGGATCTTTAGTTACTATGGGCGTCCCGCAGGGTTCAATACTCGGACCATTTTTATTCCTTATATATTTTAATGACCTACCCTTTTACGTGGGGAACAACAACAGGATTGTTTTGTTTGCAGATGACACTTCTTTGATTTTCAAAGTTAAAAGACAAATAGATAACTATGACGATGTCAACAACGCAATCTTGAAAGTGGTTCATTGGTTTAACACTAACAATCTTAAACTAAATGATAATAAAACTAAATGTATTAAATTTACCTTGCCTAATGTTGCACAGTCAGAAACCAATGTTCAACTTAATGGTCGAGAGTTGGAACTTGTGGAACAAACCACATTCCTAGGGTTAACGGTTGATGCTGGTTTACAATGGGGTCCACATATTGTAAAACTAGCTAGTAGATTAAGTTCAGCAGCATTTGCTGTACAAAAAATAAGGCACTTGACTGATGTAGATACGGCTAGAATAGTTTATTTCAGTTACTTTCACAGTATAATGTCTTATGGTATTCTACTGTGGGGTAATGCTGCAGATATAAATAAAATTTTTATTTTACAAAAGCGGGCCATAAGAGCTATATATAGACTAGGTCCAAGGGTCTCTCTGCGCGAAAAATTCAAAGAGGTTAATATTCTTACTGTAGCATCACAATATATTTTTGAAAACCTTATGTATGTACAAAGAAATCTACATAGTTTCGCTAAGTTAAGTGATAGACACAATGTCAACACTAGAAATAAAAATAACCTTGCTGTTTTTCATAGCAGATTGCACAAAACCAGCAATTCTTTCATGGGTAACTGTATACGCTTTTACAACAGGCTTCCAGACGAAATTAAAAGTATGTCCCTTAATAAGTTTAAAAGATCTGTTAAAAGTAAATTGAACTGCAGGGGCTACTATACAATCAATGATTATTTGTTGGATAAGGAAGCCTGGAAATGACCTGCTCTGCTGGATTCTCAAAAAAATTGTTAAAATGCCTAGTTTTTAGATTCTTTAAAATTGTAAATAGAGCAAAAAAAAGAACAACCCGCTGAGTTTCTTGCCAGTTCTTCTCAGGTGGGTCGCGTTGTGAACTGGTGGTAGAGTTTTTGTTTTGTATTCTGGACGTTTTGCAAGCGCATCTGTATAATGCCTATGTGAAATAAATATATTTTTGATTTGATTTGATTGAGACCATGGGAGAGAGCGAACGCGTGAGCGGCCCGTCCCACAACTCTGCCTGAAATTGTGGTTTTGTGGGGTTTTGTGAGGCTGCTGTAACAAAGATCTTCCTTTTTTTTTGCGCACTGCCATGGTGTATAAAAAAAGGTATGCGTTAAGATGGGACATTCGATGCAGCGCAGTGGGCGACAAGACGCAGGAGCTAGTTTCGTTTTTATCTGTGTGGTTGGAGGGAAGATCCACAATACATAGTCAGCCGGATAAGCCACAGAAAACAAATCCCTCAGTACGGCACCGGGTATGGTCCCTCCACAGTACTGGTATAGGTCTCCCTGGTAGACGGGTCGCAGACACTATACTACACTTGGCGTTTGCTAGTCCCCACTTGCTGCGGCGATCATCCCCCGGGCCTGTTTCAGGCATGTTTCTTACTACAGGCCCACCCAACTACTTCTTGCACAGGCTCAACATCAACTACGTGGGTATCTCAATGCGTCGGAGCCTTGTCTATTGTTTTTCCTATACACACATACAGTATAGTCCTGTATAGTACAAGTAGTATACAGGTACGCCGCTCTCAGGTGAGAACCCCTGGATATGGGTGGGCCCGGGCCCTAACATCCAAGTAGATTTTTTTTCCTTTCATTTTGCTCTCGGGCCGGGGGCCGCGGCATTTTGCCACCCTTGCCACCCTATAGTTACGCCACTGGTTACAGCTAGGTGGCGGTGTCTCGATTCTATACAAATCGGCGTTAACGCGCTCACCGTGAACGTCGATAGGCCCACGCACGCCCACACCTAAACTCGCACTTGCCACGTACACTGCTTCTGAACACAATTTAACTGAATATAATGGATTTCAAGAAGTGTAGGAATTGATGGGATGTGGAACTGATTTATTTATACTAATGATTGATTAAAATACTTACATAATGCAGACAGAGATCCCAATGTGATAGCAGCATGTCTATAGCTCGGATCTATATTTTCCATGAAAGGTTGCATTGAATATTCGGCAAACGTCATCACGATAATTGCTACTTCAGTAGGCCTTAATATTAAAACGTAAATAAATGCACAAATAAAAGCAGGTAGTGGCCCCCAAAACTTATGAGATTTTCCAAACGCTTCTCGAAAGTAGGAATACTCGGCACCAGATTTACCGAGAACAGTTCCTAATTCAGCAAATGATAGTGCTCCTTGAAAAGAAAAAGAAAAACAATATTTAATAGTGTATTAGTGTGCTGAGAATTAGAAAAGTAGTTCTTGTTCAATAGGTGTCTTACCTACACCCACCTAATAAGGAAATTGCACCAGACACTATCCATATGATTAGGCATAATGCGACGGAGCCAGAGTGCGCGAGTGCTAATGAGGGTGATATAAAAATGCCGGATCCTATCATCACTCCGAGTATCATGTTAACTGCCGAGAACAAACCCAGTTCTCGCTTTAATTTAATCGCATCGTCTGCATGTGTCTCTCCGTTGGTGATCTCGATTCCTTTGCTGGTCGCTTCTGTTTCTTTGGTAGACATTTTTGATTTTCTGAAACAAAGCAAATAACTATTTAGAACGATTTCTTAGATTCTCATGGATACTGTGCTCGGTTGGGCAACTGACAGGGTGTAATGAGTCCTGGGACTGACTGGGACATCCATCCGAGGGCTTAACCGGGGCTCCCAACCATAGGCAGTTGGGCGTTACGTGAGGTTTTTTAGTCGGTAGGAGTCCGGCATAGCATCCATGATGGATTTTCCCTCGCGTTAAAAAAAGCATATTAATTAAGAGAATAATAAATTAATATTATGACTGCGTTTGTGGCGCAGTCCGCGCAGTCGGTAGTGATACCGCCTGCCGCGCTGGAGGTTCTGGGGTCGATTCCTGGGTCGGTCCAAAAGTTAACTAAGTATCGATCTCCTCCTTGAGATGCGTTAAGGTCAAATGTAGTCGTGTAGGATATTACGGAGATAGCGAAACCGACATAGTAAAACATATAGGTACCTACTTATGTGGCTTCTTCAATGTATTGTGACCTTGCATGTGAAATTAACTTAAGGGCATAGGTAGGACAACTTGTATAGTCCGTTCACAGTTTATTTACCTCTGACAGATCGTTTTCTGTGTGTTGGTATTGCAGTAAAGTCCCCCTATGAGTGCCAGCTTATGACATTTTACCGCGTTTTAGGGGAGATTATAAGATGGAACCGTTAACAATGAGAGTTATTTTTATTATGTAAATATCCTTTAGTCAGTATAATTAACATTACTAAAGACGTAGTTCTGTTACTATAAGATTTTTCTAAAGTTTCATTTTTATTTACATAAATGGATAAGTATTCAAAAACGACACTCATTACTATCACGAAGGAGGGCAAAATTGCTGCTTTCACACCTCAAATTATTTCCGCGCCCGAAAAAACGGCAGCAAAAGAAGAAAATAAGTTTCGACTTAAGGTTGGACTATATGGGAGAAAAACAATCTTAGTATGGTAACACGAAAATCAGAGACGGTAACCTCACAGCTAGAGGTAAATTAACTATGAACGGACTATATAACATAGTGAGCAAGTAGGTACCTAATAATAAGACGACCTAGAAAAGGTCGCAGACAGGGGCTTGAATTGGGAAGGCGCAAGGACTGTATGTTGTAGCGTACATTGGAAGAGGCCTACGTCCAGCAGTGGACTGCCATGGGCTGATTTGATTGATTGATGTAACTATGGGCAGACGGGTTAGCGGTTAGGGCGACTGACCTCTCAGTCATTATGGTTTTACTGCTAGTGCTTTTTGGTTTAGGTTTCCGTACCCATAGCGTAAAAACGGGACCCTATTCATGAGACTATCTACTTCCACTATTATGTTGACGATGTAGGATATATAACAGAGCAGAGTCAAACGGTGAATGAACTTGTTCTTTGTAGAGGATTTTATTTATTAGATTACTAGACACTCGCCTACTTATGGATGTCTCAGAGGAACGGTTTTGACCTTATTGTTGAATGGCGGAAGGTGAATCCACTTATGCCAATCAGTTGGTTACAATTGCAACGTAATTCGGCTTACACAATAAATAATGGAATTACTACTGTGTCCTGTTACTAGGCCATAGGACACAATGAGCCATTTCAAATGTATTGTTATGAGAATAACTCTGCGTTTGGTAAGTAACTGATGTGAAGTGATATGGCACAAAGTGCTTCTGGTTAAAAAACATCGAAGGCAAGATCATCCGATCATTAGCAAGTCAATAAATAAGGCTCTGAACTGAGCATCGAACACAATAATCAGGGAGGCATTGAAGTCCTGGGACATCTTTCCGAGGGCTTACCCGGGGCTCCCAACCATAGGCTGTTGGGCGTTACGTGAGGTTTTTTAGTCGGTAGGAGTCCGGCATAGCATCCATGAGGAGATTCCCTCACGTTAATAAAAAGGGAGGCATTGAACAGAGTACTGAGACATCTCGTCTCTAGAGAATTATGTTAGGTTCTTAGGACTTTTAAAGATAGACTGTCAATTCTGGAACCTGCCAGAAGGCTAATTTCGATAGTCTGCCATTCATTGACGAAAGGTTGGATACCACCAGGACTAATGAGTAAAATATTGTTTAACGATGATGACGACACTTTTTATCGAGTAGGAATAGGAAGCGGAAGGCAAGTATACCTAATTGAATGTGTGTAAATATTGATCAATAAAATAAACGTGTTTCACATATTACATGCGGTCTGGTCACGTCGTCGCTATTCTTCACCCATCTGTACATTCTGTACCTACTAATATTACGAAGAGCATATATTTGATAGTTTCTTTGCACGAATAGGCTCCGAAACTACTGAACCGATTTATAAAATTCTTTCGCTGTTGGGAGGCTACGCTATCCGTTGATGATATGGCTATATTTTATTCCCATATTCCCACGGGAACGGAAACTACGCGGATGAAACGGCGTGGCGTCCGCTAGTGTATCATATTTATGATAATTATGTTATGTATCGGTCCTAATAATATAATATGTATCATTCATTGCCTACGTGAACATCGCAACGCCGCGGCCGCCACGACTATTCGTTTTCATTACCCATGGTTGCCTCACATTTAGCTTAGTATTATTTCCTTCTTTTCCTTTCGTACTATAGTTATCTAGTGTGTATAAAATATCAGTCTAAAAGTTAGAACACTCTTTAGGGCCATAAATGATATGATTAATTTTCCTACAGACTCTACAAAGATACTGACTGCCCATAAGAGGATACGCGCTGAGCCCCGTTCTCACAGTACCTATCTCGAAGCGAAGGGAAGCGATTACAGAGGTTCAACGGTGGCGAGCAGGGAGGGGTGCCGCCCTTGGTGTGAGACATAGTCGTCGACTGGCTGGAACAAATCTGACACACCGAACGAGACGGTTCTACCGTGTCTGTGCCTAGCAGGCCCGCCATAACAAGACTCCTTTGTGCGATTGGGACATCTGCTGGCGGCAACGTCGCGGTTTCCCAACCCATCCCTGAAAACGTTTATTATTGAACCAAGTTGAGTGTAATTATGGGTACCTACCTAATCCTCCATTCGCTTATGTAATCATACTTGCTTTATCATCTGTTAATTAATACTGATATCCAAGTAGGTACTTCGAAAGCAAATGTGGACAGCCGTTTATCATCATCATAAGCGTAGCGTAGTGTGTATTGAGTCTATTGAATGAGGTTTGATCTGACGTCACTATTCCGCGTTATCAGTAATTAACCCGCAGTTATCGCGCAGTCGCATCGTCCAGACGAGATGATAACCGGTCATAGTATAGTGAGATGACCGTTGAGTTGTGTGCTGGTGCTGATTATTTAATATTTTAAATGTTTGTCCTTCTATTGGGTCTCATCGGACAATCAACCTGATATTTAAAGCATCTTATGGCTATGATGGCGCCGCAATTTGTAGTGATCAATCGGATGGTAGAGCAACACATACGGCAAGTATGTATCTCTATGCTCAAAACAAAACCATGATCTCAATAATATTAATTATCATGTATTTGTTGCAAATGAAAGCTCGCTGCTCGCGATATTTGGGAAAGGTTATAATGCAGCTCCCCTCTAGGCGTGGCTGCGGGTGGTAGTCAAAGTCTGCCGGACACCCTGGGACATAGTTTTGAGGGTTTGCTCAACGTGAGAAAAATTACTGGCCATGATGTACATTATTCACCAAATCACCACCATCCAAAAGTCGATGTTATTTGCAAACTTTCTGGGGAGGTCTACAATACTGGCGTGACGTAACCTTCTGTCAGTCACGATCTAGGTTCTTTCAACACTCCTATGAATAGATAGGTAGTAAGTTTAGTAACCTCATCAACGAAAATGCAGACGTAACACAAATATCAATTTAACGAAGAATTTCAAAATGTTAGTACATACAATAGTCGTACATTCGGGTTCTTTTGACCTCCAGCTAACTCGCTCGTGTCGAGATCAACAATTAGCGCTTATAAACATTAACTAGAAGCTCACGAGATCATGTACGCAATTTTCTTGTAATTCTCCCACGTGACACCATCCTAATTCTTATCACACATGACCTAATTGGTTCAAGGAACGACATTTTATAGAAGAGTCAGATGTGCAAATAAAATAACCATTGTTATTATTTGATTCCTTTTTTTTAAGTGAGGTAAATCCTAAAATGGATGCTATGTCGGACTCCTACCGACTAAAAAGCACACGTATCTTACCCAACAACAGAGTACGGTTGGGAGCCCCGAGTAAGCCCTCGGAAGTATACCCCAGGACTCCCAACGGATTATTTGATCCCTACTGAGTCCGAAATCACTTAAATTCGTGCCGATTTAAATCCGTGTAGATTTGAAGAGGAAACATAGAAAGTGTCAACGACTTAGAGCGGCCGTACACGGACTGCTTCAAGCAGTTGAGACCGACTGCTTGAAGACGCGACCGCGCGGTGAACTATAGCCATTCATTCGCAGCCGTACACACGACTGCTCGAGCAGTCGCGACCGCTTCAAGCCGTCAACTGCATGATGAAATTCCATCGTGCCGTCGACGGCTCGCGAGCGGTCGCAAGGCATACACCGGCTGCTCGAGCCGTTGACTGCGCTAGAGCAGTCGACAGGTCCTCATCATTCTTGAGCTTCCTCATAATTGTGTTTTCACGTTTAATTTTAGACTTTATTATGTTATTCAATTGATCAAACGAAGACATTGACATTGACATCCTAAAATAGGTTAAAATTTTTCTTCATCACTTCTAAGTTCCATAAAAACATCATGTGCATGTTGTTCTCTTAATTCCAAAATTGGATGAAACCAAACCCGTCGCCGCCTTCCTCTCCGCTTGAGCAGAAGCAGCAAAAGCAGTGCTTTCTCGTCAGAATTCATGACTCGACTGCGGTAGAAAATCTTGACTGCTCGAGCGGTTGGTAGCGACGCGGCGACGGCTCGAGCAGTCAACAACCGACCGCTTGAGCAGTCGACGCCGACTGCTCGAGCGGTCCGTGTACGTCGCTCAGCCGTTAACTGCTCGAGCAGTCCGTGTACGGCAGGGTTTAAGCGCCAATTACACCTACCTAAATTTAAAATCCGATATTTAGGATGTCCTGAATTCAGAAAAATTCAGAAAAGCATTTAGGAAGAGTAGCTTCCTAATTAGGAAACGATTTAGGAAAAGGATGGTTTTCGCTGCCGTGGCCCAGCCTGGGCCATACACCATATATGACAAGCCACCATTAGCCCAAGTTGGGCCACATCACACCGCATAGGCTAACTGGCTAAATCGGATGAGTGTAATCACATTTCCTAATTCAGGACGTGTCAAGAGTGCACTTTTTGTCTTTTACTCCCAAACAAAATGACGACCGAAAAGGAGACAATCCAAAATATTTTGAAATTATATATGGATAATGCCTTATCTATGGAACAAAAGTGATCCAAATAATAATATACTTAAACAATAGTATAAGAAACGAATGGTTCAATGTTTTATTAGGAATTAAAAAAAATATGTTATTAGCATAGATATATTATAAGTCAAGATGGAGGGTCGCTCTACAATCGACATGAACAAAACGGCTTACGATTTCGCAAATGTGTGCGTGCGCCGTCGAGCGGCCAGTGTCTTTACACTGTGCGTCGGCTTTTCTGTGTGCGTAAATAATGATACCAGCTTCTCCCTAAAATTGCATTAAACTAAGTCTTATTATAGTTTATGTAATTAATTTAATATATAATGTAGGATGTATAATATTTACTATATCAATATTGTATACATATTTGTTTATTGGGTATGAGTATTAATACAAATAAATAAAATTGAAGTGTCTGCTTGTAATTTTTTTTCGTGTAATTAATAAAATTGTTCACGCGTCTTGACGGCATAGTGATGTAGGTAAATTAATAACTTGTATACATAGATAACCTGCCCGTTACACACTTTCTATTGTTTTTTTTTTGTTTCTTAACTTGGTGGATACCTAGAATCTACTGAATTCTAATATAATGTATTGAACAAATCGCATATAATGCACTGAAAAACTCCTGAGTTGTGTGGCTTCATATCCTTCATTTATTTTAAGCAATTTTTCAAAACTATAATAAATGTGTATAAAACGGAATATTTCGTGTTTGTTTGTATATTACGGTTTATTTGTTTGAATGCTAGATTCTGAGGAACAACTTAAGTACTGGTTTGATTTTGAAAATTCTTTTACGGTTCGATATTCCCTTTAATGACGACGAAAAGTTTCAAAAACGGGGAACATTTATTACATTGTTTACGGTGTAACGGTGTTAACGTCACAAAAATCTAAATAATGTGTATAGGTATAGATAATTCAACTCATCAGTGCGCGCGGCGCTATGTGTGCGTGCGCTAGTAATTATACAGTTTTAATTTGTGTGGCAGTGACGCGGCCGTCTTCACAGAGTACATTTTTATATTAGGAGGTAGAGACGTAACTCGACTTATTGACGACACCAGCGGTGCCAAGCAGTCTTTGCAGGAAACGCTCTGTGTGGCCGCGAAATAAACATCATATTTATACAAAAAGCATACAGCGCCATCTACCACGTTTGCAGGCAACTCTTACGTTATAATGAAACGAAATCAAATATCATGACAAGTCTCAATGTAACTGCAACGTTGAGATCCTGTGTAACTTGGTCACATTATAATTCATTACATAGTGTTCTTATTGATAATACCATGGGTACAGTCGTTAAAGAAAATGTCTAATTCTTCACGGAGAAAATGTTTAAGAAGTCAGGTAAATATTTTAATTTTTTATGTGTCAATTTGATGGAATTAATATTTGTTATCACTACATATGTATAATAAAACAAAGTCCTCGCCGCGTCTGTCTCTTCACGATAAACTTAAAAACTACTGCATGGATTTTCATGCTGAGATCACCAATTATTCTTGAGAAAGGTTAACGTATATATAATTTGTTTGTATACATTGACTAAAATATAATGATATTAGTTTGGAGATGTCGGAAAAAAATAGGGTGTCTGGGAGCTTTTAACGAAAACGCTGCCTTAACCCTTCGAGGCATAACAAAATAATGTAAGGTAGAATTGTGTAACTTATAAAGGCCTACAAAAAGGTCATAAATGATAGAGCTCCAAATTCTAATGCAAAAAAATAGAAATGCAGAGATGGTCGACGGAAAAAAACATTGCTTATACCTACTGCAAATATGACAAAAATTGAACTGAATGACTTGATTTAAAAAATAAAAAAAACCATATCTATACATCTAAAAAAAGTGTTGAGGGTCGAGAGTCTGTACATGGAAGATAATTTGATAATTTTAATTGTAGGGCGTTCTCTAATCGATACTGAAGCTGAAAATGTAATTAGAAATTTTCATGTCTGTCTGTCTGTATCCTGATTATGAATTGATTTAAATGAAACTTGGTACAATCTGAGCTTATGATCCGAGGAAGGTTCTAGGATACTTTTGTTCCCGATATATTGCGCGGTTCCTTTGGGAGAGGGCAGGGCAGTTTCAGACGCTTTTCGCACACCTAATGTGTCAGCTAGTTTGTTATAAGATTAATGACATACTTCAGCCATATGGCTTAAAAGTTCTTCAGCTACCACCGTATCATCCTGAACTAAACCCAATAGAAAATGTATGGGGAATTTAAACAAATTATAATGCTTCGCATAAAATCGAACAAAATGTGATGGAAATAATGAAATTAATGCTAAGTGTTAGTATTTACATGTCTTGCACAACAGTGATTAATGTATGTACAATCTACCCGGTCCGCGATAATTTTCAGAAGGGAGTTAGAGCTAGCCCTGACTCTGCAGACGAGGGAGGCGGCGCGTTTCCGCATTGTTGCATAAAAACAATCTACCCGTGCCTGCGCGAACATCCCCGACGCGCTGCAGCGCCAGGGCAGCCCCATCAACCTCCTGAAGGCGTTGTTGTACTGGACTCGGAGAGCCCCGTATGCCCTTTGTGTATAATTAGCCCACAGGCTGCACGTGTAAAATGATGTACAGTAAGCTTTAAATAAAGTAATTTTAACCTCAGGAGTGCGTACAAACCTGCGAGCTATATAATAAACGAACGTTTAAGTCAAATTGATGAAGAGATGTGGCGTTATACTTGTCGAATAGTATAACGCCACATCTCTTCATATAATATAAAGAAGAAGAATACTATCGACATTTTGATTGAATTTATAATTTAACCTTGGAGAGAGCAGCAACATACATTTCACCCATTGAGTTTTTATTTTAGTTAAACAAGTGTTTTTGTATTTTGTACTTCACTGTATCTCATGTCACGCACACGAAGTCACTGTGTTTATACGAGGCTTACACACACATAGTGCCGCGCGCACAGATGAGTTGAACTTACTATAACTTCTTTTTAATAAAAAAAAGGATTATAATAAACCGATTCCACAAGTATCAAGAGTAACATAACCCAGAAATAACTGTAACTATGAAATAATAAGTACCTACTAGGTATTATTTTATTACATAATTCTTGATTCAAAAACTATTTTAAATTAATAACACATGAACTTTCGAAATTGATTTATTAGATCCAATTCATTATAATAAATAATATATTAGAACGTAGTGTATTAAGAAATCAATATAAGTAATCATTTCCTAGATAAACTAGTTAGGTATACTTACCCCTTTCCCAATTGTTAAGTTGGGAGAATAAAACAATAAAGTGGCAACACTGATGAATATTGCGAGATTAATAATGAAGAAAAGAAAAATTAAAATAAGCTTTATTTTGGGTTCTTACCGACGCGGACGATAGCTGACATGTTTAGAAGTTTTTAATCTCCTACTATAATTTCTACAAATTTTAATTGCACAAAACGACATTTTAGCTAGATTTTCGTACACTACTTAGCGCGCGTTTTACGTGGTGACGTTAAAGCGACACGATCGACACTGAGCGGCGGGTTAGACCAATTCATGTAACAGTTGCATGAATTTTTTTGCGCCGTTTCTGCGCCTTGACCTTCCATCTAGACTTATAATTATATCTATGGTTATTAGATTGTCTCGGTAGGTAGCGCTTTCGGTAGTAATGCTGCCTGCCGCGCTGAGGTCCCGGGTTCGATTTCCGGGTCCCGTTATACTTTTTTCCACTGTCTCGGTGGTAGGTACTGTAACCGCCTGCCGCGCTTGAAGTCCTGGATTTGATTCTCGGGTTGGTCCAAATATTTTTGTGATCCACAAATGTTTGTTATAAGTAACCCGGTTCATTAAAGAAAGGAATCTTAAATGGCGGTGCTTATCATGTTCTCTCGCTCGCAAACTAGTGCCGTCTATACTCACTCTCGCACGTACCGTAAACAAAATAAAATCTTGATTTGCTTTCATGTTAACTTAATAAAAATTTTCGTTTATTTTAACCAACATCATGATCGTCCATGACATAATGTGATATACGTTGCGGGATGACGATACGGGATGAAAGCACTCTATGTCCGTTTCCGTACAAATCTACATACTTAGTGTCCTTTCATCCCGAAAAATGTAGGTAGGTACTGTTTCACAATTTTTGACTTTCACTCTGGCGAAGCCGCGCTGGCAGAAGCTACTCAGAAATTAATATGACCCGCAGGCTTATTACGTATAAAACAGCGATCAGCGATAATTGCGCAATCATCGCGCGATTTATCGCTGGTTGCAGAAAAAAATGGTATTACGTAAAATTCTATCGCGAATCGTTCGCTAATCTTTACGTTGCACTTATCACTACGAAACTACGTTTATAATTACACTTTAAGAATAATAAAATTGGCAATTTACTAAATAATTACGCAAAAATTGATTATTAATACCAAGTAGAGATTAGCGAACGATCAGCAATCAGAGAAAACGCAATCGCAGTTTTGACTGGAGGTTGTCAAAAACGATACGTAATACTAAATTATCGCCAAATAGCTGCCGCAGTATAGCACAAATGCACCTTTAAATTTACTGATTGTCCTACAGAGGCAGCACCGTCGCTAGTTTGCTATGGCAAAACTATCGTTGATACGTAATACGAAACAGTCAACAAACAGCGATTATCGCGCGATTTCCGCGAGATTATCGCTATCGCTGGCCTATTGTAACATACGTAATAGCCCTGCCGGTCTTGTTTTTATTTTATTTTTAATTTGAAAATAAAAAACTGACTTGTAATTTTATATGCTAACTGTACTATCCGTCAACGCAAGTACAAGCCGCCATTTAAGATTCCTTTCTTTAATGCACCGGCTTATACGAAGTTTGGGTGTTTTTATGTATAACTAGCTGATGCGCGCGGCTTCGCCCGCGTGATAATTGGTTCCCGTTCCCGCTTCCCGTGGGAACATTTTTACGGGATAAAAAGTAGCCTATGTGTTATTCCGGACTATACTCTATCCTTGTACCAATTTTCAGCCAGATTCATTCAGCCGTTAGAGCGTGATTGAGTAACAAACATCCAAACATCTTCACAAACTTTCACATTTATAATATTAGTAGGAAGTAGGATATGTGAGCACGTACTTATTTAGAAATATCTAAGTATGTTTATCAGTCGTCTAGATCCCATGGCACAAGCTTAAATTAGCTTAATTTGAGCTAAATTTAACCGACTACGCAAAAAGGAGCCTATGTCCTGCCCAAGGACTCAAACTATCTCCATACGAAATTTCATCTAAATCGCTTAACAGCGTTTTAGGCGTGAAAGCTTAACAGACAGACAGAGTTACTTTCGTAAGCATAATATTAGTAGTGATAAAAGATTATATTGGGGGCATTTTGTCACACTTCACTTGACACGTCCGTCACTTGTCGCTCGTCCTCCAAAACTGATTTAGAATCCTAATTAGTGAACGTGTAATCGCGAGCTTCGGCGACTGAATTTCTTTTCCTTAATCGTATCCGATATTTAAGAGTTCTAAATTTAGAAAGATGTAATACCCCTTTTACTCTTCTTGGGCAAGTCCCAGCCTACTGAGGAACAGTGGCGGCTGTACCTTAAGTGCGCTCGTGCGGTGAACCACCAGTTCAAAAGATATAAAAATTACAAAATTTTACGACATCTTTATTATTTAATTACCTACCATTAGGTATGTAAGCAACACCTATTCTTACAAAAACTTAAACAAATAACATATCTTTTTATTGTGTCGAAACAATTTAAGCTCTTTGCTACACTTCTAAAGCCTAAATTCCCTGTAAAAAACGTCGGCGTGCGTTTTCCCGAGCGCACGAGAACGGCCCCTACAACTTGTACTATATCCGAGCTAAAACGCCTGGCGCGTGAGACAAAACATCGTTCATAGAAAATGTACCGAGCGATGAGTCTGATTTCGTGCGCCGCACGCGCTTCGGAAAACCGAACTTTACCCGAGATCAGCCGATGTTTTGTTTGACGAAATTCAAATTCTCCCGGTATTGTTTCGCTTTAAGTATGTATCTGTGACGCGTTAAATATTTTTTAATACAGTTGCTCAAAAAGTGGCGTATTACAGGGACGTTTAGCGTTCGGGATGTGGGCTATTACGCACCCGTGCTTTTTCTTTACCATTCCCGCACTCGTGCGTTTTCTTTCCCAATTGTCAAAATAATGTCTGTGATTCATGCAAATATTTCTAAAAAAAGATACTAACTTGTTTCAATATCAGATTAAAAGTAATTTTAACTGAAATTTAAGCATAAATTAATATTAGGATCCGCCAAATTAAATTTATAAATATAAAAAAAAGTTGGCTGTATGAAGTGCACTGCCATAGTCTCTGCTTAGAAAGGTATATATTCTTATACGGTTGGCGCCATTTTGGATATTCAGGTTTATTGTGTTTTTATTATTTTATAAAATTGCTTATTTTTTCGCAACTGTATTAAAAATAGTTGTTCAATACAACGTGTGGGACTGTTATTTAAACTCGTTCCGACTGTCTACCCTCGCCTTCGGCTCGGGTCAACACCTGTCGTAACTCGTTGTAATAACAGAAATCCCACACTTATATCGAAAACTACTATATTGTTTGATTTTTAAATTGTTAGTTTTTCATTTATTTTGATCTTAGTTCTATTCTATATTTCTTTTCTGTAATATACAAATATATATTTATTTATTAAAGAAAAGAAAATATTGCTTGTAAAGTGTCTGGGGTGTGTTTACAAAACTTTTCAAAATAAACATACTGCATACATATGCATGCCTCTATTCCCAAAGGGGTAGGCAGAGGCATAGTATACGCCCACGTTTCTCCTTATAGTTTTATCTCAGATTAAAATAATAACGTTTTATGTCCCATGTAATAGGTAGGTGGTGAGCCTAATGCCGGGTTTCAAAATAAAGTTGATATAAAATCGGCGGGACCACCAAGGCTCTTATTAAATTTAAATCTAGAGAGCCAGTAAAGTGCACCACCAGTTTGAGGACCCACCAGCCGCCACTGCTGAGGAATATTTGGCAATCGGCAGAACAATGCCGTCGATAGTATTCTCCGCCCACTAACACAATTTAACAAGCTTTTCAGGGGACAAGACATGATTCAGAGTAGCTGGTAGGTACCTACATAGACAATGAAATTAATAATAATGCCAGGTAGAAGGTAGAACTATGCATTAGGCGTAAAACAGACGACGGGGCGGGCCGGGCCGGTCAATTTCGCCGCGAACGATAGCGCTAAAGGAATCCTATACTACCAACGCACACGAAGGGCAAAAAGACTGCGCCGCCGCTGTCCGCCGGGCACTGGCGGCGCGGCATGTCCGTGGCTCGCCGCCATGAATCACACAAACCAGTTTGTACGAAGTAACGCAGACGGGGCGGCGCGGGGCGGCGCGGGCCGGCCAGGCTCAGTCCTCGCCGCACGTTTTCTAGTGATGAACGCCTTCGACGTCGAAAATTTAATTTCTCAAGTCGAAAAAAGATCGCCGATTTATAATACGGCATTAAAAGAATATCACGATGTAAATGAAAAGAGGAAGCTATGGAACCAAATATGCCAGGCAATATATATACGCCTGCAGTATGGGATGAGTTGTCATCGAGTACCCAGTACTCCCTATTAGTCCATTGAAATGTTACAATTTAAGGACCGAATATTGCATTTGTTAGAGGACGCAATTTTATTTTTGGGACATGTGTGGGGGGTCAATAGAAGCTTAACCTCAAGTTTGTGGGGTTGCCACCCTTGTCCCCCGGCCGCAATCTTAAAAAGGGGTGAAAACACTTTTTCCTCAATATCTCGGAAACTATGAGTCTTACAAAAAAATTGTGAAAACTTAATTTATAGCAAATTGTTTTGCCTACAAATATGTCAAACAAATTTTTGTCCTAAATTAAAAATTATAAACAAAAAATTGAAAATAAAATTATAAAAATTTTCTTTTTTGCTCTGTGGCATTTTTTTTTAAATTTCTCTTTAAAGATCATCTACAAGATTAGTCTGAGGTATTATTTTTGTAAAATGTATAAAAAAAGTTAAAGAGCAAAAAAGAAAATTTTTATAAAAAAATTCAAAATTTTTTGTTAAGTTATATACACATTTGTAGGCAACACAATATGCTACAAATTATGCTTCTACAATTTTTTGTAAGACTCATAGTTTCCGAAATGTTGCGAAAAAAGTTTTTTTTCCCCACTCTTTTCAAGATGGCGGCCGGGGGACAAGGGTGGCGACCCCACAAACTTGAGGTTAAGCTTCTATTGACCCCCCACATATGTCCCGAAAATAAAATTGCGTCCTCTAATAAATGCAAAGCTCATGTAACATTTCAATGGACTATATTACGATTGCGTCTCTTTCTTTTTTTGTACATTAAATAAGCAACGACTCGAATTCTCTGGGTATCCATTTTCACTGACGCGCTCTTCACTAGAACGAAAACGTAGTGAACTAACTGCCCGCCCGTCGCCGTCGTGTGCGTTGCGTTCGCGGGGCGGGCAGTCGCGGGCATCGGCGGACAGACGCGGTCTTTATTACGTCGCGGGCAAAAAGCCCGGCCCGCCCCGTCGTCTGTCTAGCGCCTTATTATTGTCAGAGTGGGCCGCGCCGTGTCCGTGTCGCGTCGGGTTTGAGTAGATTTCTGTTTGAGAAATAACTCAGCCCGTCCGTCAGCAAAGCAACCTGGTCAAACAAGAGTCTGAATGTAGCTAATTGCGTCAGTTGCATGTTCATTAAGGTCTTATTAAGATTTATTCTTGAATAATGTTAATTCTCTTCTCACACTTTTTGCTGAAACCATGTTCATGAGCTTTAAGATAATTTGTAAACAATTACCATAGTTACTTATTTATTTTGTTTTTATAGTAACCATTAGCATAAAATTATCTCAAACAAAAAAAACGGACAAGTGCGCGCCGGACTCGCCCATCGTGTGTTCCGTAGGTACATACTTAACTAAAGTACAGTTTTTAGTTTTTTCCTATATTTGTGGTATAAAAGGATCAATAATTGACAAATTTCAGGGTTCTAGGTTAACGGGAAGTACCTACCCTATGAATTTTCATTCCCTTGAGAGTGTTCAAATACACGTTTTTTACGACATAAAATAAATATCTACTTAAGAGGGCTAACATATTTCGCGCCACATATTGCTCAGAAACCATACTTTTCATTGCATTTAAAGTCATTAAATATTTATCGTACAAACATGGTATTCACTAACATATTTAGTAAATTTAGCACTCTAAACGTTTCATAAAACATATTTTACCTAACAACGGATTACATACGGTAATTATCAATGAAAGTGAAACAGGTTTTTCAAATCATACGATTTGCATAGTTTTCGAGGCTTAAATTCATGTCAAATTACTGATAAATTTAATAAACAAGGGATACGAAGCAATTGCAAAGGGGGTTGGCCATCTGTTTGTAGAATAACCTGATATCAGGTAGGTTCCTTTTTTTAGAGAAAAATGACTGTAAAGTTTGCTCAAATAGTGAGAAATTTCACCAAAATAAAGTAGTCTTTTCACCAGCTTCTGTAGTTTAAATCATTATGATAATTATGTAATATTATGTCAGATCTTCTCCTTTGACAATAAAAATATTTCTTTTTATGTAACTGGATACAGATTTTTTTTTACAAAGTATTTTGTGAACCCCTATAAATGCAGATACGCGAACAAATACGATTTAGTACCGCCGAGAGGCTCTCAGAGAGTGGTCATGTCGCTCGATGTTCCATTTTTGAATACGAAAAAATTAACAAAAATAGTCTAATTCTAGCGTGACCAAACAATCTTAGTACTTTGTGACGTATAATATAATATATATAAATATTTATGGTCGATATACAACGTGAACTTTTGTATAGTACAAAGCTCAGACACCCCGACTAGAGTTTCGCTTCGAAATACTGTATAAAAAAAATTAAATGAAACTAACGAAAACTGACCAAGTTATAAGCTTTTACAGTTGCACTATTTTCTTCACGAACAGCGTAGGTGTAGGTATTATACGCAAGGCAGGTAGTCACTATTCGTGTGGTATTGATAATAACACATTAACACACCATTTTCATAAGTGGTAATTATGGAACACCTGTGAGGAACCAGACCAGGATTGGGACGGCTATAAAGCCGCTAAAGCAAAATACAAGTAGCGACTGAGATACAAAAGTACCAAGTCTTGGAGAAACCTCTGATAGAGTCAGACTAATACTAGCCAAACAAGGGACAGAACTGTCCGTATCTATAAAGAATCCTGACGGCGCGGCGGTCTGACCCACACATGAAAAGAATTATTTATACTGTTGATTGATGGTACTTGGTGGAACCTTTCGGCATTTTCAAAGGCAAATTAACATTATATAATGACCACTAAATCACTTAATTACTCGAAAACAATAAATTAATAATATATAAATTACCACTACATCATTCTACTAACGTTAACTATCATGAAAAGAAGCCAAGAGTATTTTGATACAAACGCACTTCCCAGAATGCCAATTGCTGCAGACACTCATGTGGCTGGTGGAAAACGTATCCACAGAAGAAGTCCAGCGGGAGCTCGCAAGACCTGTTCTAATCTATTCTGTCAACTTACAAAAAACTGAATGGGTAATTAACAGCTTCAAGTCCTTCAAATCTCCAGGACAGGATGAAGTCTTCCCTGCAGTGATAAAATGGGGGAGGACACAAGTTGATATTGTCAGTTACATAGTATCTATACGCCTGACAATGAATGGGACTGTGACCCAGACTGTGGAGAGAGGTCTAAGTGATCTTTATACTAAAACCCGGTAAAGGGATTATGTTTGTGATTCAGACCTCTGGTTATACAGACCGATAAGCCCTTCGTCTTTCCTGCTAAAAACTCTGGAAAGATTGTGTGACAGAGACAAACGAGGGACGGCCCTTCAAAATAAGCCACTGCATTCCAACCAACGCGCATAATGCCCCCGGCAAGTCTACAGACTCAGCACTACATGCAGTAGTACACAAAATAGAAGAGGTCATCCAGAATCAATCAATCAATGTGCCTCGGCACTTTCATAAACATAGAGGGAGCTTTCTACAGAAGAAGCATAACCACGGCACTGGCAAAACACCGAGTATACACGGTAGTCAGTGAATGGATAGATAACATGCTAAACAAAATCATTTTAAAGCTACAGACAAGCAGAAACCAGTGCGCAGCCATGGCCAAAGGTTGTCCACAAGGGGGCGTGGTCTCACCACTGCTAAAGAACCTTGTTGTAGACGACCTAATAACCAATCAATCAATCAATTTAACCTAGAACAGTCCCTATATACCATGGATGTTGAACAAGCCATAGCAGATGGTAAAATTAAATTATGGAGAAAAACGGATCTGTTTACAAAGCATGACTGGTATTTTAAAATCCAAGGCCAACTTCAAATTAAGTGAGAAGCGGCGTTTATTTTATCTTCTAGTGATCTTGTGTATATAATTAATATTTTTAATAAATTGTATTAAAATTACTTTCAGTCAAGCCAACATTTATCGATTTGCGGTGTAGACTGAACACTAATTTGCCCATAAGCACAGTAAATATTTCGCAAGACGACGAGTTCTGGACTACGAGTATGGAACCTAAATTGTTAATTTTTTACGACTAATGTCTGTTGCCCAAAATGATTGAGCCCAGAAAGAGCCGATAAAATAAAATAAAATAAAATTTATTACCTTTGAAATTAAAAAAAAAATAGGTTTGTCAACATTTTTTGGGAAATGCTACAAACTGAGAAGAACACCCCAAGAAACTCAGTTCGGTCCCTCCCAAAATTCATCTTAGTAGGTATCTAATAATCTATCAATGCCGATACGGAATGGCTTTTTCTGGGCGGTGTGCATTGTTATGCACATACCTCTTACTAAATATTTGGTTGTTGTAAATGAAAAACACCTACTATCAATTAAGATTAGATTTAGATCCCATAGCTCAAGCTTATAGCTTAGTTTGGGCTAGATGATGTTGTGTGAGAATATCCAACAATATTTATTGATTATTTATTAAAAATATTTTAACGTTCCTGCCAGCACTGAATCTGCAGTAGGCAGCAAAACATCGTACCATGCCAAGCGCCTGCGCATTGCTACATTAATATTATTGTTTTTAACTATGATTATTGTCAAATTTAATTATTTATAGTGTAAAATAGAACATTGTCCATTACTTTCTACAATTTTCGTATATTAAGGTACTTTAAAAATAAACTTGTGGACCGTTTTCATGCATGTGTGTATTATATACTATACTATCTTCACGCCAAATCCCTTGCGGGGTAGGCAGAAAGAACCGAGCGCTACACGGCACGCTCCATACACACCTCACTTGCTTCTTCAACTTACATTTTTCTTTTCATCCATGCACGTCGGTTCCTTCGGTTCGGTATTTCTAATTGCAATATTGATATTAGTTAGGTAAATAAATGTCAACTTTATTAATTTTATGATGTCAGTGTCTATCACTACTTAATATCAATCAATTTGCAATAAAATAATCAATAATATTATTAACTAATATTACTAACATAAAAATTAAATTAAAAGATTGAACGCTTAGACTAAGAATATGACACCGGTAATACATCAAGGAAAACAAAAGTATCAAACTTGTTAGTGGCAACAATTGGCACTATACGACTATGTGCGCCGCGCCGGCTGATTTCTTACGATCGTAAAGAAATTTGAAAACCGAATTTACGCTCTTAAGTAAATAATTTTTTGTGGACATTCACACTCAACATCATCTAGCCCAAATTAAGCTAATAATTATAAGCTTGTGCTCTTCGATCAACAATATACATATTCGATCAACAGTGTAATTTGTTAATCGAAGCTTGTGCTACACTACGCTTTTTTTTTTTTTTTTTTTTTTTTTTTTTTAACGTGAGGGAAAATCCTCGTAGGATGCTATGCCGGACTCTTACCGACTAAAAAACCTCACGTAACGCCCAACAGCCTATGGTTGAGAGCCCCGGGTAAGCCCTCAGGAAGGATGTCCCGTGACTCCCAACAGACCTACGGCCGCCAATGCGGCCTCGCCCATTGGGTGGTTCGGGTGCAATCCCGCGTCTATGGGGGGTTTCGGGTGTGACCCCGCTTCTAAGGGGGGGCGTGCGTGAGTGCTCACGTCACGCTGCCGTCATGGGCCTGCTTCTGTAAGGACGGTGAGCGGCCCTCCCACCGTCCTCAGACCCCCGGTCATGGAGGCCGATAGTCCTCGGCGAAGACACGTCGGCGGCGCCCGGGGCGCCGACTGCGGAACTCGGGTGGGAGAGTTCTCTCCCGCACCCGGCCCGCCGCCTCCTTCGCGAGCATGACCTGCTCGCAGAACGAGGCGGCGCAGTCCCACTTACTCCCGCTGGAGAGCATGGCTCGCACCATGGCCTCAAGCGAGAGGGTGTCCACGCCCAGACCCACTACGAGGACCTGTCGCTGTTGTGCCCACGCCGTGCACTCCACCAGCGTGTGGAGCGCCGTGTCATCGCTGCGGTCCTCGCAGTGCTGACATTCGGCCGTGGTTTCCCGGTGTTTTCGCCACAGATACCTACCGAAGCTACCGTGCCCGGCAAGCATCTGTGTCAACCGGTAGGAGAGAGCACCGTGTCTTCTCTCCAGCCACTCGTCCATGACCGGTCTGACGGCCGCGATTGTGGCGAATCCCCCCTTTGGTTGCTCAAGTCGCATCTTCCATGTCTCCAGGGTTTCCTGGTGGAGCAGGGTCCGCTGGGCCTCGATTTCTCGAGACGCAGGCCTTTGGCCCCGCTCCAGCGCCTCCTTGCGCCATCTGAACAGTGACGCAAGGGCTCTCGCTTCCAGGTCCCATGGAGGGGTCCCGGCTAGGAGACATGCCGCCTCACCGGAGATCGTGCGGTATCCTCTTATCACCCTGACGGCCATCACTCTCTGCGGGCTCATCAGTCTAGCCTCATTGCTGGCCGTCAGGGTCTCCGCCCATACGGGAGCCCCGTACAGGGCCATGCTTCGCACGATCCCAAGGTACAGCCTCCTGTAGGGAGCGTTGGGTCCCCTGATGTTGGGCATCAGCCGCGCGAGTGCGGCCGATGCTCCCCTCAGTTTTGGGACCAAACTTCGGAAATGGTGTCCGAAGTTCCACCGGCCATCGAGTACGAGCCCCAGATACTTCATCGAGGGCTCGATGCCGATGCTGACGCCCCCCACCTGTAGGCTGGATCCCGCAGGTGGCCCCATCCGAGGTCCGTGGAAGCACAGAGCCTCGGATTTGTGAAGGGCGACCTCAAGACCCAGCCGCCGAATCCGACCCACGACCTGAGCAACCCCTGCCGTGGCCTTAAGTGCTGCGGCACGGTGCGTTGCTCCCCGCGTGCTACACTACGCTTGTGGACGTATTTTTTTCTGCGTTAACTTAGAAGTTTCATTTTTGTTGCTTGAAGGTACCGTAGAAGAGCTTTATAAGTCATTAAGAGAAAAGTTTAAGGATATCAACATACTTACTGTGTATTCACAGTACATATATGAAAACTTATTATATACTCATAAAAATAACAGTAAATTTATTAAAAATAGTGATATCCATAATCTAAACTTAAGAAATAAGAATAAATTGGCTGTACCTAGATTTAGGCTTAATAAAATAAGCAATTCTTTTGCGGGCAATTGTATTCGAATGTACAATACATTGCCGACAGCCATAACAGGTTTGTCAGTTAATAAATTTAAAAAACTAATAAAACTTAAATTGTGCCAGAAAGCTTATTATAGCATTAAAGACTTTCTAGAAGACAAGGCTGCCTGGCAGTGACACGAATTGCTCCTTTCTACATTAAAAAAAAAACTGTATTAGATACTAAGATACTAGAAGAGAAGGGACCAGACTGAGTTTCTTGGGGTGTTCTTCTCAGTCTGTAGTATTTCCGAACCCCCGGTAGAGTCACAAAAATTTTGACAAACCTAAATAATTTTTTAAAAATTTCAAAGGGAATAAATTTTATTTTATTTTATTTATTTTATTTTAATAATATACGGTATTAATTTTAACTCGATAGCTTCACGTGTAGATACTCGAGATAAAAATCTTAGCAAACAGACGAACGGAAGGACGGACAACAAAGTGATCCTATAAGGGATCCGCTTTTTCTTTGAGGTACGGAACCTCAAAATATGTCTAACAAGATTAATGTAAGTGGCGCTTGGATGATGATGATTAAAAAATAAAAATGGCTAATAATCTAAATAACAAAAACGTACAGAAATATTACACCGCAATGACATCAAACGCTTAATTAATTAAACAAATAAACACACCGTGCATCTACATACACGAAGTACGTATGGATACCAATTCCATTATCATTCGGAGAGATCGATTTAACACCCCATACTCCTCATGTATGACCTCATGCCGCACCCTTATTGGTACGGCATAAACATGTACTAAAGTGGAACAATTCGCTCATATTATATAACACTATTAGATTGACACAGTGTGTTTTTATAAAATGAATTAGGTACGATAGATATATCTAGAGCGCGTCGGTCGCGGTCGCGACTCGCCCTCCCCTGGCTGCCCCGACCGTCTGTCCCCTGTGGGGGCGACAGGGGACAGTCGAGGAACCACTCGGCATGGGGTTAAACGGTGCGGTACGGAACTACGGCATTAATAAGTACTGAAGTAAATTAATTCGCTCATACATAAGCCTCTATTAACACTGTATGCTTAAACTATGCTGTGCTATTGAATGCGTCTGGTACCTAATGTAAGATAGGTAGCTATTCTATACTTATACCAACGCCGTTACTGACCTCTGCCCTGGTTCAGATTAATTGAGAATTAAAAGACCTTAGGTATTAACAGAATATGCCATTTTAAAGACCCAATTTGCCTGCAAAAAGACTGCTTTTTCAATGCGTTTCCAAATACCGATCTAAGTACTTACCTACAGATGCGGGGAAAATACGAATTTCTATCTAGTATGTTTTGATAATAGTACCTAGTAGACGGTTGTAGGTACTCTAAAAACAGTAATTGATTACCTATTTAGGTGCGTTTTATACAGGTAAATTATATTTATTTGCATTTTCTGAACTGGAGGGAAAGGTTTAAAAGGTAAAATGTTATCAGCCCTAAGTCGGTATTTAGTCCTATGGCTGATGATCCATTAAGTAGTAGTCATTATAATTTATCTATCATCTGTCATAGTGTCAACAGACACAAAGTTCACTTCTAAAGAACGTAATACAATGATATCTTACAACTAAAAAGCAAACAGGCTATCGCCTCGGTAAATATACCCCCCCCCCCCCCCCCCCCAAAGTTCGAATAGAACTAGATTAGGACGTCGCTGCCTAAGCCAGAGGAGTAACGATCAAAAAAAGGACGCAAGAAGGATAAACCTTCAGCATCATTTATGCAAATCCGCTCATAGTCCTTGAGTTCATCGCAACTTTCAGACTCGGTGGAGGATTTTGTTTGATAAAAATTATTTCAGGGCAAGGATTATCTATCTATCAAAACCGGAGAAGTGCGAGTTGAACTCGCGCACCGAGGGTGTCTTCCCAAAAATCGTCAAAAATCACGTTTGTTGTATGGAAGCCCCCCTTAATTTTTTTTCTGACTTTAGTATTTGCTGTTATAGCGGCAACATAAATACATTATCTATGAACATTTCAGCGCTCTAGCCATCACGGTTTCTTAGATCCAGCCTCGTGCCGGACAGACAGACGAAAGATAAACCCCCAGTTTCCGAAAGGCTGATCAACGCTAAAATTAACTAATCGGCTGTTAAGGCCGGATTCCCACCGGACGATCCAAAATGGATCGCCAATTCCTGCGATCCACGATCCGGGAGCATGAGGCATGGATCATGTAGTGCTGCACATGTGACTCCATAGCGACCGAAAGTTCAACTGTACTATACTTAGGCGGATCAGTGTGGAGTAGGGAATGCAATACCGGGATACCGGGATCCCGAAATACCGGGATCCCGCAGTATTTTTGCGGGACCAGTCCCGCACGTAAATCGTGCGGGATCCCGCGGGATTAGCGGGATTGTGCAAAGGTAAACGCCATGTGTTATTCTGTAAGCGGAAGCGCGCAAACTGATTCGGTTTGAGTATTTTTTAGACTAATAACGTACTTATTTGATTTTAGTGATTTAACCAGGGAGATTTGACTCTTCTTGTACTATAAAAGTATTCAATTATCTCGTACATTGCTTGCTGGCTATCTGACATGTAAAGTTAGGAGTCGTTGGCAGACAAAAAATTTGACATGCTATGTTTTCTGCGCTTCTAATAATTTGCCGTAGCTATTTTATTACTTATATGTATATCGGTTTAATAATCTCAATACAAAAGTAATATTAAATAATTTACTTTTCCTTGTGCCCCGCGGACTCAGTGTTCTGTAAAAGATCACTGCAGTAAGTTACATTTACTATGGCCGGTCCTTAGATGGGTGACCACTTTGTGACATTTATTTGAGCGTTGCCGTGCTTCGGATGGCACGTTAAGCCGTTGGTCCCGTTTGCCGATAAAATGGCAGCTAAGTCAAGTTGAAGGCCCGGCTCGTCTCATCTCATAATGTCCTTTTTTCGAAATGTCCTTTCTCATAATATCCTTTTATCGAAATGTATTTTTCTCAAAACGTCGTTTTCGCGAAATGTCCTTTTCGCAAAAAATCCTTTTCGCGAAATGTCCTTTTCTCAAAATGTCCCTTTCTCCACATATGTGCACTACAGGATTAGCCCCGCTCGATCCGATTTGATAGGTAAGGTTGGGTTATAAAAAAATAACCACGAAGGGAAATGCGAAAGCTTCGCTGCGCTCCGCTCCGGCCTTAGCCATCTAACCTAACCTATCCAAGTCGGATTGAGCAGGGTTAATCCTGTAGAGCACATATTTTGGGAATGGGAAATTTTGAGAAAAGGACATTAGGTATGAGATGAGACTAGACCATATGCCTCGTCCTGCCTCGTCCCCTTCGGGGATTAAGGGGGTGATTATTTTTCAGTTCTAGATGGATGTATGATACAGAATTCTATTCTTTTCTCAATGACTTTCAGAAATATGCGGGATCCCGCAAATACCAGGATCCCGCGGGACTGAGATTGCTCAGTCCCGCAAATACCGGGATTACAATCTTGTTGCGGGATTGCATTCCCTAGTGTGGAGCGTGTCGGTGCAACGCGGCGGGATCGCAACAAAAGTTTTCTTCGTCAGGCTACATGATCCATGCCTCATGCTCCCGGATCGTGGATCGCAGGAATTGGCGATCCATTTTGGATTCTGGTAGGGATCCGCCTTTAACAGCCGATTAGTTAATTTTTGCGTTGATCAGCCTTTCAGAAACTGGGGGTTAGTCTCAGTAATAGCAAAGCCGACAGTTCCCTTTACACTGTGGTAATAGCGCAGTCGACAGATAGATAGGCCGATAGATCGTAGGCTTTTTCTCTTTAAACCTACTGTGGTAATATATACCGTTTTTACCCTTTGTAAACTGAACCCTAAAATAAAGTATAGTAGGTACCTTTTTCAAATTAGCTCTGCAACATTTTGCCAGATTTCGAAATCGTATCACAAAGCTTTATCATTTGTGCTATCGTGCTATCAGTGTAATGGATAAAACATCAATCAGTAGTAGACTGTAATTATTACAACACCGCATTGTAAATAAATCGATATCACAATGTCGTATCGTATTTTTTTTCCTCTATGATTACAGTGTCAATAAAACGTCATTATTGTAGTCGAATAAATAGGTTTTATTAGGCATTCTAAAAACCATTGAGGTGCATGGACTCTTGTAGCAAAAGTCAGCTTTACGATCAGACTGTTGACGATAATACTATTTATGTTTAGCGCCAGCTGATCCCCTGGCTTCGCCTGTCACTTCGAACTCCCATGCCATCCTAATGCCAAGAATTCAAATTAATGCCGGAACGAAAAGTATGTGTCATTTCCGACCATAATCAATCTCTGTGCCTGGTATACCGTCACAATACCAGAAATCATAATGCCTTTACTTAAAATGCCCGAGCCCAAAATACCCGAAATCGAAATATCAATATTCAAAAGGCAAATATTTATAATATAAATAATTTAAAATGCCTTACGGTCGAATAACCGAAACCCAAAAAATAAATTTATCAAATACCTTATCCTAAAATGTTCAAACACAAAATACCTTTTTTTTAAGTCTGACTGTAACTACTAACATCTATGTAAAGTAATTTCTGAATTAAATTACTATTATTATTATTTAATATGATTTAAATCCTACATGGATGCTATATATCTGGGAATGGTTAACACCCCGACTCAGAGTATCTAATATATATTTTATTTTTTGTTAGCCCACTGTAGTACTTTTGTCACTCTGAATCAAAGTGTTTTATCATGAGGTACATCCTACATGGATACTATGCCGGACTCCTACCGACTAAAAACCACACGTATCCTACATAACAGCCTACAGTTGGGAGCCCCAGGTAAGCCCTCAGGAGGATACCCAAGGACCAACAGACCTACGGCTACAACAGCGGCTTCACTTAGGTGGGGGGGGGGGGGGGGTTGTAAATAAGTTAAAGCCAAATAACAAAACGTGTGTCGTCTTCTAACCTAACCTATCCGAGTCGGGATACTCTGAGTCGGGGTGTTAACCTTTCACAGATATATAGCATCCATGTAGGATTTAAATCATGTTAAAAAAAAACGTATTTTGTGTTTGAACATTTTAGGAAAAGGTATTTGATAAATTTATTTTTTGGGTTTCGGTTATTCGACCGTAAGGCATTTTAAATTATTTATATTATAAATATTTGCCTTTTGAATATTGATATTTCGATTTCGGGTATTTTGGGCTCAGGCATTTTAAGTAAAGGCATAATGATTTCTGGTATTGTGACGGTATACCTTATATAATATATTCTATAGTGATACCGCCTGCGGCGCTGGAGGTCGTGGGTTCGATCCCACCGGAGACAAATAATTGTGTGACCCAATGACCCATAAATGTTTGTCTCAAAGTCTGGGTGTTTCTATGTATAATATGTATGTACCTATTTAAAAAGTCCATAAGTATTGATATCCGTGGTCTGATACCCATAACACAAGCAGGTTATTCCTAGCCTACTTTGGGATCAGATAGCGTTGTGTGAAATGTCCTTAAATATTATATTATGTCTCGGTGCCAAATTTCAGCCAGATCCGTTCAGCTGTTCTGGTTAAAGCGTGAAAGAGTAACAACCATCTAGACATCCCGACATCCGCACTCACCAGAATTCGCATCTATAATATTAGTAAGATGCTAAACAGAGGATATTACAGTACTAGACGGCCTCTGGTTTTTTTTTTATATTTAGCTCGCCAAATTGACGTCGCCACCAGCCTGATGGAAAGCCGTGGCGCATCTAGCAATTGGGGCCCACCTCTGACAGTGGTCCTCAAGTTGGCGGCCTTGTGATGTGCCTCTTCACGCTCCGCTTGAAGGAAGCTTTGCAAAGAAAGTAGGGCTTTTTTTCCTTTCTGCTCCCTAAAGTTATCTTCATATTTTTATGCGGGTTTTAGTTCGAACGTGGTTCGAACTCTGTGTAAACTTTCTGGTCTTGGCCAATGCAGAACCTGGTTTAGAGAAGTCACAGTAATGGAACTTAGGTTGTGGAATGATCTCCCTGCATCGGTTTTCCCAAACGCCTACAGTATGGGGTTCTTCAAGTTCTTAGGCTGCGGGCGGTGACCACCGGTACATCTGGTGGAGCCGTATGCTTGTCTGCCACTTTAGTGGTATAACAAAAATGGAACGCGGTGGGACTTATTTGAATATAAATAAATTAAATAATGCTTTAAAGTACATATTTAAGTACTTCTATTGCCTAGGTTTTAAGCACGGGAATATAATTATGCCATCTTTATTTTGATAAAAGATTAACAAATAAATCAATCATCAATCAATCAATCAATCAATACATATAATAAAATCGTAACAGGTCGCTGTCTTTACATGGAAGATAAATAAGAAAAAACATTATAGGGGGGCTTTATGAACGCAATAGAGCCCAAAACAATGACTTAGAATTTTTGTCTGTTTGTCTGTACGTTTGTGCACGCTAATCTCAGCAACCACTCAACCGATTGCGATGCAATTTTCTTTATTGGGTTGCGGCTTGCTTTACTTAACATTTAGTGTTTGTTTCATGTCAATCGGTTCATAAATAATAAAGTTATATCAATCTAAAGAAAATGCAGCGTACGAAGTCGCGGGCTACAGCTAGTACGTAATATTTCTTCATCGGTGAAGATATCTAAGTATGTCAACTTTGTGGAGGCTACTACTGTATGTATGGCGAATGACGACATCTTCATAATCCTTGGGCAAATATTTAGATGAATGCATAATTTAAAAGATTTATTTGAGCTGGTTAATATTTGCTGCGTTGTTAGGGTTCCGTACCAAAGGGTTAAATGGACCCTATTCATGACTTCGCTGTTCGTCTGTCTGTCCGTCACGAGTCTGTAGGTATCTCATGAACTGTGACAGCTAGGGAGCTGAATTTTCACAGGTGATGTATTTCTGTTGCCGCTATAATATAACATATAATACCAAAAACTAAAATCAGAAAAAAGGGAAGGATTAAGGGGTGCTCAACTGCTCACATACAATTAACGTGATTTCTTGCCGTTTTTTTGGTACGGAATTTAACGGAATCCTCCGTGTGTGAGTCCAACTCGCACTTGCCCAGTTTTTAGTTAGTAGGAGGTTAAAATGCCGTTACTTATTTTTTTTTATGTTTGCACATAGATTGTTTACAGTGATATAATATAGCATGACTTCGGAATGTTTGCCTGTGAATGTAGCATAACGGATTAGTAATATTAATCTGGTAGCGCGTGGTCTTATAGTTTATGAGCTTATGCCCGCGGCTTCACCTGTTCTCCACTAATAAGTTTCAGTTAACGGTGATGACCTTATTTCAATCCTTCAATCACCGTTTATAGCATTGACTTGCAAACCTCAGTGAGTCCTACGAAGGCTCAAGTCACGGTTAATACAGTTTGCTTAACTTTATGGTGTAACTAGCTGATGCCCGCAGCTTCGCCCGCGTAAACTTTGTTCCTGTTCCCGCTTCCCGTATTTTATCCCCTAGGGGGTAGAATTTGGAATGAAGATGAGACGATTGGTCACTAATGATTTTGTGGGGAGCACGCTGTCACATCACACCCACCGATTTTCATAAGCTGTTAGGGACTTAGGTTATGCTTATGAGAGCTTACCCAGGAAGCACTCCCTACAGCAGATGATAGGGTACCGTGTGGTTTTTGCCGGTCTGTGATGATACCCTATGACATTATCATAAAAAAAGCTCTTGTAGCGCTTTGTCTAGCAGTTTCTCATTACAATATCTCATTCCGTCCAGCCTACCCGCCCTGTATTCCCCCCAGAGTCCCCATTGGGGACAATGGGGTCTCCACTAAAGACTACGCTACGGTCTCAGATTAAAAGAATAACTAAATGTTATTCTTACAGTGTCATTTTTGGTACATAACTATGTATCACAGATTTCGAATTAAAACACGGCGTGTCCTCGGTTTTTTTAGTCAAGCGGGTGTCGTGTTATTATAACAATCCCATCAAAAACATATGTAAAAAAAGAGAAGTTCCTTTGCTTGAACTTGGCTTGTCTAGATGAAGTTGTAGCCTTCAGGTTGAAGCCAGTTGAAGCTGAGATTCTCGACGCAACATACTTGACAATGTGAGAAGAGAAGCCCATAGACTATAGAGTACAATTTGTGGAGAAGCCGTTTTATAGGATTGGATCGTATCTGAAATACCTACACGTGTTGAGTCGAGTGCAACGAACGACATACCAGTCATTGTCACATGCAATAAATAGGCAAATAGGTACCTATTTAATCTATTTATGTATTTATGACACTCGTATCTCATATCGCGTAAATTACATAGGTACCTAGGTACTTCCACTTCCATCCATGCTATCTGACATTGTCGAACTCTGTTATTTATAGTATTAATATAGTCGGTTTTATCTACGTAATTATCATCCTCCTAGCTTTTATTAGCCACTAGCCACATAATGTTCATAGGCAGTTTCGTTACGTTAACTAACCACGGCAAGGACACGCCTTCCATACTGTCTGGACGGTGGCATTGAAAAAAATTTGCATATAAATAGCTTGGTAATTCTATGACATTAATACTATTATTTAAATATGTAAATAATACTAAGTATAATAAATTTCATTTTATCTAGGTAAGTCATGTTAACAAAACTACCGGGTGACTGACTCATCTACCAACGCCTAGAGAAGAAACCCTTACAATCAACTGCACTTTAAATTAGAGTGTAAGCAACGCAGATTTCGGCAAAACCTGCTGGTTTGGTTCCTTGACGAAATTCTCGATATTTTAGACTGCTACAAAATGTCTTTAAAACGTTACATACACTGAAGTCCCAATGAAGCTGCAACGAGAACTGAATAGGCCAAACTATAACATACCCTATAGATACTGAAAACCCCAGGGAAACCGCAAGCGTCGCCGTCCAAAACAAACCTAGTGGGGACTTTTATTATTGAAGCGAAGGGTAGGTATCAGAAAAACCTGAACTAATGTAAACGGAAGCTCATGAATTCACTTCACCCGTTATGAAGAGTAGCCGAAGAAATTGCAAACTATTAAATTTCATTTTGATGGCCCTCATTATTGACAAGCCTTGGTAGGAGGTAGGTAACTATTTACATTTTCGTTGCACTCAATGAACTCTGAAAACTTACCGTAATAATAAAAATAATAAACAATAGTTAGATACTTAATTAACCACGTAACCATTATGCATATATATATATTAATTAATAACTCTATCTAATGCTGGGGCTACGTTAGCGGGCTACGGCGAATATTCGTATTATCACGCTGGTGTGGCCGGATGTAGCCGTAGCATAAGGCGTAAAACAAACGACGGGGCGGGCCGGGCCGGGCAATTTGACAATCGTGCGCGATAGCACTATGGGAATCCTATACTCTAAGAATACTAACTACCTAGAAACCCTCTCGCCTCGTGATCACTGCAACAAAAACTGCCGTACTAACGCATGATTGTGTGCGTGAGCGTGCTGTCTTACATACGCCTTGCGTCAGTGTGTAGTGACGCCGGCTAAAGACACTTCCCATTTTTTCGGGAAACTAATCATGCTAAAGTTTTGTTCTCAAGTGATCATAAAATGGAAATAATTTATAAAATGGAATTGTAATGTCTATCTGTATGATTAAGTTAGACATTTTAGATGTTTCTAGATACGCGGATGCATGTCCGGCCAAGTTATGTAAAAGAAACTGGCGATATTTACATCAAGAGCTCTTTATAGCCCTCTACAACTTGAAACATATTTTCGCGAATAATATATAAAATGTCTATCTGTATGATTATAGATGTTTCTAGTTTCTACATACGCGGATGCTTGTCCGGCCAAGTTATGTAAAAGAAACTGGCGAGTCGAGAATTACAGCCGGTGAGGGAGGTGAACCGAGCATTGCAATGCGCGCCTTGTAATGATACAAGACGAGGTTACACCAGTGAGGGAGGAGAATCGAGCATTACAATGCGCGCCTTGTAATGATACAATGTGTATCGTTTTGATACAACTCGTAACATCAATGCGCTTTGCGCACCTTGTAATGATACAATGTGTAATGTTTTGATACAACTTGTAACATCAGTGCGCTTTTTTTATTGCGGCTGGCCGGCTGCACACTGGTCCGTATTTAAAATAGGTGGACATACGATCTAAGATGTCAAATGCTTTTGGGAAGAAAATAGTAGTACGAGTAGGTACGCATTTCTGGTTAATTTTGCAATTCAATATGGCCGCCGCGCCACCGTTGTAAAATTTCATGTTGGATACTGTATAAGGGGTTTTTTGGTATGCTGAGTTCGAATTTCGGGTTAATTTAGAGATCCAATATGGCCGCCGCGCCGTTATCACAAAATTTCATGATGGGTATCGTTTAAGGGGTTTTTTGGTATGCCGAGTACGAATTTCGGGTTAATTTAGAGAACCAATATGGCCGCCGCGCCGTTATCACAAAATTTCATGACGGGTATCGTTTAAGGGGTTTTTTAGTATGCTGAATACGAATTTCGGGTTAATTTAGAGATCCAATATGGCCGCCGCGCCGTTATCACAAAATTTCATGATGGGTATCGTTTAAGGGGTTTTTTGATATGCTGAGTACGAATTTCGGGTCAATTTAGAGATCCAATATGGCCGCCGCGCCGTTATCACAAAATTTCATGATGGGTATCGTTTAAGGGGTTTTTTGGTAGGCTGAGTACGAATTTAAGGTCAATTTTGCAATACAAGATGGCCGCCGCGCCACCGTTGTAAAATTTCATGTTGATACCGTATAAGGGGTTTTTTGGTATGCTGAGTACGAATTTCGGGTTAATTTAGAGATCCAATATGGCCGCCGCGCCGTTATCACAAAATTTCATGATGGGTATCGTTTAAGGGGTGTTTTGGTATGCTGAGTACGAATTTCAGGTTAATTTAAAGATTCGAATATGACCGCCGCGCCGTTATCACAAAATTTCATAATGGGTATCGTTTAAGGGGATTTTTGGTATGTGAGTACGAATTTCAGGTTAACGTTTGCCATCCAAAATGGCCGCCGTGCCACTGTTGTGAAATTTCATGTTGTATATCGTTTATGGGGTTTTTTTGGTATGCCAAATACGAATTTCAGGTAAATTTTGCAATCCAATATGGCTGCCTCGCCACCGTTGTAAAATTTCATGTAGCATATCGTATAAATGGAATTTTGATATGCTGAGTACGAATTTAGGGTTAATTTTGCAAAATTATCTTGAAATTCGTACTCAGCATACCAAAAAACCCCTTAAACGATACCCATCATGAAATTTTGTGATAACGGCGGGGCGGCCATATTCAAATCTTTAAATTAACCTGAAATTCGTACTCAGCATACCAAAACACCCCTTAAACGATACCCATCATGAAATTTTGTGATAACGGCGCGGCGGCCATATTGGATCTCTAAATTAACCCGAAATTCGTACTCAGCATACCAAAAAACCCCTTAAACGATACCCATCACGAAATTTTGTGATTTTGGCGCGGCGGCCATTTTGGATTGCAAAATTATCATAAATTTCGTACTCAGCATACCAAAAAAACCTCTTTAACGATACCCATCATGAAATTTTGTGATTTTGGGGCGGCGGCCATATTGGATCTCTAAATTTACCCGAAATTCGTACTCAGCATACCAAAAAACCCCTTAAACGATACCCATCATGAAATTTTGCGATTTCGGCGCGGCGGCCATATTGGATCTCTAAATTAACTCGAAATTCGTACTCATCATACCAAAAAACCCCTTAAACGATACCCATCATGAAATTTTGTGATAGTGGCGCGGCGGCCATTTCGGATTGCTAAATTATCATAAATTTCGTACTCAGCATACCAAACAACCCCTTTAACGATACCCATCATGAAATTTTGTGATTTTGGGGCGGCGGCCATATTGGATCTCTAAATTAACCCGAAATTCGTACTCAGCATACCAAAAAACCCCTTAAACGATACCCATCATGAAATTTTGTGATTTCGGCGCGGCGGCCATATTGGATCTCTAAATTAACCCGAAATTCGTACTCAGCATACCAAAAACCCCCTTAAACGATACCCATCATGAAATTTTGTGATAACGGCGCGGCGGCCATATTGGATCTCTAAATTAACCCTAAATTCGTACTCAGCATACCAAAAACCCCCTTAAACGATACCCATCATGAAATTTTGTGATTTCGGCGCGGCGGCCATATTGGATTGCAAAATTATCATGTAATCATCTACAGAGATAGATTATAGTCTGAAATGATACAAGTTTTATCCCGGGAATAAGTTCCCATGAGACGCGGAAAAGAGAACAAAATTTCACGCAGGCGAAGCTGCGGGCATCAGCTAGTCTATAATAAATGGTACATTACACGCGAATGCTCGAGTCAGTCAGGGAGGTAGCATCGTAACGTAATGCTCGAGTCGAATCTATAAATGTTACATTACATGCGAACGCTCGTCGGTCAGGGAGGTAGCATCGTAACGTAATGCTCGAGTCGAATCTAATTTGTTACATTACAGGCGAATGCTCCCGGTGAGGGAGCACCTTAACACGTCCGGCAGTACGAACTGTACCTACCCAAGTCTAGTGGTATGAACTCCATAAATTAACTAACGAAACGTAAAAGACTTTTTGAAATCCAACCAGTAGTTCCCGAGATCCTAGCGTTTAAACAAACGAACAAACCCTTCAGCTTAAGAACATTTGTACAGATTGGACCATTTATAACTCACATTTAGGTATTTTAAATGATTTCCTTAATTTAAAGTATGCCAAGTTTCTCGTTACTGAGTCCGAACAATTGTATAGGTCGATTTTCACTATTCTCGACTCACACTTGACCGTTTCCAAATTATTTATTTTACGACTCTCTAATAATTTAGTTCCATTTCCATACCTAGGTAATTCTTTACTTATTTAATTTGGGGAATTCTGAATTGGAAACTGGCAACACCAACAAAAATGTCAAGATGGAGTCGAAGAAATTAGACATGCGTAAATAAATAGATTTCATAAAATTGTGATAAGTTTCGAGTTACTTACAGACATTCCTGGCTGTTTTTAAATATTTTCTGTAATTTCGACACACTTTTATTGCACAATTCCACATTTTAAACAATAAAATTTTGTCACGTGACACAAGCTTATCCCTTGACAACAGAATGTGCACTAAATGGCGGATCGGCACTTATCCGCCAACAGTTAGCGCTTAAAATTTTGGACGCTTTGCTGTCGTTCAGAGACTATCTACCTACTTAACACATCGCTGCCTATACTATTAAGGAATCAGAAGTAGGTAGACTAGGTAGGTTGGTACACGTGGTAGGTATCGTAAAACACGCTCCTTGTCGGCTTCTTGCAATGATAATGCCATTAATTCCGGCCACTGTTATCAAAATCGTAAACTCCTAACAGTCGATTGTCTAATCTAAATGATTAATAAATGATCGCTTTTCAGGATTTACGATTGTGTTAAAATTATAACAGAAGATTAAATCGATTCGTTTATTTACTCTGAAAGATAAAGGAAAGTGAAAAAAATTGATTACAACTCGCTTCAGCAACTCAGTTTGTTATATCTGTAAAGCTTTGGTTTCATAAGGTGATGGTGACGTCATACAGCGGCGGCGGTGTGACGTCATGGACGCAAAACTCATTATAAGTTTGCCGTGTCAATTACCGGTCTGTAATAAATCGAGTCACCTTGTTTACATGGACAACGTTCATGTGACGTTATCGTACCGCAGTGTTATAATACGACCATTTTATGACTTCATGATGGATCAATCGCTATCCCAGCACATCAGAGCTTTTAAGGCGAAGATGAGGGTTCAACGCCTGTCCTGAACTAAGATGTCTTTTTCGCCATATTTTATAGGGTTTTAAAAAGAGAATTTAATCATTTACAACTCGGATGATCTACTCTGTGTTATGAACTTATGAACTTGTTTTTTTTATTATTTGGTAGATTTATGTAAATCAGGTAAAACGTTACGGCGCGCGGCGAAGAAGTGAGAGTATCACGCACGCAAGCCTCTCGCCTTAAGAAGTGGGAATACCCGAACCAACCACAAGACGCGGGATTTTTTTTTGAACGTGGGGTAATATCCTCATGGATGCTATGCCGGACTCCTACCGACTAAAAAACCTCACGGAACGCCCATCAGCCTACGGTTGGAAGTTCCGGGAGAGCCCTCGGAAGGATGTCCCAAACTCCCAACAGACCCACGGCCGGCCCTGCGGCCTCGCCTAGGGGGTGGTTCGGGTGCTATCCCGCGTCTTTGGGGGGTTTAGCGTGTGATCACGCTTCTAAGGGGGGGGGGGGGGGGGGGTTGCGTAAATTCCTCACGTCACGCTGCCGTCATGGACCTGCTTCTGTAAAGACGGTGAGCGACCCTCTCAACGTCCTCAGACCCCCGGCAATGAATACAGACGTATTCTAGAAGAACAATTCTTAAGGATTTTTTGTGCCAATTTTGTTGGGGGCATGCCCCCAGCTCATGTAGTTCCCATTTGGCGGCGCTGTCGTCGCATTTCACTATCGCAGTTAATAGTCAAAAACTACTTAGTAGGCACATTTTCACATTTTTAATTGACTAAATTCAGGGATTTATTTTAAAAAAATATTTCACGTCTTTTAAATCAAAACATAAATATATTTATATTATTTTTATTATTTACAATGATTGATTTTATTCTTTTGCTTCGAAAAATTAAAAATGGCTGCCGCGCTGCGACTGCAACGCCGCCAAGCGGCAGTTTGTGTCACAGAAAGTTTGTCTTCAGAGCAGCCTAACATCCTAACTATTCTTCTATATACGTCTGTATTCATTGCCCCCGGTCAGACGCGAGATAGTATCCGATCCCCTAGCTAGGTAGTCACGGTGGTAGCCAAACTCTGTTGGTAATCCTGGGACCTCCTTCCGAGGGTTTACCCGGGGCTCCCAACCGTAGGCAAGAGTACTATGTGTGTTTTAGTCGGAAAAAAAGGTAGGATGTTTCCAAAACCGTGTGATAGCCTTTAGGTACTAATCAAAGCTGAATTTTTAGCGTTACATAATATGTAGATACGTAACAAAAGTTGATTACATAAAATAATATTAGCATAATAGCTAGGTCAAAGGAAAGTGGAGCGGGTTTTAAATATCTTGAGACTAGAATGTGCTTGATAGATACATATTCTATTCTAGACATTGTCGCACTTAGGCGAGGCCGTGGTAGTAGCAAAAGTCTTCCGAAGTATTACCCGGAGCCCTCGGCCATAGGTGCATAGAAATGGGCCATGTGACCCGTGTGGTTTTAGTCAGTTGAATCCTTCTTAACATAAATAATGTGGAGATTTCGACACGAAAAAAAAATCTTTGCGGCGTTGCCAGGATTATTTCCATGGGGATGCAAACATGCTGAATGAAGCGCTCGTGGCCCCGCGGACTCAGTGTTCTGTAAACGATCACTGCAGTAAGCAACATTTACTATGGCCTGATATGGATGGGTGACCACCACGTGGACCACTTTGTGACATTTATTTACGAGCGTTTCCGTGCTTCGGAAGGCACGATAAGCCGTTGATCCCGGTTGTCAGTAAAATGACAGTCGTTAAGCCAAGTTGAAGGCCTTACGGGCGGCTTGAAAAATTTCAACTGTGGGTCGTCACAACCTGCGCCCGGGTCGGCAGCGCGTGTGTTGCGCCTCTGGTGTTGCAAACGTATATAGGCTACGGTTACCAACCTTCCGGTGGGCCGTAAGCTTGTCTGCCACCTAAGTATTATAAAAAAAAATGCTGAAATATAATTACAATTTTTCAATACACTTTCTTGCCGGTCTGAACCTTTTTCCTGCCTATGTGCAACTGCACCCCCTTCCCGGCGCCCATGACCCATCTTCGAACTCAGGCGAAGAGACTTAGAGGCGAGGCGTTCTCAATAGTAATTTACTCGGTAGCCTGGCAGCTGTCCTAAGCTGGTAGTCTCACGAAAAATCGTCCTGGCTGTCCCCGTAGCAGGAGTTAGGAGGAATGTTATGATCGCAAAACCAGTTTTAATAATGATTTTGATTTCCTATTTCTGTTATTAAAACTGTCTTTCCTTGTTTTAGTAAAGGATGCCATTATTAGCGAAGAAACTTTTTTTTTTGCAAAAGTGTTTAGTGTAGGTATACAAGAAGAATGCTTAGCTAAGTATTTTTTCTTCAATACCAAATGTTAAAATATGTAGCACTTAGCTTTCACACTTCTATTGTTCTATGCTGCCATAACTGCTGGAGCTGTTCCGAATGAAAAAAAGGGAAGTTACTTGTTGGACGCGGGTCAATAATAGCAAAGAGGTTATCATTTCAAAACATACTATGTAGTTTGATAAGACAGTAAGATCATAATAATATGAGTGTCAATAGCAGAGGTCATTAGTTTCTGCCCTCAGTTCTGGCTTACTATCTAATCTAAATTGTAAATGATGTTCAAAGTTCACGTAGTTCGCTTTCTTATCCATCCAACCACTTCGCAAAACAGGAAGTGCATCAAATACTATATTTCCTTCTATTTTCTGTGTACAGGGTCAACACCCGTACTCGCAGATCCCACTGATTCCGGCTTGATGATGAGCTCTTTTAACAACTTAAAAGAGCTCATCATCAAGCCGAAACCATTGGGATCAGCGAGTGATGTCAGAACCTCAGATTAAACTTTTAGTCTTAGATTTCGATGAAGGTACTGCGAGACTTTTGGTTTTTTACAAGTTCGAGTTTGGCGTTTTCAGCTTTTGCTCATTCGGTGTATTACAGGGTATAAGCACAGATTACTAAATAGTTTTGGGAACGTTCAGGTACCTAGTTGACCGAGGGTGATATACAGGCAAATTAAAAAAGGCTGGACCCTTTTAAATTTGCCTGTATATCACCCTGTACACACTTGAATTTTACCTTTTTCAACACATTTCGGGAAGGCGCACTTGTTTCTTAATTTAGGTTTCCTGTTTTACGCCGTTTACTATCGAAACTATCTTTAGTACTACCTACTGCAGTAATAATACCCGTATTTATATTCAGCTGGCGTTTTTCCAAGTGTGTTAGGGTCGGGATTTCGTATCGCTTGCGAATATGTGTAATACACTCAGTGTCACGTGTCACTGACCTTTGTGTATCAGCTGTTTTACTAGTGCCTACATTTCATACTGATTAAACCAATCGATGTATTATGCCTCTCTTTCAAACTTTTGATACCTACATCGTGAATGAAAATTCAAATCCCTAGATACTTTTTAAACAATTGAATTAATTCAAAAATTTGGCCGGACAAGAACGTCTTTCGCATGTCATAGGGGTTATAGGTTAATTCATTTTGTGGTTAAAGCTACCATGGCACAAATTAGGTAGGTTCCTAAGGTTAAGGGTTAAATGATCGTGGACACGTTCGAGTAACAGGTATTTATCTAAGTAGGTATATTAGCGCTTACCAGACTGCAATAATAAAAATAGTGAGTAAGGACTCATTTTGACTTTTAAGACGCAGAAGACGAGAGAAGAAGAACATTGGAGGGTTCGTAGTAAATATTTATATACCTACACTAGCTGACCAGCACAACTTCGTTTACGTTATAACCTAGATAGCGCCTGTAGCGCCATCTGCCGGGCTGATTTGTGAATCTAAACCATCCATGGCGCCGCCCGCCCAAACGCATACAAAAAAAATAATTCAAATCTGTCCAGCCGTTTAGGCGGAGTTCAATGACATACACTATTATCATCAAAGCACTGCAATTCCTCACATACAGCTTTACTCCAATATTCCCCCTCTGGACCCTCCAAAGCTTCCTCCAAAGATAGATCACCAACTTCTGTATTGCAACTACCAGCACCATAACTAGAATAACCGTACCAATCAGGTTTGCGTCTTCGTACAGTAGAATCATACAAAGATAATCCTTGTTAAAGGCTCTATAATATACAACCTTACTTAAGTATACTACACACGTAGGTATCTACGAGTGTCGAGTATTTAGTTGTGCCCGGCTACCAGCTGTACAAATGTATCCAATGTCGTCTGCCCTTTGAATACGCTTTCGACTCAGACTTACCGTATTTACATTGGCAATGAGCAGCAATTACAAAGAGTCCTTATCTTGTTAAGGCGAAGTGCAATTGTGTCTCAAGCGATTCGGAGGGGGTGAAGCAGACGCAAGATGTTCGGGACGCTCCGTGCGTCGGAAACGTTTTCGCGCGTTATCCCGTTCACTACGCAATTGACATCATTGACAGAAGTACAAGTTTACATAACAATTTTTTTCGCCCTGTTTAGATAAACCTCTTTAGATCTTCTACTCGTGAGCAAATACGTAATTGATTTTGATGCAATTTTTATCACTAACATGTAATGAAATTTATTTTCATAATAAGAATAGAACATAATATATTTAAGAAGTACTTCAATTTATTTTTTTACCTGTGACGATTTTTGCCAGGTTTATTGAAAAAGTAAGAATCTGCTGCCCCTATCCTTTGTTTATATTTTTTGGTACTTCCTTAAAAGGAAAAAGGAGGGTTCTGTACAAAAAAGACTGAAAAATATACCTGTATGGGAGCCCTCCTTAATTTATTTTTCTGTTCTTAGGATTCGTAAATTTCAAATGCCTAGCTATCGCAGTGGTGCATAAGATGACAGATAGATAGTCTCAATAATAGGGTCGCGTTATTACAGATAATTTATACTCTTGGCACTTGGTGGAACCTGCAGCGCATATTGAATAATAAATAATAAATAAATGCCACTTGTACTGTTTTACAGCATTTATTTACTCTACACCTGACCGCTTTTGCCTCTTAGCATTTTCAAAAGGCAATACTTTCTCCTCGTTCCATTTTTACCCTTTGGATACGGAACTGTAAAAACGGCCGAGGTTCAAGTTGGACTGGCACACTGATGAGGATTTCGTAACAAAAAAAAACGCCAGAAGATTACGTTGTATGGGAGTAACCTTATTTTTTCTTTATCTAGTGTTATTATACACTCGAGAGCAATGAATCCGGATCACTTAAAGAATGTTAAAAATCTCGGAAACTAAAAATGATAGGTTAATGCAATAAATTGTATTTAATAGACAATGTAATACTCCTTAAATGAAGGTAAAAAAAATATGAGTCACCATACATTTTATTAACACAAAATTACATAAAGAAAAAACTGCTGATCTCTCCTTAAAACAAAAATAGGAAACATGAAATTTTTGAACTTTATTACGATTTTCTTGAATTTTAATACTTCGTATTGCCTCCTCGTGCTTCCATTACTGCGTTTACGCGGTTTGGCATGCTGTACACCAAGTTCCTTATACGATTTTGGGGAATATTCTCCCATTCCTCTGTGAGAGCAATTTTGAGCTCACGAAGCGTGATTGGGGGAGGGTTTCGTTGTTTTACGCATCTGCCTAGCTCGTCCCAAGCATGCTCGATCGGGTTGATATCCGGGCTGCGCGCTGGCCACTCCATACGAGTAATGTTCATCTCTTGAAGGTAGTCATTCACAATCCTACCTGTATGAGGTCGGGCATTGTCATGCATAAATATAGCATCCTCACCTAAATTGACCATAAATGGACCAACGTGATCATTGAGGATTTCTTCCACATATCTTACGCTAGTTAAAGAGCCGTTTTCTATGATCACCAGCTCTGTGCGACTTTCAGAAGAAATTCCGGCCCACACAAGTACAGACCCACCACCGTAGGCTACTTTTTCTTCGATGCATGCTTGCTTGAATCTTTCCCCTGGTCTTCGATACACCCTGTGTCTTCCATCGTGCTTGTAGAGCATAAATTTTGATTCGTCGGAGAACATAACTTTTGACCAATCTTCAATACTCCAATTTACGTGGCTCTGGGCATACCTTAGTCTCGAAATACGATGCCCACGCTCCAGTTTAGGGCCGTTTGCAGGTCTAAGGGGTTTTAAGTTAGATTCAGCAAGCCGACGTCTTACTGTCCATGCACTTGGGTTACTTCCTCCGAGGCGTCGAAACTGATTGGTGAGTTCAGTTCCTGTGAGAAAGCGATTTCGAAGCATGGTGTTCACCAAGTATCGGTCTTCTCGTGCTGTGGTACACCTGGTTCTGCCCGTTCCTGGTCTGCGTAGGTTAGAACCAGTTTCTTCGTAACGTCGGAGAACTCTTTGTACTGTTGACAGCGACACACCGACAGTCCTGGCTGTATCGCGCTGACTCCGGCCGGTTTCCAGCATTGTAAGTATTCTGGTGCATTCTTCAGGCGTAAGCGACATAATTTCAGCTTGATTAATGAATATAGAGCACTATCAACATGGTTTATGTACCCACATAAATGACAGATTACAAACAAAAGCAACACCAAATGCTGTAATTTCGTAGTTCCATCTTCGAAAGTGGCCCTTTTTCAAATTTGATTTTTTTATGATATAACTTTACAATAACTAAGAAGTTTTAATACCTTCATTTAAGGAGTATTACATTGTCTATTAAATACAATTTATTGCATTAACCTAGCATTTTTAGTTTCCGAGATTTTTAGGATTCTTTAAGTGACCCGGATTCATTGCTCTCGAGTGTAGTTGTTACAGCGGTAGCAGAAACACATCTTTGAAATGTATTACTGCCTAGTTCATGAGATACAGATGAACAAACGGACTTCGAAGTCTCAGTAATAGGGTCCCGTTTGGCTAAGAAAACGAAGAATATACAAAAACGAATATTGCTATTTGCATATATGCAAGGGTGTAAAGGAATAAATTTCGATACTAGTTTTTTAAACTAGACTAGGCTTTAGTCCTGTCCAAATGATTACCATTTCCTAAATTAAACATTCTACGTTTCACTTCGCATAGCTATTGCCCGCAGCTTCAGCTGTGTAGAATTCTGTTTGCGTTCCCTTCTACCATTGGGTCATATCCAGGGATAAAATAGCCTTTATACTATTTTCTAAATTATCTTACCTTACTTAATATTATAAATGCGAAAGTTTGTGAGTGTAGATGCTTGTTACTCTTTTACGCTCTGACGGCTAAACGGATCTAGCTGAAATTTAGTACAGGGGTAGATATAGGCCTGGAATAACACATTATATTAAAATATTAATAACAAATAGGCCACTTTTCATCCCGGCAATCAGTTCCCACGGAAAGCGGAAACGGGAACAAAACTAGACGCGGGCAGAGCTGCGGGCGTCAGCTAGTGTATAATATGTCCAAGAATACATTGCAGTCTGGAAAAGCATAAAATAATTATAATAGGCCATCAATTTCAGCCAGATCTGCTCAACCGTTGGAACGTGATTTTGTCACTAATATCTTCACAGACTTTCATATATCATAATTAATAATTCGTAAGTCATATTAAATCATCAGGCCTTTTCAGTAACATATATTCACAAAATCATCTTCTAGTGGTTAACATGTAGGTACCACTATCCATTGAACATTGTATTACTATTTTACATTATGGCTTAAAAACAAAGTTAGGGTTGTATTGACTGTATCGGGTTGTATGTAAGCTGTTTATTTTCAGTTCACTGTTGGTTAAAATTCAAACTGAGGTGACGGGAGGCCTCGAACCGTTTTGGCGCAGCGAAGAACCATAGCGTCCTTGGCTGCCTTCTATCGAATGTATCACGGCGAATGTTCTGAAGAGCTCTTCAACCTGATCCCACCCTCTTGTTTCCGATTCCGAACAACACGTGCCGGGCAAAGATGACACTCACACACAGTGGAGAGAATCTTCGCCAGAACTGAACGTTTCAAAAGATCGTTCCTCTGTCGAACTATAAAAACATGGAACGACCTGCCCGCACTCTTGTTTCCCTCATCTTACAATCCCGGGTTCTTCAAGAGGAGCGTGAAGAGGCACATCACAGGGCCGCCAACTTGAGGACCACTGTCAGAAGTGGCCCCCAATCGCTAGATGCGCCACGGCTTATATCAGGCTGGTGGCGACGTCAATTTGGCGAGCTAAATATAAAAAAAAAGAAACTCATACTTACAACTTCAAATTCAATTCCTTTTTTTCTTCCTTCTTTTTATTATTACCTATTTTTTATTACCTATTTTCGTTACTACGGCAGCGAATTACGTCAGCGGGCGTGACAAAGTTGTATACGGGTGTCCTCAACGAAGCCTGTCGGCTGACTGAGCGAGCTCTGTGAGGTGGCTGATAGCGGCAAAATGCACTCCCGCTCAACAAAACGTTTTTTTTTTATTAAAACAATATGATTTTAATTAATAAATAACTGCATAGGACCTCGAGGTAACTTATTAGGGACATGGAAAAAAAAAATTAGTGTGGTACATTATATAACTACTGAATGAAATTGATTATAGTCAAGGCGGTCACAGGTAAATTTACAGATTCGAGGGAACTTTGGGATTATTTTCTATCGAGCTGAATTTACTCAATCGTGTTTTGGAGAACTGACATCCCTAGTCAATATACTTAATAATAATTATCCATTTAAAAAATTGTGAAATCTTTGTTAACACCGTTGCAAAATTGGTTCGAAATATGTCAAAATTATGTATTTTGAGTCCCACTTCACCTTAATAGTATTTCGATTTAATAGCACGTAATTAGTTCGTTTCGCTCACGATAAGAAGTTAAGTAATTAGTATGTCGTTTGAAGACTTTAATCGAAGTTTGAATAGTAATGTAATGCAGTACTTAGTCGACATAAAGGAGACATTTCCGAAGATTACCAGAGCGCCGAGTCTTGCTTCATACGAATGAATGCGTAATATGTAACGTAAATAAATTTAAATACACGAGATAGATGACATATCATTTGTTTACGTGCCATTTAGAGAAAAGAGAAACATTCTGTGATCTGTCCAAAACTTTTGATAACGTCTTCGATCGTTACGGTCGTATGAAAAATTGAAAACTGAACATGGGATTGTTGTAAGGAGGACATTTGCTCAACGAGAATTTGCGAACATTACCCCATTGAAATCGCTTAATATCTTGCTGGAGATGGACCGACGACCTGGTAAAGGTCGCAGACTGGGACTGGATACGGAAGGCGCGAGACCTGTGTATTGTGGCGTAAATTGGGAGAGGCAGGCCTACGTCCAACAGTGGATTGCCATAGGCTGATTTGATTAATTGATTGATACACGGTTACGGGTGTACCACAAGGATCGACTCTGGCACCCTTGATTTGTTTTGTAATGTGCTAGTCTGCACGTTTCTCATTGCAAGATAAATATTATAAAGAGGAAAGATTAGTTTTTTGTTTGTTTGTAACGAATAGGCTCCGGAACTACTGGACCGATTTGAAAAATTATTTCATGTTGGGAAGCTACTCTTTGCGGTGAACATAGGCTTTATTTTTTTCCCGTATTCCCACGGGAACGGGAATTACGCTGGTGAAACCGAGCGACGTCCACTAGTTGCAAGATAAATACAGTACAGAATGAATTCAACGCTCGAGGTTAGTTTGATACGCCTTATAAAATTTGTGAAACTTTTACGGCCCTTAGTATTGTAGTGTCAAGTACCTACCTATATTATTTTTATTGGCGGACATTGTTTTATTATAAAAATTTATTTGGTATTAATTGCAGTTTGTTGGAAACAAGTTCCCTATTAGATGTTTTTACAAGAATATAGAATTTAAAAATTAATGTTACAGGAAGTCTTTACCTTTACCTTCATATTATTATGTAAAACTATTTTAATAAGTAGATATCTTGTTTTTTCTTGAACAATGACATGTGGGACAAAGTAGCGAATAAAAAAAGTAAAAAAAACTAACTAAAGAATGACTTTCTAAGTTTCACTTTCGATGTTCGCAATCAAATCGCAATAAATTTTTGATAATACATACATAAGCAAAAAAACTTTTAACCGATTTCACGACTTAACCTGTCAACGGTGGTACCGTTTCAGCAGCAACCTACGCCTGTCTATTTCAACACGGCAATAAACTCACCGCCTATTACGTGGGACAAAACGTGAACGATATTCTGTAAATCGGTACTGAGGCCGGAAATTAAATAAAAAAATTATGTCTGTCTGTATGACTGTCTGTCTGTCTCCCAAATAAACATTACGCTCAAACTACTGATTTAATTCAAATGTTACTTAGCACAATCTGACCCTATAGGTACTCCGAAGAGGCTGTAGGATACTAAACTTTTGATCCTGAAATTCTGCGCAGTTCCTTTAAGAGAAGTAATGAAAGACCAAATGTTTTTTTAGTCGTAATTCATCATTTTTATCAATGCGTGATCTGATTTCAATATATTTTCCGTATTAGAAAAGTAGTCATCTATCTATGGGATATTCTCCATATGTACAAGTTTCAATGTTTTTGGGTTTTGCAGTTCAGAAATGAAGAGACATCTCAACTTTCGCTACATACCAACAATTCAAGGATTTCTTTATTATAATCAAACGCAAACATCCCAACTTAGAATTACCCCTTCATTCTAAGTTAGGATGTTTGCGTTTGATTATACCTATTAGATAGGTAAGTATCTGTCTTTTGTAATAACGAAAATACTCCGGGTATTGTATTATTTTTCGAAAACGGGCAATGCATGATTAATGTGGTAATTTTAAGTTAATATTTTTTGATACATAACTTATAAATGATCTAGTAAGTTTAATCACTTATGTATTTAGTTTTAAATTAGGTTCTTTTTATCACTATTAAACGAATTATATTATGTTATCAGCACAGATAACATAATATAATTCGTTTAATAGTGATACGATCTTGTTCATCCTAGCGCCTTCCCAGTTGCTTTCATATCCTAGGTTCCCCCCTGGATTTAGAGACTGAAGTTAGATTTGTGTATTATACTCGTAAATCTAAGGAGCCTTTGAATATAATCAAAGGTAGGAACTGCTGCCAACTAATCTCTCATGAGCCAACCCCGTAGGCCATCAGAGCTTAGTCTTATTTGGTCACAGGCCGCAGACACACCAAATGCAATATGTTAAGACATTACAATATACCTACATATATTTAAAGTGATGCCCACATGATGCGATGCGGAAGAGACGGCAGAAGCAAATAATAAACTGATATAGTGTTAAAAAGCAACATCCGCGCACAGTTCGCAAAATTCAGCGAATTTTATATGACACCATCAACATTGAATTCAAGAAATAAAACAGGAAATTTAATCAGAATCTTAAATTCTGCTTCAATATGCTTATCTAATTCGTTCCACCAATAACTAGTCTAAAATTTGTATCTTATGTTACTCTGCAAAAATAAAAATAAATTGAAGACGTCGTCGCTGCAGTAAATCGCAAGCGTTAAAAAAAACAAACAAAAAAAGTTAAATTAAAAACCAACCGTGTGTGATGCTTTGTTCAAATACCACTTGCCAATTTACTCGCCCACCACGGCACTATTTCACAAGAGAGTAAATTCAATTCAACACCAAAACACGCTGTTTACACACACACTGCTCACAAGTTCGACGTTAGATCGCGGTCACTTCTCTTCAAATACTGACGGACGCAATATCTTTATAAATGAATGTTCCGATAACACGAAAAAAAAATCAATGAGATAAGAAGTTTGGATTAAATTTTAATCGAAATGTTAGTGATTAAAATAAGGTGTGTTACGATAAATAAAATGATAAACGTACCTACACCTTAACAGATTGAACCAGATAGAATTTTGACTTATTGATGATTAAATGTAATACTTCTATGGTGTAGGCGATTAAGATAACTAAGTAAATAGCTATTTACTTTTATTTATAGAGTTAAGTTAGATGCGTACGTATTTCGATTTACAATTCCCTTGCACACACGTGCATGACTAACTAGTAAAATTAGCTATACATGTTTAGTTACAAATAAAGTTTTATTTCTTCAAAATTATGTACGAAATTGGTTGCCATACGTAACCTATTTCATATATACATACATATAGTCGCGCCTTTACCCCCGAAGGGGTATGCAGAGGCATAATGATATGCCCACATTTCACCTTTTTAAAATTTGTCCCACGTAATAGGTGGTGAGCCGTATTGAAGATTATATTTTTAAGAAATAACATTTTTTAACGCTAGTGGCATAGAGAGTAGGACTTCGCGAGTTTTACAATTTTTTTTTTACTGTCTAACGCCCATGAGAATGGGCATGTCGCAAGTCAGTCTAGAACCGTCTAAATCCAAATAATGCTTCTTTCACAGCCTGTATGTGTCAGGGAAGTTGGTGCACCCACGAAGCCTGTCCCCCAGTAGCCTATGTACCAAGAAGGACGCACAGCACAGGTAGGTTAGGTTCACATCGCGTCGCAGTCCTGAGCCTTCTTCAGCTCGGACGACAGTGTTTATTACATGGACGCCTTGTAAACTCAGGTGAAAAAAAAGATATTATATCTATGGCTTCTATGTATACTACCTACTCAAAGACTAGTCTTTGTACCTAACTTAACCTAAAATGTACACCGATCCCAAGACCTTGTAGGGCTAGTCAGGTTGTCAAGTAGGCGTGCTGTGGTGATATTGTATTTTTATATATATTTTGCACACCTTACAATAGGAACCAGTCCTGTTCATTTTTATGCAATTAAAAAAAAAATTACTTAGTAATAAAAAACTATACCTAATAAAAGAAAAATATGTAAAAACGGCTCACTTAAGATTTAATAAATTCATTTCAAACAACTATCAGAGATATAAGGAACGAGGAAGACCAGCGGTCACGGACAAGATGGTGTAATAAGCTATTAAGCTTTACATAATTATGTAAAAACCAGCCACAATGCGTGTCGCGACAATACGGTGGGTTCTTTAGCAGCCTTGTTGAAGTGAAACTTCTTTATCGGCGTTGGAAGAAAAGCGTCACGTCACGTCACGTCACGATTTTTGGTTACGCGCCATCTTTGTTCTGTTCCCCACCACGGTGGATTCGAATTAAGAGTACCTTGTCCAGGGATAGCATGTCATTTAAGGGTTTTTGAACTTTTGGACTTTTGGGCTTTTGGACTTTTGGACTTTTGGATGGGACATTGGTACTTTGGGTCTTTGGGACTTTGGAACTTTGAGACTTTGGGACTTTTGAACTTTTGAACTTTTGAACTTTTGGACTTTTGGACTTTTGGATGGGACCTTGGTACTTTGGGACTTTGGAACTTTGGGACTTTGGGACTTTGGGACTTTTGGACTTTTGGACTTTTGGATGGGACCTTGGTACTTTGGGTCTTTGGTACTTTGGGACTTTGGGACTTTGGGACTTTGGGACTTTTGGACTTTTGGACTTTTGGACTTTTGGACTTTTGGACTTTTGGACTTTTGGACTTTTGGACTTTTGGACTTTTGGACTTTTGGACTTTTGGACTTTTGGACTTTTGGACTTTTGGACTTTTGGACTTTTGGACTTTTGGACTTTTGGACTTTTGGACTTTTGGACTTTTGGACTTTTGGACTTTTGGACTTTTGGACTTTTGGACTTTTGGACTTTTGGACTTTTGGACTTTTGGACTTTTGGACTTTTGGACTTTTGGACTTTTGGACTTTTGGACTTTTGGACTTTTGGACTTTTGGACTTTTGGACTTTTGGACTTTTGGACTTTTGGACTTTTGGACTTTTGGACTTTTGGACTTTTGGACTTTTGGACTTTTGGACTTTTGGACTTTTGGACTTTTGGACTTTTGGACTTTTGGACTTTTGGACTTTTGGACTTTTGGACTTTTGGACTTTTGGACTTTTGGACTTTTGGACTTTTGGACTTTTGGACTTTTTGGACTTTTAGACTTTTGACTTTGGGACATTGGGACTTTGGGACATTGGGACTTTGGGACTTTGGGACTTTGGGACTTTGGGACTTTGGTACTTTGGGACTTTGGGACTTTGGGACTTTGGGACTTTGGGACTTTGGGACTTTGGGACTTTGGGACTTTGGGACTTTGGGACTTTGGGACTTTGGGACTTTGGGACTTTGGGACTTTGGGACTTTGGGACTTTGGGTATTTGGGACTTTGGTACTTTGGGACTTTGGGACTTTGGGACTTTGGGACTTTGGGACTTTGGGACTTTGGGACTTTGGGACTTTGGGACTTTGGGACTTTGGGACTTTGGGACTTTGGGGCTTTGGGACTTTGGGACTTTTGGACTTTTGGCCTTTGGGACTTTGGGACTTTTGGACTTTTGGATGGGATCTTGGTACTTTGGGTCTTTGGGACTTTGGAACTTTGGGACTTTGGGACTTTGGGACTTTGGGACTTTGGAACTTTGGGACTTTGGGACTTTGGGACTTTGGGACTTTGGGACTTTGGGACTTTTGGACTTTTGGACTTTGGTACTTTGGGACTTTGGGACTTTGGGACTTTGGGACTTTGGGACTTTGGGACTTTGGGACTTTGGGACTTTGGGACTTTGGGACTTTGGGACTTTGGGACTTTGGGACTTTGGGACTTTGGGACTTTGGGACTTTGGGACTTTGGGACTTTGGGACTTTGGGACTTTGGGACTTTGGGACTTTGGGACTTTGGGACTTTGGGACTTTGGGACTTTGGGACTTTGGGACTTTTGGACTTTTGGCCTTTGGGACTCTGGGACTTTTGGACTTTTGGATGGGATCTTGGTACTTTGGGTCTTTGGGACTTTGGGACTTTGGAACTTTGGGTCTTTGGGACTTTGGAACTTTGGGACTTTGGGACTTTGGGACTTTGGGACCTTGAGACCTTGGGACTTTGGGACTTTTGGACTTTTGGACTTTTGGACTTTTGGACTTTTGGACTTTTGGACTTTTGGGACTTTTGGACTTTTGGACTTTTGTACTTTTGTACTTTTTGACTTAATTTAAGGTGAGGTGAAAATTAAGTTTATGAAGAAGTTTCACTTCTTACGTGTGTACACTAAGTACACGCAATTTTTTTTTTTTTACACATCGCTGGCGCCGCCGCCCGCCACCTAGCTCAAATACTAACTGACCAACCAGGTGCACAAGGTGGGTGGTTAGGAACTTTTATTCCTAACTGACCAACCAGGTGGATAACTCAGGTGGTCGGTTGGGAACGGGGGTTAAATTTCCAGGCTTGTACCTACGATCTATTATTCTAATAATAAAAAAAAACGTTATCTTATCTTATCTTATCTTAATAATATATATAAATCTCCTGTCACGATGTTTGTCCGCGATGGACTCCTAAACTATTGAACCGATATTGATGAAATTTGCACACCGTGTGCAGTTTGATCCAACTTAAGAGATGGGATAGTTTTTTTTTGGAAAGCTTAATCTACGACCGGAAGTAGCGGGTTACAAAAATCTTAGCCACAGCAACGCGTGGCCTGGCCTTCTAGTGTTTAATATATTTATTTTTAATTTATAAGTTTTGTACACACAAATGGGAAACGATAACAATAACAAGGAACATTATACAAGGCACTACTTATTTCTACAGAAATTTCTTCCAGTAGGCCTGAGAGAGGAGATGTGAAGCGGAATAAAGTAAATAAGTGTGTGCAGGTTAATAAACATACATGAAAATAATAGCATAAATACTTAAATACATACATAATAATGTAAGTAATTAGATTAGTTACATAGAAACTTAATGATTGTATCTAACAAAAGAGAAAATAAAAAATTGTTATGGTAAAGAGGATAAGTAATGTTCTTTACTTTTTTGACGTGACAACGTCTTATAATTCGATGGAGCCGGCTGCACGAACGAAAAAAGATGACGCAATACGTCGTTACCTCGCTCTGAGGCGTTCCATTTGTTTTAGTAATGTTTTCAACAGATGGCACTATAATCAATTGATGTGTTTTTATATTTCTTTTTGTTTTGCAATGTTAATTTTATTTTTATTTTTATATTATTTTTATTTATTTATTTTTTCTTTTAACGTTGTGACGTTCAACCATCGTCAGTAAACCGACTTTTTTGTAAAGAGCGAAATAGTTTGACAATATGGCAGTCAGTCGTTCACTTTTGCCTTAAAAACTTTTTAATCATGAAGTCGGATAGTCGACCAACTGTTATAATAATCAGTACCTACTTCATATATTAACATCCGTACTCAATGGGCACGTCTTTATCCCCGAAGGGGTAGACAGAGGCATATCTTAAATTTCATCTTTTTAGAATAATGTTTGTAATGTGGTGGGCCGTAGAGAAGGAAAACTCGAAATGAAACCCGGTTGTCAGTAAAATAACAATCTTTAAGGCAGGTTGAAGACCCTATGGGCGGCTTGAAAAATTTCAAGTACGGGTCGCGGTGATCGCTGCGCTTGTACATTTAAACACGGCAATAGACTCACCACCTATTACGTGGTACATAAAACTACAAGGTGAAATGTGGTCGTATACCTACTATGCCTCTGCCAACCCCTTCGGAGATAAAGGCGTGACTATATGTATGTATGTGGTGGGCTTGCCGTGTTAATATGGACAGGCGCAGGATGTTATCTGCTGTTGAAAATGTTCAAGCCGCTCATTTATGGACTTCATCTTACTTGTGCGACGTGTGCGTTGCTCTGCGTCATCTAAGTTAAAGGACAGCTACTGGCAACCGGGACCAACATCTTAACAAAGCACGGAAACGCTTGCTTTAAATGTTACAAAGTGGTCACCAAGCTGAGGACCAGCCAAAGAGGCATAACGCATTGATCACTTCTCGAAATGATATCTTTGCTCAGACATTTAAGAATATTCTTTTATGTCTGTGTATCTTTGATATACCTACTTAGGTATGTCCAGAAATAACCGCTTCAAACTGATGAAAATTAGCACTGTTACGAAATAGCGCAAAATGATCAGTAAAGTGAGGTCGGTGAGCGTGTCGCCATCACTGCAAAGAAAAGTCAAGGCCACAAATATTTAATAATATAATACTTTAGTGCGCCTTTACACTAGCGTTTTTCCGGCGTAGGCGTACGATGGACGTATGCGCGGCGCTGACGCAACGTATACGCCGCGTTGGCGCGGCGCCTGCGTCCCCACTGGAACACATGAGTACGCTGAACAAGCGTCGGGCGTGCGCGACGTATACGCCACGTTGGCGCGGCGTCTCCACTGGAACACATGAGTACGCTGAACAAGCGTCGGGCGTGCGCGACGTATACGCGACGTATACGCCGCGTTGGCGCGGCGTCTCCACTGGAACACATGAGTACGCTGAACAAGCGTCGGGCGTTCGCGACGTATACGCGACGTATACGCCGCGTTGGCGCGGCGTCTCCACTGGAACACATGAGTACGCTGAACAAGCGTCGGGCGTGCGCGACGTATACGCGACGTATACGACGCGTTGGCGCGGCGTCTCCACTGGAACACATGAGTACGCTGAACAAGCGTCGGGCGTCCGCGACGTATACGCGACGTATACGCCGCGCTAGCGTCACACAATTCGTTGACGTTTTGGTATCATCGTTAACAAAATAGTTTCTGACCAGGAAACACTATTGATGGCTTTACTTTTAAAAAAGAAGACTATTGCGAACTGCGAATAAAATATTGTTCGTGGTTCGGGAAAGACTTACCGGGCTGCGCCTCGGGACCCTATGCTATTATTTTTTATATCGATTTCTTTCATTAATTACATAATAATTAAAACGATGCATACGAAAATACATGTTAATTTGCAATCCAACATGGCCGCCGCCGCGCCGTATTTACAAAATTTCATGATGGGCATCGTTTTAGAGGTTTTAGTATGCTGAGTACGAATTGTATGACGATTTTGAAATCCAATATGGCCGCCGCGCTGTAATTACGAAATTTCATGATAGGTATCGTTTTATGGGTTTTTAATTATGCTGACTACGAATATCATGATATTTAAATTCCCACTCAGCATATAAAATAACCGGCATACTGCCGTTTGGCAGAATTTGTTTCGTCAATTTTCACTCCCCAAAAATCTTATCGCATAGTTTCATTTCCTAAAAGAATCTTTAGCAAATTTATATTTCGCATTTTAATTGCTTCGTCAAATTACAGCATGCTCAATTTTTATTAAGTCAAATATACTCATATGATACTTATTTTCTAGTAGCAGTCATTTCCATGCCGAGAATAAGTCGCTTGTGAACAGGATTGTACACAATACCCCAGTAACGCGGCGTATGCGCCGCGTATACGTCGCGTATACGTCGCGTCTACGCCGCGCATACGTCCATCGAACGCCTACGCTAGTGTGAAGGCGCACTAAGGGGTCCCGACATGATCAATTGGCAATTGTCAAGCACGTAGATTTTCATGTGCACGTATACGTCGATGCACACACACATGCAAAGCAATCGCGCACACTGAAGCAACTTTCATTCATAATTAACGTGATTGACAATTGCAAGGCATGATCGTGTCGGGACCCTATTAGAGCATGAAGACCAGAGACAAGAAAGACCAACTTGAATATTTAAAATGTCCATAAAATTGCGTTAGATGACAGTGGCGCTACTTTAGCATCAGGGTTAGCAAGTAAATGTAATGAAATCTATAACTAAACATACTACCCAATTCATGAAATAAAATCACTTTTGTACATACAGTTTCTCAGAAAAGATCTTAAAGGGATATTTGCTACATTAATTTGTACTAAGTAAGTACATAGTTGGAATTTTATTAATAATACCCTACAGGCATACTAGCGCTGATATGGTAGGTTTTTGCACTACTAAGTATCCATTCAAGACATTATTTTGGAAAACTGGTTGCATACGATCAGCCTACTCCTTATCTCCAGCCGACAAAACTCCTGTGTTTGAAAATTTGAACTTTTGCGTACACGTTTCATCTCGAGATGGATTGATTTTTTAAGACCCTGTTCGCAGTGTCCGAACGACTTTTCTGCGGTCCGATAAATATTTAAGCGTGAATTTTTTATCGCCAGTGCGTATAGTTCCATATTTACAATCAGTACTACAAGGTATTATGTACTGCCAGTACTGCCACTACCACAGAATGTTACGTTAAAAATCATGGAGAAATATTTCCTCTGCGGATGAGCAAGCTTTAACAGTTCCTACAGATATGGCCCATCGTTTATTGAGTTCAAAGCACCTTAAATAGATGTAACAAAATTAAGAATTATTAATCAATTAATATTAAACATCCTATACCCGATGTGTATCTTTAAACTTAATTTGTTTTGTAAACAAATTGTGAGATGTCTATTCGCACGGCGTCAACCTAGACCATTTAATTTAACTAGTTAAATGGTCTCTAAGGTGTCAACAAAAGGTGGTGATAGTGGTGGTAATCAAGGGGTCCCGACATGATCAATTGGCAATTGTCAAGCACGTAGAATTTCATGTGCACATATACGTCGATGCACAATGCACATACACATGCAAAGAAATCACGCACACTGAAGCAACTTACATTCATATTTAACGTGATTGACAATTGCAAGGCATGATTGTGTCGGGAGCCTATCAGTGAGTGGTGGTGTTGAAAAGTCAACGATATTATTAGAGCTGGCAATTCAGAATGTTAGCTGTCTTTGTCTATAGTTCTATTTCTTTCTTTCATTTCATTCAATTTTTGCGGAAAAAGCTCGTTGAGTCGCAGCGAGCGAATTCGAGCATTTTTAGCGATATTGTTAAAATATATTTTGTGATATCTATTCGTGAGTCTAATCTCGTAGTTTAGTTATAAGTTAATTCTTTTTGAGGAATTTAACGAATAATCCCAAGTGTAATTATTTCGCTAGTGACTTTCTGACAGATCGATTCGGCGTTGTCGACTTGCAGGTTATCTTGAGGATAGTCTTGAGTAAATTGCTTTTAACTTGAACAAATCATTAAAATGGAAAGCATGGTTGTTGTTCAAGAGGGTGAGTCGGCAGTTTCGACACCGGTGACCGAAAATGGTGAGATGTGTTGTGTTTTACATAGCCGCTTGGGTTCGCGGAAACGTGTTCCGGCTTTTTTCAAATTTTAATTTTCTTTTGTCTCCTAGGACCCGACAAGAATGTTGCGGCCGAAGAAATGACTTCTAGGGACTATTATTTCGATTCATATGCGCATTTCGGCATTCACGAGGAAATGCTAAAAGATGAGGTCCGGACTCTCACATACAGAAATGCTATGTACCACAATAAGCATCTTTTCAAAGGAAAAGTAAGTTAACGGTTTTGACATTGAATGTTTGACCATGATATACCTAAATACTTCGATTAATCACAAATCCAAATGGATCATAATCTAACCTACAAAATAATTTTTGACCCCTGAAAATATGTAATGCTTCTGGTAATGTGGTTCTTCTGATGATCACTTGGCAACAAGAGGTTGCACTGACATTTATATTTATACTAAACTAAATTACCTTGAAAATGCATTTTATGTGCTAAAAAAACATATTTAACCCTCATAAGTGCATTAAAACTCCACTACTTTTCTATTCTCAATGTACAAGATATCAATATCAAATTGAGTGATAATGACACTAATATCTGGGCACTGTGGACATCTAGAGTGGGCAAATAACAGAAGCAGAAAAGATTGAAAGGTGTTAAAGCAATTTCTGAGGGTTAATACTGCTTTACTATTTCGTCTTCATAAAATTATGTGTAATTAAAACACATTGTTATGTCTGTCTTGTCTAAAAACTAGAATTATAATATATTCTACAGGTGTCTCTCTCAGGATTTTTGTTAAAAAGTCTCTCGTAATGTAAGTTTCAATGCAAACCAGGCTAATGTAGGCTATAAATAAATAATTGTATGTCATTGTGGTCTTTAAGTGATGGTAAATATGTTTTTTTCCCCCATGTTGATCCATATTCCAAGTCTCATACTTATAGAATTCGGGGCTTCAAGGGAAATACTACGCTGAGCGAAATACTGGGTAACAAGTCCCAGACACCCTTACAGTGTTTTCCTCTGTATCATGCTAGCGCCTGCACAGTGAATCCATGGAATGCTGAGGAAACGGTGTCCTCTACTTATATTCACCGACATTTCGGACGTGTTGCACCGTAGTATTTGGTGTGCAGTCCTGAATTCTATAAGTATGAGTGTTAAAAACCATATTCCAAGTGTGTGGTAGATGATAAAAGTTGGAAGGCCTGCAATAGATGAATGATTAAAAAACATCTCACAATTACAGAGGTTTAATAGGCATCACAAAAATGTTTGTGTAATTTTTTTTTTTACAGACAGTGTTAGATATAGGCTGTGGCACAGGCATCCTGTCAATGTTTGCAGCGAAAGCAGGTGCAACAAAAGTGATTGCTGTAGAGTGTTCAAATATTGTCGACTATGCACGCAAGATCGTTGAGGCAAATAGGCTCAGTGATGTCATTGAAATTGTTAAAGGCAAGGTAAGGATTTGTGTATCACATTTTATATTTCACTACTCATTGATTTATTTCATAAGTTGATAATATGTATCTTTTATTAGCTACAAGATTATTCGTCGTGGCTCCGCCTGTGTGAAACTCGTTACCCCTTCCCACTTCCCATGGGTACATACTCCCAGGGTGAAAAAAAGCCTATGCGTTATTCCAGGCTATTTATTATCTATCCCTGTACCAAATTTCAGCTTAATCCATTTAGCCGTTAATGTGTGATCCAAACATCCAAACAACTAAACCAACAAACATCTTCACATTTATAACATAGTAGAAAATAGGAAGTAGAATGTTATGTAAATGGTTGTATTGAAAAATAGTTTAAGCAGTGTTAACTGCTCAGGACATGTGCAACGGTTTTTGCCCTACTAGGTAGTTTTTGACACAAAAATTGAGGCAGTCTTCCTCACAATTTTAACGTTGCAAATGCATGCATGCATAAGTACTTCACACTCCATTTACCCATCTTAAATCAAAATTGTGTATGAGGTGCTCTTCAAAATTTTTATTTATTTTACCTTCTTTTGACAATTCTTTCTTTTTTATCGCGAAGAATATTTTATTATTTGCAATTAGCTGTAAAATAGAACAAATAATTTAAGAAGTTTAAGAAAAAATCGGCTTCCATAGTAACAAAATGTAAATGTGGAATTTTCCTCATACCAAATTACTTGGATCAACTGACTGAGGTGTTTTTGCTTCTATTCCGCTCAAATATAGCAGATCTGTAACAGTATTACTCTCCATACCAGGTCGAAGAAGTAGAGTTACCAGTGGAGAAAGTGGACATCATCATATCAGAATGGATGGGCTACTGCTTGTTCTACGAGAGCATGCTCGACACAGTGCTGTACGCTAGAGACAAGTGGCTTAAGGAAGATGGCATGCTCTTCCCGGATAGGTAAGTGATACTGTCAAATTAATGAAATATCTTTGTACTATGGATATGAGCAGGTTATAAGTATGTTTTTAGACAATTTTAATAAAATTTATTGCACACCCAATATAAATTACAGTTTATGTACAGAGGGTCGCCTTATCATTAAAATCAATTTCTTACAGGCAACCTTTGTGTGCTGACTGTCAAAAATGTAGAATTCATTTAAAGTGTATCCTGCATATTGCATTGAAACTCAATGATTTTGAATGCAATTTTGAAACCTTTTTTTTGTCAGCCAATGTGTAATCAGTTTCCATTTATAACTTAGCAGGTGTTTAGGTGTGTATGCCAAAAAGAGCATGATATCAATTAAACATCTGCTCAATATGTTGTTTAGTCCACTAAAGCAGGTGGATTTATGTGATGTCTTTTTTTACTGCTAGATCACACAACTACTAGCATATTGAGTATTACTAGGTTTATGAAATTTCGAAAATTTGTAGATAAGTATTTTATTCATAGATTGGGCATCCCAAGGTTGTATGTCAGATATTGCTTTAACTAAATTGCAAATTTGCGTTACAACGTGACGTTTGACGTTGTAAAGCAATAAAATTTTTTTTTAATTATATTATATTATAAAATATTTTTACAAAATGTTGTACAAACGGCGCGCCCTTTGTACAACATTTTGTACTTTGTACAAAATTATTGTAGACCCATTTTAAACATGGTGTACAAGTAACGTTTTTTCTATCTATTAAGTTATTCAGCACGTGATGTTGTCGTCCGTGTAGTTCCCGTTTTCGTGGGAATACAGGAGTAAAGTTTAGCATAATTTTCACAGGGGATAATGTAGATTTCATACATTATAAGAATTCTTCTAAACTGTTCAGTACTTTCAGAGCCTATTTAATGCAAACAAACAATCAAATCTTACCTCATTATAATACTAGTATAGATTAAGAACTTCTTAAACATAAGCGTCTCTTTCTAACATCCACAGATGTACACTATTCATCTGTGGTATCGAAGACCGTCAGTACAAAGATGAGAAGATCAACTGGTGGGATGATGTGTACGGTTTTGACATGTCCTCCATCAGGAAAGTGGCCATCTCGGAGCCACTAGTGGATGTTGTCGATGCTAAACAGGTAAATACTCAAATAGTTTTGAACAAACACCTAATTTTAGTAACTTTTCAATTATAAAAATTGTAACTTTTGAATTATAAAAATTGTAACTTTTCAATTATAAAAATTGTAACTTTTCAATTACAAAAATTTAAAAGTTACTAAAATTAGGTGTTTGTTAAAATTCTGTTGAAAAGCATGAACTGGATATTGTCATCCATGTCTCTTATAAGTGGAATTATACTCCTTCGATGACCATTTTACTTTTTAGGGTTCTGAACCCAAATAGTAAAATCCTTGGGACCTTATTACTAAGACTCCACTGTCCATCTGAGTATTTAGGCTGTATCTTCAGCAAATGTTTTAACGAACAAGCTGTATTACAGATATCACAGATAATGTATTTCTGTTGCCACTATAAAAAACAAGACACTATAACAAACACACACAAAAACACTAACAAAGGAGAGAGGAAAAAAAACTATTTTTTTTACACTTGTAGAATCAACTCATATTATGTTAAATATCCCAATACACTCTCTTTACAGGTGGTGACCAATTCGTGTCTATTAAAAGAAATAGACTTGTACACAGTAAAGAAAGAAGATCTCAATTTTGAGTCCAAGTTCCACCTGCAGGTAAGAAATCTTTTAAAACTATATTTTTTCACAGTAAGCATTCAACCATAGAACAGGTTCACAGGGTGACCGACAGGGTGCGTGTGGCTCTGGAGAATGGGCAGTACTGTGCAGGAGTGTTTCTTGATGTCCAACAAGCTTTTGATAGAGTTTGGCACCGGGGCCTCTTCTTCAAGCTTAAAAAGCTTTTTTCCCATAACTTGTATGCTTTGCTCAGATCCTATTTAGACGGCCGTATGTTCTTCGTAAAAATAAACGAGGCAATGTCACCCCTCCATGATATTGCTGCTGGAGTCCCACAGGGCTCGGTCCTGGGGCCAATCCTATATCTGATTTACACAGCTGATGTCCCAGAAACTGAAAATGTGGTGACAGCTACGTTCGCCGACGACACGGCGGCCCTGACATCCCATAGAGAGCCGGAACAAGCGTCTCAAAATTTGCAAATACACCTGGATAAACTATGCACCTGGATGAGGAATTGGCGAATAAAGGCCAGTGCTGCAAAGTCGAACCAGATAACATTCACACTTAGACGTCAAAACTGTCCATCTGTCACACTTGGTCATGAAATACTACCTCATACGGATGTTGCTAAATATCTTGGTTTCTACTTGGATCGCAGACAAACTTGGCGCTGCCATATACAAAAGAAAAGAGACATTGTGAACCAGAAGCAAAGGTCATTGCAGTGGCTTCTGGGAAGAACCTCAAAATTGTCAGTAAACAATAAGCTACTGATCTACAAAACAGTACTGAAACCTACATGGAGTTATGGAATTGAATTATGGGGCACCTCAAAGAATAGTAACTTGGAAATCCTCCAGAGATATCAAAATAATGCCTTAAAAACTATTGTCAATGCACCATGGTTCACCAGAAATGATGAATTGCACCAATACCTGGAAATGCCTACCATTAGGGAGGAAGTAGAACATAGATGCAAATCATATCGGGAAAGAATACTTACACATGTAAATAGTTTGGCACTGGCACTCAAGAACCCTCTGACAAAGAGAAGGTTGAAAAGAGCTCACACATGGGATCAGACCTAATTAACATGAAAGATAGCCTGTCACTGGAGAGGCATATCTGACTCGACAAAGACCTACTGAAAACAGCTGCTTATAGTCCTTGGACTGATCGCATGCTAGAAGAATTAATAAGAAAAAAAAAAAAAAAAAAAAAAATATTTTTTCACATTATACTGTGTTTGCGAAAAAGTATGTTACTTGCAAAAAAATGTAGAAAATAATTGCGGCGCCCCTGTGCACTGTGCGGTTCATATGGCAACCCGTTAGAAAGAACCACCAATCAGTATCCAGTTGCCAATAATCGTTAATAAAAACCACCAATCACATTGTATTATGTCATTGACTGACAGATATTGTGACAGTGGAAGGTGAGCGCTGAGGCATGTTAAGGTGGCCACCCTAAACCTACTCAAATGGGTCGCAAGTCTCAGACACCCTCACAGTGTCCCCCCCCCCCCTCCTGTACCACGCTATGGTCCTGGCACCCGCATTGTGAATCCATTCCATGGAGTGTTGAGAAAACGGTCTCACTGCCGTTATTTATAGCATTTTAATAATGCTTTTTGCCAAGCTATATTTGAAATAGCCAATACTCTGGAATAACATTCATTAGGAATGAGTTCCTGTGGGAAATGTGTTGTGTGTTGTGGGGTAAATTGGTACTTCAGTCCACCAGACTTTTCCATAGACTTATTTGATAGATTACTAAATCTGATTTGAATAAATTAACACTAGTTATAAACTAAAAGATTAAGAAATAAAGTCGAAAATAAAATATCTCGCTCTTCCTTATTATTTTGACCTTAACTTTCATTTATTTTTTCATCACAACCTCATAGCCGCGTTTCAGCCAAAATAAACTACAAAAGGGTACAAGTGTAGTGCCGGGCAGTGATTCTCCGTCATACATATTATGTGTTGCTCAATGCATTAAAGGAAATTTACATTGGTTTCACATTATTTGGGAAAAAGTTGAGACAAAAGGCATTTCAGCAGTAAACTTTTGTCTATACTTTTATGTTGTACAATTATGATTGATGCAGGGTTCCAATAAACAAAGAGTGTTCACGCCCTTGAGCGTTCAAACTGCATCATACTGCATTTTTGTGTTGTATTACGTTACATAGATATCACACAGAAGGCATTCGAGCATGCAGTACATGAGCAACTGACCTAGAAGCTAAAACGGCTGACCACTCTCTGTCTGATAGATCTGTAACTCCCTAAGTATCGAGTGGGTCAGTACTCACCAAGAGATTTGTTGGCAGGTGCGTCGCAACGACTTCATCCAAGCGCTGGTGACGTTCTTCAACGTGGAGTTCACGAAGTCGCACAAGCGGCTGGGCTTCAGCACCGCGCCCGAGGCGCCCTACACGCACTGGAAGCAGACCGTCTTCTACTTCGACGACTACATGACTGTGAGTACACACACACACACACACCACACACCACAAGTCGCACAAGCGGCTGGGCTTCAGCACCCCTACACGCACTGGAAGCAGACCGTCTTCTACTTCGACGACTACATGACTGTGAGTACACACACACACACACACCACACACCACAAGTCGCACAAGCGGCTGGGCTTCAGCACCCCTACACGCACTGGAAGCAGACCGTCTTCTACTTCGACGACTACATGACTGTGAGTACACACACACACACACCACACACCACAAGTCGCACAAGCGGCTGGGCTTCAGCACCGCGCCCGAGGCGCCCTACACGCACTGGAAGCAGACCGTCTTCTACTTCGACGACTACATGACTGTGAGTACACACACACACACCACACACCACAAGTCGCACAAGCGACTGGGCTTCAGCACCCCTACACGCACTGGAAGCAGACCGTCTTCTACTTCGACGACTACATGACTGTGAGTACACACACACACACACCACACACCACAAGTCGCACAAGCGGCTGGGCTTCAGCACCCCTACACGCACTGGAAGCAGACCGTCTTCTACTTCGACGACTACATGACTGTGAGTACACACACACACACCACACACCACAAGTCGCACAAGCGGCTGGGCTTCAGCACCCCTACACGCACTGGAAGCAGACCGTCTTCTACTTCGACGACTACATGACTGTGAGTACACACACACACACCACACACCACAAGTCGCACAAGCGGCTGGGCTTCAGCACCCCTACACGCACTGGAAGCAGACCGTCTTCTACTTCGACGACTACATGACTGTGAGTACACACACACACACCACACACCACAAGTCGCACAAGCGGCTGGGCTTCAGCACCCCTACACGCACTGGAAGCAGACCGTCTTCTACTTCGACGACTACATGACTGTGAGTACACACACACACACCACACACCACAAGTCGCATAAGCGGCTGGGCTTCAGCACCCCTACATGCACTGGAAGCAGACCGTCTTCTACTTGGACCTCACAAAAGCATTTGACCACGTACAGCACAATATACTTTTAAATAAACTGGAGGCATATGGAGTGAGAGGGAACATCCTAAAACTTATAAAGAGTTATCTCAGTGGTCGAAAACAATGTACCCAGGTTACTCGCTTGTGCCCAATACTCAAAAAGGAAAAACTGTACATATCAGATTACAGGGAGGTTAAAATAGGTATTCCACAGGGCAGTATATTAGGGCCTCTTTTATTTAATATATATATTAATGACCTTCCCAAAATTATAAATCATCCAACAGTTTTATTTGCTGACGATTGCACAATAATTTTTAAAGGAATGGAACTAAGTGTCATCGAATCAAATATTATAGAGGCACTACACAAGATAATAGAATGGTTAAAATGTAATAACTTGCTGTTAAATTTGAACAAAACGTACTTAATGTATTTTAAGAACAGAATACCAAGTCTGGGCGATATTAGTGTTGACTACATGGGAACTAAAATTAATGAAATTAGCAGTACAAAATTTTTGGGATTAGAAATTGACAACAGTTTAAATTGGAAAATTCACACAGAAAATCTTTGCTTAAAAGTCAGTCAACAAGCCTACGCAATATATATGCTTACCAAAAGAGCTAGTCAGTCAGCAGTACTCATGGCCTATCATGGATATGTGGAATCCATATTACGATATGGTATTATATTCTGGGGATATTCTACGCATAGTGAAAATGTATTCAAGGCTCAGAAAAAATGTGTCAGAGCTATTTGTAAATTGCAGCAGACCGATAGCTGTAAGCCATTTTTTAAAAAGCTGCGTATTATGACCTTACCCTGTATATATTTATATGAAATAATTGTTTTTGTACATCAAAATAGGCATATGTTCCAGAATTATAAGAGCAGTCGCCATAATCACAAAATCTGTTGCCCTCAGCATAAAAGTACTCTATTTAATAAAAGTGTATTCTGTATGGGGCCTCGAATATATAATCACGTACCTAAAGTTTTACTACAATTAAATAGTAATAATGGATTTAAGTTACAACTTAAGAACATTTTGTTAAATAAGGCATATTATGACGTAGATGAATATATAAAGGACGTGTTTTGACTATGTATACAAAGTAATATTTATTTGACATTATTTGACATTATTTACTGTATTTCTTGTGATTATTTTTTCAATTTATTAATAATATTTTAATGATGTACTAATTAATCTACTAATAATAATATTATGCTAAGTTGCATGCTCAAGGGCTGAATATGGCGGACTCAACTTATGTATCTAAATGTTTTTATGTAATACCCATATTCGCAACAAATAAATGAATAAATAAATGAATAAAAAAATTAAATACTTCGACGACTACATGACTGTGAGTACACACACACACACCACACACCACAAGTCGCACAAGCGGCTGGGCTTCAGCACCCCTACACGCACTGGAAGCAGACCGTCTTCTACTTCGACGACTACATGACTGTGAGTACACACACACACACCACACACCACAAGTCGCACAAGCGGCTGGGCTTCAGCACCCCTACACGCACTGGAAGCAGACCGTCTTCTACTTCGACGACTACATGACTGTGAGTACACACACACACACCACACACCACAAGTCGCACAAGCGACTGGGCTTCAGCACCCCTACACGCACTGGAAGCAGACCGTCTTCTACTTTGACGACTACATGACTGTGAGTACACACACACACACACACACACACACCACACACCACAAGTCGCACAAGCGACTGGGCTTCAGCACCCCTACACGCACTGGAAGCAGACCGTCTTCTACTTCGACGACTACATGACTGTGAGTACACACACACACACCACACACCACAAGTCGCACAAGCGGCTGGGCTTCAGCACCCCTACACGCACTGGAAGCAGACCGTCTTCTACTTTGACGACTACATGACTGTGAGTACACACACACACACACACACCACACACCGCAAGTCGCACAAGCGGCTGGGCTTCAGCACCCCTACACGCACTGGAAGCAGACCGTCTTCTACTTCGACGACTACATGACTGTGAGTACACACACACACACCACACACCACAAGTCGCACAAGCGGCTGGGCTTCAGCACCCCTACACGCACTGGAAGCAGACCGTCTTCTACTTTGACGACTACATGACTGTGAGTACACACACACACACACACCACACACCGCAAGTCGCACAAGCGGCTGGGCTTCAGCACCCCTACACGCACTGGAAGCAGACCGTCTTCTACTTCGACGACTACATGACTGTGAGTACACACACACACACCACACACCACAAGTCGCACAAGCGGCTGGGCTTCAGCACCCCTACACGCACTGGAAGCAGACCGTCTTCTACTTTGACGACTACATGACTGTGAGTACACACACACACACACACACCACACACCGCAAGTCGCACAAGCGGCTGGGCTTCAGCACCCCTACACGCACTGGAAGCAGACCGTCTTCTACTTCGACGACTACATGACTGTGAGTACACACACACACACCACACACCACAAGTCGCACAAGCGACTGGGCTTCAGCACCCCTACACGCACTGGAAGCAGACCGTCTTCTACTTTGACGACTACATGACTGAGTACACACACACACACACACACACACACACACCACACACCACAAGTCGCACAAGCGACTGGGCTTCAGCACCCCTACACGCACTGGAAGCAGACCGTCTTCTACTTCGACGACTACATGACTGTGAGTACACACACACACACCACACACCACAAGTCGCACAAGCGGCTGGGCTTCAGCACCCCTACACGCACTGGAAGCAGACCGTCTTCTACTTTGACGACTACATGACTGTGAGTACACACACACACACACACACCACACACCGCAAGTCGCACAAGCGGCTGGGCTTCAGCACCCCTACACGCACTGGAAGCAGACCGTCTTCTACTTCGACGACTACATGACTGTGAGTACACACACACACACCACACACCACAAGTCGCACAAGCGGCTGGGCTTCAGCACCCCTACACGCACTGGAAGCAGACCGTCTTCTACTTTGACGACTACATGACTGTGAGTACACACACACACACACACACCACACACCGCAAGTCGCACAAGCGGCTGGGCTTCAGCACCCCTACACGCACTGGAAGCAGACCGTCTTCTACTTCGACGACTACATGACTGTGAGTACACACACACACACCACACACCACAAGTCGCACAAGCGGCTGGGCTTCAGCACCCCTACACGCACTGGAAGCAGACCGTCTTCTACTTCGACGACTACATGACTGTGAGTACACACACACACACCACACACCACAAGTCGCACAAGCGGCTGGGCTTCAGCACCCCTACACGCACTGGAAGCAGACCGTCTTCTACTTCGACGACTACATGACTGTGAGTACACACACACACACACCACACACCACAAGTCGCACAAGCGGCTGGGCTATTGTCCTTTAGATTGTGAATAATCTCGTTAGTTAGGTTACAATTTAACAATTTTTACAATTTTATGGTGACATAACAAGGTTGAAACGTCTTACGGCGGTCAATGCATAACAATCTAAATGACAGCTACTTCTGACAGCGCCGGTTTGGGTAGATCCCGGGCTTCAGATTTCGAAAATTCAAGGCAGTAAATTGTAAGATTATATTATCTTTATGCTATGGGAACTCACATATCCCTGATTTAACACCCCAAAAGTTTTCCACACCCTGTCTAACTAATTGTAATTGCTCCACAGGTGAAGAAATTCGAAGAGATCACCGGCACATTCTCAATGCGCCAGAACGCTCGGAATAACCGCGACCTGGACTTTGAGATCGAGATCGATTTCAAGGGAGAACTGTGCCAGGTGCGGGAGAAGAACCACTACCGGATGCGCTGAGCTCACTCGCCGGGGAGTCCCCCCGCCGCCAGCCTCCGCCGACACAGCCCCTACCTTAAGAAACCCCCCAAGTATGAAACTCAGCAGTTCTTTTGTACTAAGTCTTATTGCTTTAATTGTCAGGAAAACTATGTTGAGTTGTTGTTTGACAGCTGAAAGTCGTCTAAAAAGCTCTGTGATTTTCTAGATGTAATTTTTTTCTAAACTGTATAATCCGTTACTGATAATGTAGACATAAGTACTTCAATGATAATCTTCATTTTAAAAAACAATTACATTACTATGGTATTGAAAACTTTTTTTTTATTGGCCTTTTGGTTTTGATATGGATAGTATTATAATGCCAACGGGAGTATATTTAGGTGGGTGGTGTGACATCTCACTCCTGAAAGCATGTGGACGACATTTGGATAGATTAAAATGAGTCCTTTAAGCACTATGCTACTATCGTAGTGCGCCTTTGTGTACACCTTACGGCGCGTACACATAATAACATCCGATTTTAGAGGATCCTTTTTTACTGATCCCTTGCTACTGGAGGTAATATTCACACAGCATTTACAGGACCACTGCACCCCGCGCACCCCTGTGCCAAGACTCGCGCGGTTTCACGAAAACGGATCACTTTTTCCGTTGTGTGTGGGATTTTTTTTACTGGATCCGGAATTCTGTGTGAACTCGCTCTTACAACTACATGCGCTAATAACATATACGTTAAAACGGACGTTCTACGTGTACGCGCCCTTAGGTATCAATCAATTAAATCGGTTTATGGCACTCAACTGCTGGACGTAGGCCTCTTCCCATTGAAGCCAAAACCTGCCTGCAGTGCAACCCATCGCATCCTTCTGGCAATTCTTTGTCCAGTTTGTCCTAAGTTTGATATCCTGCCTAAGGTAGTTGTGCTCTTGAACCTTAAAACTGCAATCCCATTTTATTTCAAAGGAAGGGACCGCTTGATTGAAGCGGAACCTAGAATCGGGCCTCGATGTGACAGGATTGTCAATGGATCAAATTCGAATTTGAAGTTTAAATGGTGTTCATACGGTAGATGGATATGAGCAAATGGTTGCATACCAGCGAGACATGATGTGGATCTACCATTTACCTAACGAACCTGTCCTATCACTGTTTTATTGAAAATTGGATCGATGAAAAGCTGAAATGTTTTCAAAAACCCCATTACCATCTCCAGCTTTGTCCAGCAACCCCATCGACGTGCGTAGAGGTCAGTTGAACATCCTCTTAAACTTTTGATTTGATTGAAGCACTTGTCACCCTGCTGACTCAGTGTTTTGTATACGATCACTGCAATAAGCAACATTCCCTATAGCCGGTAGGTGACCTCGAAGTGACCACTATGTGACATTGATTTTAGAGCATTTCCATGCTTCGGAAGGCACGTTAAGCCTCTGGCCCTGGTTGTCAAGAACATGACAGTCTTTAAGCCAAGTTGAAGACCATTTATGACTTGAAAAAATCAACAGTGGGTTGTCACAATCTGCACCTGTGTCAGCAGTGCGTGTGTAGCATCTCTAGTGTTGTAAACGTTCATAGGCTAGACTTTTTTTCCCAGTTGTCCCGCGGAACAAAGCATCAATAATTCAGTTCCCATTAGTTCCGCGGAACAAAGTAGATATGAAATACTAATAAATTCATTCCCAGTAGTTCCGCGGAACAAAGCGAAATATTATGTTTTTAATTATAACGTACGTGAAATAATTAAAAAAAAAGACGTGTGGCACTCGGGGACTGCCGCGGTAAAGCTATTACATAGCATTTTTTACCAACTATGCTAGTATAATTATTTCTATATAAGAATACTAGCTGATGCCCGCAGCTTCGCCTGCGTAAAATTTGTTACCGCGGGAAGTTATTCCCGGGATAAAAGGTAGCCTATGTGTTATTCCAGACTATAATGTATCTCCGTACCAAATTTCAGCCCGATCCGTTCAGCGGTTTGAGCGTGAAAGAGTAACAAACATCCACACTCACAAACTTTCGCATTTATAATATTAGTAAGAAGTAAGATTTTAAGGCCTATGTTCAACAAAGTAAAGTACCAAGTGCCTACTTGACTGTGGACATTTGGGCTTTTGGAATTTTGTTTTAGAACTTTTTAAGAAGAACAATTATTTTGTAATAAATTATTTTTATGTAACTTCAACCATTTACGCAGAGGCGCAACGGATACTCTTATAACGATTAAATGTTTTCCGTTTTCGAAACATTCCTCATTGCTGCACCACTCCTATTAATCTTCGCATTATGTTATGTAGCCTATAGCCACTATCAATAAATGTACCTACTTACTATCGAACAGTTTTTGAAAGCCTACCAGTAGTTTCAGTAAGGCTTGCCTTGGTATGATGTGATTCATGGTCCCTTTGCAGCGTGTGTCCAATCCAGCGCAGCAGCTACACTTCCGACGTTTGATCTGTTGGGGTCTCACTGCAGCGTTCCAATAGTCTTACGTTCGTGATGTTCTCGGGCCCATATGTACCGAGGATCCATTGGAGGCAGCGTTTGACGAAGACTTATAGCTGGTAGCTGGTGCGAAATGTCTTTACTTTAGTGACCTTCCATGTCTCGCATCCGTATAGCAGTTAGCAGTACAGTTTTAACGTTTACTTTGTTTTGAGTTTCACTCTTCGTGTCTATTTTCGCAACTGCCTACGGGGCGCAGCTGTGTAAAGGTTATTCTGGCCTTGGCGAGACTCGAAATGATGTAGGGTACTCTTCTATTCCATCAGTTTCTGACACGACACTCCCGAGGTACGTGAATTAGTGCCTCCACCACATCTCTTGCGTCTGTCGATTTTAATTTCAGTCCAGCCATTCGCTGCCTCATCCTGCTCGTTGTCCTGCACGTTGTCCTGCAGACATGCATGACGGATGCATGTCTGCAGGACATCACATCCTGCACGTCCTGCAGACATGATGTCCTGTGCCTCAGCAGGCACAGGACATCGGCATCATTAATATCCTCCAGGATATCAGTATAGGCCCCATTCTATGCCGCGCCGATTGTTCTTTGCGGTATTCAGCATTATACCATCTATTTTCTATGGATGGTTGTTAACTATCCTGTTATCTTCATAACGATCCTCTAAGGTAGGTACAGTATGTATTTTCAAAAGAGTTTGTGAACTCTATTTTTAATTTCTTTTTCAGAATATTGATGACATTTGATTGATGTCATTTTATACACGTTACGTCTACTACATTGATACATGTAATAAAATTCGAACACGCCGGTGTTTGTATGTAAATTGTTTATACTGAGGAAAATTCTATACTGAGGAATAGTTTTAACCATTAAGCTCTATTTTGATATAGCATACAGGGCAGATTTACACGCTACTTGATGAGTATGATTAATAAATACCTCTAATTTCATAGACCTTGTGTGACGTAAACAAAGTTGCGAGGGTCAGCTAGTTAAAAGATAAAACAATAGGTTTCTTCTTTCTACTTAAAAACTATTTTTACAAATTTTATGGTAATAATAGACATTCTTTGAAATATGCATGTATGGTATTGTTGTGACTTTTATGACACGTTTAAAGTAGATAGGTATGGGATAGATGGCGCTCGCGGCTACGTCAGCGTGAAATTTTCTTCCCGCTTCCCATGGGAACGTACTCCCGGGTTTGGTTATCTTTATAGCAGTATTAAGTATATATAAATTAACAAAACAAAAAATGATACTGCATTGGTGATAATAATAATAAAATGTATGTATATAGAGTACTCACTCATTTTCTTTCACTATTTTTCGTGACTTTCTACATTAATAAATGCACTTTGTTTATTTATATTTAAAACACTTTTTACACAAATTATACGAGTACAGTTCACTGTTGTACATAGATGATGAATACCTATACACCTATAGTCGAATTTTTATTTAGACGAAGTAAATTGACAGCAACTAATGTAATTGACAGCATCGAAATAGTCATTTCACATTAAGAACTCTAAATTCGACCAACACTCTTAATTCAACTTTGGTCGAGTGGTTAAGACGCGGATCGGTACGCAGAAGGCGCAAGATCGATTCTGGGTACAAGCATCAATTTTTGGATTATTTGACATAATAATAATAATTTATAACGACTGCAGAGTTCATAATTGACGTAAACAAAAAAATTATGAATTGCTAGACTAGATACACGAACGTGGCCGAAGGTAGCCGAGTGTGACTCGTTTTCGTGACACAATTTCTGGATTCGGTCTCCACGCAAGGCCCGCGATAGAAGCTATGCAATAGCTTAAAAATAAGCCTTGAACATTACCGATTCTCTCAACTACGAATCAAATATGTCGCTACTAGTTTTTGACAATGAACTGCGACAGTGAAATGCGCCGATAGCGCCGCCACCTGGGAACTGCACCTGCTGGGGGCTTGCCCCCAACAAAATTGGAACAAAAAGTCCTTAAGAACTAAGCTTCTACGTACGTGTGTATTCATTGGCTACGGTAACCGCTTTCTACCAGGTGGGCCGTAAGCTTGTCTGCTCTTTACCAAAGCAGTCGAAGATGTCTTCAATACTCTTGACAGATAATTTCAGTTCGGTTTGCCGATTTCAAGGCCACAATAGCGAAATTGCGGGAACTGTCCATCGTATTTAGTATAGCTGCACAGCCTAAAAGAATCGTCTCTTTGTGTACTTTATCCCCAAATGTGTATGCAGAGGTGTACTATACATACTCACATCACGAATTGCATGACAATTTTGAGAAGCCGTAGGTATCGATCTGACTAAATACAAGTAAGGTTGATCCATGTAATTAATAAGTAAAGAGAAGTGCTGGGTGTAAATGTGACGTTTTTGTCATACATTCGTACTATAAAGTAATTAGATCAGTTGTAGAAACTAAGGAAACAACATTGCTTTAGGTCTTGCCAAGCGTTTCGCACGCTCTGAAGTTGGCAACAAGTTATTCTATTAATTCCTTTGAGGAAACTATAAGTATAATGCAAAAATGACGGCCCTTATTTACCTACACATAGTATGTTTTTTCACACCAAGAGTTATATGTGGAAGTAAAAACGTTTGCCAGTTGAGTTCTAGGTCTTTATGGTGGAATAGGGAGACATACCTAATCTTCGACGTAATGATCACGTCTGATCCTAGAGGGAGACGTCTGATCCAATACAAGATGGCGCTGGTCGCCACGCCAGAGAATGTGCGCTAATGAATGCGCTACAAACTTCAGAGAGTTCCGATAGTTCTACGTTTAATTTAGAATAAGCGATTTGAAATAATTTGTAATGATTGTTACTAGAAATGTAACGAAAATAACACAGCGTATGAAGTAATGCAAAATGAAATTAGCACTTCTTAATTTTTTTAATGCGTATGCCTTGGTAAAAAAAACTGGCCTCTATGTGTACCTACATCGAAAATAATGAATATAAGCGTGCTGGCCACGCGACTATGTTCACTGTTTTGTGAGATAGTAGGCGACGATAGGTACCTATAACTGATACGCCGTCTTGGTACACAATCATGGTGAGAAGAGGCATCTCTCAAGGGTATATTTTCGGTCCACAGTTTTTACTGTAGGTAAATGAGAGCCAGGTGATAAATTATTCAAAGACTTCTGATTAATTGTTTCCAGTAATTCGTTGCCCGACTTCAAAGACGGGCACATTTATTTTCAAGTTTGTTCTATTTTCTATGATAAGATATTCATGTAAGGAGTTAAATCTTCGCTTTAAGTGTAAGGGCAATTATATTAATGTCCGAAGGCTGGTGATTATAAATAAAATTTGTAACAAGACCATGTGTCGCTGTGTATTTATAAGTTGTTTCCGCTCACTTCCTTCGAGAATGTTATTTTTTTTTCTTAGTGAATGTTTTTTTTTGAGGTACCTTAATCTTAAATAAAATTTAAACATGTTTATGAATTTAAATCTTTACGAAATACTACTTAGGAAAAAATCAAACCAAATAATTAAGGATTGGAATTGTTATTTCTAGGTATCTTTGTCTGTGAAATGGGTACCAGATCACAAAATTTTCTTTAAAAATCAAAACTGATTATCAGCTGTAAGACTACATTACAGTATTATTACAACAATAGTTAAGATGAATTTACTTATTAAAACTGAAGCTAAAAAGACCATCAGAAATTGGTGAATCTCCAAAAAAGAAATGTCTAGAATTTCCAAATCTACTAATTAGTAGATTTTTTATTTTCGTCTGGTAACCTTAGGATTATGTGTTGCATGTTATACAAGTATCTAGTAGTACCAATCCCAGTGTAAATCAATTTGGGTAACTTTCAGTGCTTTTTTTATATTTTGACTTGAGCGGAGTGAGTCGGAACTGTGACGATATTTTTGTCAAACATAACATTACTTAGATTATCTCAATTTTGTATGACCGCCTAATGACACTGTTCACCCGCCAGCTGTTTGCGGGGCTTAATATAGAATTTCATGATACTCTGTGTTTTTATTTATTTCCTTAGAGATAATTTAAAAAAGCAATTAGCATGCAGAATCAATCATAAATTAAATGTGAAAAAAAATTGATCTCGAGCAGGACTCGAATCTGCGTCTTCTGGTTTGCCGGACCATTTCTTTTTTATATATATATAAAAATCAGTTGCTGTTCGTTAGTCTCGCTAAAACTTGAGAACGTCTGAACAGATTTATAGCGCTTTTTCCATACAAACGTATTCCCCTATTTTATTCCTGGATAAATGCCTCTAGAAGTTTTTTTTTTTCATAAAATCAAGATCTGTTCCTTTTCTGAACCTCATTTGTTCCGTTAGCTGAGACTAATCGAGATTTCTGATAAGGTGGTTTGCGACTACTCTCAAGCATATCTTTTTTGACGTGACAACGTCTTATAATTCGATGAAGCCGGCTGCACGCACGATAAAACATGACGTATGCGGCGTTACCTCGCTCTGAGGCGTTCCATTTAAGGCTGGGTTGTCACGTTCAACTATCGTGAGTAAACCGACTTTACAGACAAACGATTTTCTTAATATTTATTTTACCTGCCCCGGCGCGGTGGCGCATTCGGTAGTGTAACCGCCTGCCGCGCTGAGGTCCCTGGTTCGATTCCCGGGTCGGTCCAAATATGTGTGTGGTCCACAAAATTTAGAAATATACATATAAGTATGTCTATCAGTCGCAGTCGTCTAGATCCCATAGAACAAGCTTATATTGTTAAAATGAAGCATCCACCGTCTCCATGGTTGACTGAAGAGATGAAAACATTGATTTCCAGAAAAGCTGCTGCAAAGTTTCGGTACAAGATTAATCCAAACGACTTAAATTTGCAGAAATACGTGTCAGCTCGGAATCGCTGCGGCAAGGCGTGTAGGAAAGCACAACGCCAGTATATCCATAATTCAGTACAAAATAGCGAACCATCTAAGGTTTGGAATTTCCTAAAAACATTGGGGGTTGGCAAAACTCGACAAGAAGAAATTCCAAAAGATCTGAACGTCGAAGCTCTGAACCAGCATTTCACTGTCATGTCTAATTTTGATAAGACTTTAAAGGCACAGACTATTGATTATCTTTCATCTATTCCAACCCCTAACCATTCACCTTTTGTTTTTAATCTACTTGCCGCCTGTGATGTTAACCACCTGAGCTGTGTACGAAACTGTGAAACATGATCATATTTGCGCAAGCCAAATATGAATCGTATGCATACATTTTGGAGACGCTCAAGTTTATCTAATTGGTTTTCGGCGAGATCTGAAAAGCTGGCATCGGCATAATCAAGGATAGGAAGGAGTAAAGAGTTAGCCAGCGCAATTTTTGTAGATGTAGGGAGGAAGTGTTGTAACCGCCTCATCGAACCTGCAGAAGCAAACACCCTCCTACTCACCTCGTGGAGATGTGTGTTCCAGGATAAATTTGAGTCCATCATTAATCCCAAATTTTTTACATTATCACTAACGGGAATTGTAGTGCCATCAAATGTGATTTTCGGTAACTGGGACCAGATTATTTTTGAAGTTTTTTTAGAACTTCCTATTATAACTACTTGTGATTTTAATGGATTTACTCGAAGTCCATAAGATTTGCTCCATGAAGCTATTCGAGCCAAATCATCATTGATGTTATCCACGGCCTCCGATAATTGATCAAGTGGTGACTGAGTGTAAATCTGGAGATCGTCTGCGTAAAGGTGATAGGAAGAAGTAAGTTCATTTGAGATAGAATTTATAAAAATTGTGAAGAGTAAAGGAGAGAGAACGCCACCCTGGGGCACCCCGACGCACGTATTACACCAATTAGAAACAAGATCTTCTATACGAATGCGCTGTCGGCGGCTACCCAGATAACTACGAAACCAATCTATTACCGCTGGAGATATGTTAAGAGAACGTAGTATACCAAGTAAAATATCAGAATCTACTGTATTGAAGGCGTTACTGAAGTCTAATAAGCAGAGGACAGTTAACTTTCCACTCTCCATACCAGCCCTGATATCCTCAGCAATATTTATCTATTAACGCCGTGGTTGTGCTATGACCAGGGCGGAAACCTGACTGGAATGGATTGAGAAGTTTATTTTTGGATACGAAGGAACTTAGTTGATTTTTGACAAGGCGTTCTAGGACTTTGGACAGGAATGGCAATATATGGATATTGGACGGAAGTCGGTTAATAACAAGGGATTTCGTTTTTTTGCCAAAGGTGTGATTAGGGCATCTTTCCATGACGATGGAAAAATGCCGCTAGTTAAGGAAAAGTTAAGGATATAACAAATGATTGGTAGGATTTCATCTAGGATGGGAAGTATCATGTTCCGCCCTATACAGTCACTTCCAACAGCATTGGATGTAATTGCCATTATGCTTCTCTTAACCCATCAACACCTTCCTATTTAAAAGGACGTTTCCAGTTCCTTTGTGATTCGCATGACAGATGTTTGAGGTCATCAGAAAACCTAAAATTAAGTATGCCACAGCATTCTACAAATTTCTTAGGCCGCTCCTTTACTGTAACTGCAATACAGCTGTGGAATAAATTACCTGTGGAGATTAGGAGGGCTGAGACTTTGCATAAGTTCAAACATATGGTTAAAAACTTTTATTTAACATGAATTGAACCATTCCTTTGCAACTTTATTTATGTATGTATTTGTATGGGTTTGTATGTATATATTTATTACTATATGTATATATATATATATATATATATACAGGGTGAATTTTTCAAAAGGGATTGGATGGCCAAATCCGAAACTATAAGGAATAGCGAAAAATGCTCAAAGGAGTCACGAGCCCGATTTTAATAAAACTTAAAACCTCATCATTAGATTTTTGAAAAATCAATAATCCTAGCTGGGAATCGAACCCATTGATTATGAAAAAAAAACACACCCTATATTATTACACTATACGATAGTGTTGCTATTAACGATCTTATTCTGGGAAGTAATGACATACGGCAAACTAAAGGAAAGTGCTCATCTTTAACAAAATACAATTTATTTTGCTTACGTTAACTGATTAATTGTTCAAAATGTAGACCATTGTTTTCAATACATAGCTGGATTCGAGACCTCAAGGATCGTACTGCAGTCAATATTATTGATTCCGTTCAGAATATTCTCTAAAGAATCATTCTGAGCATGATTTAAAACAGGGAATAGTTACGAACTATTCTGGGATTTCGAACGAAACAAATTATGATACAAATTTAGGTACATGAAATATGAATTCTATTAAAATTCCGAACTTTCCTTAAATTTGCCGTATGTCATTACTTCGCAGAATTTGATCCTAATCAGCGACACTATCGTAAGGTGTAATAATAAAGGGTGTGTTTCTTTTTTCAAAATCAGTTGGTTCGATTCCCAGTTAGGATTATTGTTTTTTCAAAAATCTAATGATTAGGTTTTAAGTTTTATCAAAATCGGGCTCGTGACTCCTTTGAGCATTTTTAGCTATTCCTTATAGTTTCGGATTTGGCCATCCAAGCCCTTTTCAAAAATTCACCCTGTATATATATATATATATATATATTATATGTTTACGATACCATATTTCATTTATATATTAGTGCAAATTCTACTTTTCTATCAAAAAACGCCAACAACTACCAATCATTCATAATAACATATTTTCCATCCAAAGGTTGCCTGGCAGAAATTGCTTTGAGCAATAAGGCCGCCCATTGTATTGCTTTATTTGTAACATATTTTCCTTCCGTTTGTATTATGTTCTTGGTGTACAATAAAGTATATAATAAATAAATAAATATTGTGCAATATTTTAAGAATTAGACTAACCATATTTAAATTTAATTTTCATTCCTTCTATTCGAAAAGAATCACTTTGCACCACGATAACGGGGCGCAAAATAGCTCTTTTCTGTTAAGAGCTTTGTAGCGGGCGGCAAAGAATTTGAATTTGGAACTTGAAAATTTCATAGAAATCAAACGCAAATTGTATGAATTACTGGCTGGTAAGTGTTGGCTGCACAGCGCGGTGTCCTAAGCTAACTAAAAAAAACTAAAGAGCGCCATTTATCTGTTCGTGTCCGTCGTTTATTAATTTTCTTGTAATCAGTAAACGTATTTTATTGTATTCTGCAAATATAATAATTTAAACCTACCTACGTCAATTTATGAAAGTGACAATCCATGAACTCCTGGAACAATAACTATAGAAGGTAACTACGTCGTACAAAACTTAAATTTTCTCATAGAAAGGGAATGAAAAGTAGAGTATATTACTCGAGGGCAAATTATTTTTACCTCGGGCGGTGTACTTTGAATCCCTCACTTCGCTCAGGATTCTACGTTAGAATCCCTCGCTATGCTCGGGATTCTATTCTAGAATCCTTCGCTTCGCTCGTGATTCAAAGTAGCGCCCTCGCCGTAAAAATAGGTACTCATACTTTTCATCGAAAACAGTTCACCGAAAAGACACTTCATCGAAAACACTTCATCGAAAACACTTCGCCGAAAACAGTTCATCGAAAACACTTCATCGAAAAACACTTTATCGAAAACATTTTACCGAAAAAGCATTTCCTCGAAAAACACTTTTCCGAAATAGCACTTCACCGAAAATCATTTATCCGAAAGACAGATCATCGAAAACACTTCCTCGAAAAGCAGATCGCCGAAAACACTTCTCCGAAAGACAGATCACCGAAGACACTTCTTCGAAAGGCAGATCACCGAAAACACTTCTCCGAAAGGCAGATCGCCGAAAACACTTCTCCGAAAAGTGACAGAGAGTTTACACGCAAACACTTCCCCGATGATAGCTTCCCAAACGAAACATCCCGATAAAGAAATTCCATAGCAAAGACCAGATGTTGATTTATGACAGCAATCACAAAGTCATCCCCAAGACTTCAGAACTAATTCATGAATTTTCTGACAGAAAAGTTGCTTTATATTAGTAACCTTTAAATTCTAAGAAAAAGATTGAATCATCTTGAATATATATTAAAAAATACATTGTGAAATACCTCAATCTCAACATTTCAGCTGATTGACGCCCTTCGGGAAGGATACCGAGGAAGTGTTTCCGTGTAAAAGTCGTTCGACATCTTTTTCGGTGAAAAGTCATTCGAAGAAATGTTTTCGGTGAAGTGTCGAAGATTTATGAGAGAATCAGAACAATAATTTGGAGCACTTTTGCTATAACCGCACAGCATAGTGTGTATCAAGTTTGATTTGAGGCGCACTGGTAGCGGGTACGAAACCTGGATTTCTTTTTTCTTTTTGTTTTTATTTTACTTTTTGTGATTTCTGTAGTTTTTAAAGTAGGTATTATTATTCATTTTTTGTAGTGTGTTAAATTTTTTTCTTAAATCTATCCTTTTTTTGTACGAATCGCTCATTTTTCAATAGTCACTACACTACTTTGGACTAGATGGCGTTGTGTGCCATTTCACTCATTTAATATTATGTATGTGTATCATTTTTGATTGATGGGTATTTAAGTAATTATGAAACAATTGTATTTAATGACCTAATATTTTCAAGTTTTCGAGGTGTTATTCCCAGTGTTTTCTACCTGCGAGGACGATATTATAATTTCCGTAGAAATGGATAATAGTGTCTGCAGGTAAGATATAGGTATAATGTTTCTGTAGAAAATTATGAAACCAATTTGTTTGTTTTTTTCAACGTTAATATCAAGATTTTAGTTGTTGCAAAAGTTTAGGTATCAGCTGGTAAGTAGCTAATCCATTCATGAACTTGCCTTGACAACAGTACCTACCTACCTAGCTGAACTCAACCCCATAAGGTTTAGCGATTTATCGATTTTCCACGTAATGTAGGTACCAAGTCACATTATTACACCTAATTTCCTCTTCCTCAGCTGCGCTGTGGTACCTATTGTAAACGGTATAAAATAGTCTTAATTAATGCAATATGATCTGCTATTATGATAGATAAATAATATCTTAACATAGTTTAATAAAATTAAAAGTAGTGCCATCTATCTATTATTTACTTCATAAGTTTTAAACGTGTACCACAAGATGGCGATAATCACAATGTCCTTCTGTGCTATTTATAAACCTCAAGCAAAATAACTGGCTGAAAATATTCATAGCTGTAACTTTTCCGTACTGCAATAAAGTCAACCCATACATGTTTCCTTAACCTCTAAAGGTATACATCTAAGATAGCGGCATGCGGTAACAGAGAGGACTATGGTATGGTATAATCAGAGATACCTATATTATTGATGAGATTACGTAATAAGGTAGGCACCTAGGTGGCGCACAGGCGTCGCACCAGGCGGTGCGGCCACTTCAGTGACCAGTCGCAGTTTCCCCTACATTACCTAAGCTTCACTGATTAGTTATATTAATTTAAAAAGCAAGAAACTAAATTAAATTATCGAAATTAATTTAATACTAATGCCATCTATGCGGCATCAACGTAATTATCGCAATTTTATCACTAGGAGGACATTGTGATTATCGCCATCTTGTGGCACACGTTTAAAACTTATGAACTAATTAATCGATAGATGGCACTACTTTTAATTAAACTATGATATGATATTATTTATCTATCATATTAGCAGATCATGTATAAATTATTACGTCTCTTTTGTACCTTTTACAATGGGTACCACAGCGCAGCTGTGGGAAAGGCAATTAGGTGTAATAATGTGACTAGGTACCTACGTGGAAAATCGATAAATCGCTTAACCTCATGGGGTTGAGTTTAGCTAGGTAGGTAGATACTGTTGTCAAGGCAAGTCCATGAATGGATTACTTACCACCTGATACCTAACATTTTGCCACAACTAAAATCTTGATCTTAACGTTCTAACAAACAAACAAATTGGTTTCATAATTTTCTACAGATAAGTACAATATACATCTTACCTGCTGACCCCATTGTCCATTTCTACGGAAATTATAATATCGTCCTCGCAGGTAGAAAACACTGGGAATAATACCTCGAAAACTTGACAATATTAGGTCATTATATAATAATAATAAATATTCACGGACATTTCACACAACGCTATCTGATCCCAAAGTAAGCCAGGAATAACATGCTTGTGTTATGGGTATCAAACCACGGATAGTAATACTTTATACTTACTTTTAAATACATACATAATATACATACTATCCATACAACACCCAGACTCTTGAGACAAAAATATTTGTCTCCGGTGGGAATCGAACCCACGACCTCCAGCGCCGCAGGCAGTATCACTTTCACTACCGACTGCGCCACAGAGGCAGTCAAAAATACAATTGTTTCATAAAATACCTACCTACCTTACAATCAAAAATGATTGAATCTATTTTATAACTTTACAGACTTTACCAGATAAATAAGTGAAATGACACACAACGCCATCTAGTCCAAAGTAGTGTAGTGGCTATTGAAAAATGAAAAATTGAAAAATGAAACATCATTCGGAGCCTATTCGTGCAAAAAAGTATAGATTAAAAATATTATTTCATACAATAAAAAAAAATATTATACTTTATTATACTATACTATCTTCACAAAAAAAAATTAATATAATAATACTTTAAAAACTATAGAAAACACAAAAAGTGAAATAAAAATAAAAGAAACAGTACCAGGATTCGTACCCGCAACCAGCGCGCCTCAGGTCAGACTTAATACACACTATGCTGTGCGGTTGTTGTACAGGTGTTTCAAATTATTGTTCTAATTCCCTCATATAACTTCGACACTTTACCGAAAACATTTCTTCGAATGACATTTCGCCGAAAAAAACTTTTCCGAAGAGCGTTAATCAGCTGAAATGTTGAGGTTGAGATTTGTAGGTAGGTTGAAGAAGGGGGGGGGGGGGGGGGGCACAGAAATGGCAAACTTTAAGAAGGAATCTTTTTATCCATTACCGACCGATCCGTTGTTGGGTTATCAGGTTAGGTTAGATTCGATAAAATGTTAATCGAGGAACTGGTACCTAAATAATAAAGTTGTTCCGCGTATTTGTGTTATAAGGACAGCCATTCATAGAAATGTTTTCGGTGAAGTGTTTTCGATTAAATGTCATTCGATGAAGTGTCTTTTTCGGCGAACTGATTTTCGTTAAAGGGTTTTCGGTAAAATGCAGTTTCGATAAAGTGTTTTCGATGAAATGTCTTTCGGGGAAGTGCCTTTCGATAAAATGTCATTTCGGTGAACTGTCTTTCGACGAAGTGTCTTTTCGGGGAAATGTTTTCGATGAAGTGTTTTCGGTGAAATGTCGTTTCGACGAAGTGTTTTCGACGAAGTGTTTTCGACGAAATGTCGTTCGGGAAAGTGTTTTTCGGTGAAGTGTTTTCGATGAAGTGTAATGATACGGTAAAAATACTATTTTGCCCCCTTGTTATACAATCTACTATTGTACACCATGTTAAATGGTAGGACATAGCGCACTGCATTATTGTATAAGGATAAGATCCTTTGTAACACCTATGTACCACAAAATAATATAATAAATAAATAAATAAAAATAAATAAACTGCTTATATTAGCTTAATTTGGGCTAGATAATGTTGTGTGAGAATGTCTCCTTCAAGTTGGTGGGCCAATGATGAGCCTCTTCATGCTCCGCTTGAAGAATCCGGGGTTGTGAGGTGGCGAATGAGAGAAGTGAATAGATAAGCAGAGTGTTCCAAGTTCATGTAATTCGACAGAAACAACCTTTTAAAACGCTCGGTTCTGGCGAAGATCCTCTCCACTGTATAAGAGTGACGCCTCTGCTCTGCACGCGTTGTTTGTGATAGAAAAGTAGAGGGTGAGATTAAGTTGAAGAGCTCTTTCAGAACTGTTGACTCACTTCTGAGTCACATATACCTAATATGTGACTCAGAAGTGAGAGGACCCGGTAGTTCTTCAGCTAGCTCTTTTTATCTTTTTACAGTTCTGTATTCAAAGGGTAGGATGCCCGCTTTCCACTGCGAGCGAGTCGGACCCATTACGGACTCCGCTATACTCGTAACGATGATTTTCGATACATGTCATGTCCGCTTTGGTGAAAGGACATGTATGAAAATCATCGTTACGAGTATAGCGGAGTCCGTGATGGGTCCGACTCGCTCGCAGTGGAAAGCGGGCATAAAAACTGGACCCAATTACTGAGACTCGACTGTCTGGCCGTCACGAGACCGTATTCTCAGAAACCTTGATAGCTAGAAAACCAAATTCTTTACAGATTATTAAGTATTCCTTTACGTTGAGGTTATAACAACAAAAACTCAAGAAATATAAATATTTTAGGGGGGCTCCTTAACAACAACCAACGTAATTTATTTCCCGTTTTCCGGTACGGTACCCTCCGTGCCCGTTTTTTGAAGAGCAGAGTTTAGGTAGATAGGTGTTTGGCCTTGGCGGATCACAGAGTATCAACCTAATAAAGAAAACTCGGTCAATGTGCTTGTACCAAAGTTGATAGTAACAGTGAATCTATCGTAACTAGTCTGAGTTTTAACGGTGTTTTAAGTTCGAGAACTGGTTTTGCATTTATTAAGTGACTAATAAAACGACGTAGCACATACATGACTTTCGTTTAATGACTATAAAATATGACTTATAAACTATTTGTTTTAAGTTATTAAATTATTTCCTAGTTAAAACTATTTGCCGTGTTGCATTAAACCAATATTGTAGCGAAAGTTTTCATCACAGATCTGTTACCATAACATTGTAAAAATTGTTTTTTTCCCTTAGAGATTGCGAAAACATAATTAGGTAGGTATATCGTTGAAAGTTTTGGTCTCTGCCTACCTACCTAGCCTACCTCAACATAACAACTGGTTTTATTCGACTTCCCAAGAAGCGTTAATAAGTTAAATAACCTAATGTTTGCAATTCGAAACTCTTACATTACAAAACATTCATACTAGGTAAGTACATACAATTTTCAAATTTTTCAAAATTTTAATATTTTAAAGTTTAAAATTTCCCTAACTATGTATCTACGTCTCGGTTTAATGCAATCAGGCACATTTTATCAAGTCTTATCAATAGTTTAAATGACGTCAGTAGGAGTGATATGTCCTGAGCTCTTGTAAAGGTCCACGCAGCAGCAGTTGGTGATCATCTGGAACTCGTCGCAGGAGTTGGCGTAGAGGAAGTTGCAGTTAGCCTTGGCGCAGGTCAATGGATTGTCTGGAACGTCACGAAGATTTGGTTAATACAAACGGCATTTCTTACCAAATCTGGTTGGGTAGGGTAGGGAACTTAGCTGACGGTGGCAGGTGAGCGTTTATGCGCATAGTAAGGTGTCCACCTACTCAAATGGGTCGCAAATCCCAAACGCCGTCTCGGGGTGTTCCCCCCTGTGCCACGCTATGGACCCGGCGCCCGCACGGAGAATCGATGGAGTGCTAAGAATTCGACTTGCTAAACGTGGGGTAGGACGACCCTTCGCCAGATGAAGTGAGGTCCTGGAAAAGGTCTTAGGGAGGGACTGGATGCATTTGGCGTAGGACCATGTATTGTATTTTGTCGTAGTTTGTGAGAGGTCTATGTTGTCCAGCAGTGGACTGCTATAAGCTGATTTCTTTGATTGATTTTTCACATGTAGAGCCTTGATTGCTGGTGTCGAAAGTTGCTTTTTGTTAATGGAAGCTGACCTACTACATGTTGGGTTAGGTTCGGAAGGACATGATTGTAAAACGTGTCTGTTAACTAGTCTGATCATATAATTCAACCAACAGTGAAGACTACTTCCCTGATACTATACTTTGAACAATTTTTGCCTCCCCCTCCTATTTATGCGACATTATGCCAGCATTATTAGGTAGGTACTTTTTGCTCCGCTCCTGGGTAGTAGGTAGGTACTGTGAAGTGAATACTTGTGGCCTTTACTGCTTTTTTTTTTTTTTTGGTAGTACTAGCTGCTCTCCTAGATAGGCTACAAGTAACCTGTGTTAAGGAGAAACAGTGCCCTTCCCTTAGAATGGTAGGTAAGTAAGTACAATTATTGCATTTTTACATGTAGTGTAGTCAGCAGAAACGTGGTCTGTGCGTCCGTGCGTACATGCGCGCGTGTGTGTGTGTGCGCGCGCGCGTGTGTGTGTGTGTGTGTGTGTGTTGGGGGGGGGGGGGTGTTTACAGTTGAGTGTGTGTACGTCTAATTGCCTGTCCACGATACGATGTAATTTTCTGTGTCGTCTTAGTTCAACTGTTGAAGAAAAGCTCGAACAGCCTTCTTAACCTTAAAACGAGTGAGTCCAAACACTGGGCACCCTGAGTTAATCTTATTATAGAGTGCCGGCGCAAGATATGTTGAGAACCTTTTTATAAAAGAAGTATGCGGCTTTATTGCTGGACCTAGACTTTACCCAATTTAGTTTAGATAATCAAATTTTAGAAGGTTGATTGGCCTTACAGCACCACTCTGGCATGCCCGGTTGGTACAGAGATTTGTTTCGACGTTTCTCTCCGCTAAGACCTTGTCCGTTAGTCATAAGCTCCACCACTTATATTTGAGGCTGTCTTGGCCATTAGCCTTCTACATATTAGCATGCTATATCCTATAGCCTTCCTTGATAAGCGCACAAACGAAAGCAAAGGTATTGTTTTCATACAACTAAGGCGGCAGACTAGCACACCTGATGGAAAGTGGTCATCGTATGGACGTTTGCAACACCACCGGGGTCATGCTAAGACCTCTTTGAGGAACTCCATATTTACATTACCTATTTATTTTTGTCTAGTCCGAAGTCTTTGCTTTTCTGACGTATTGTGGTAGCATGATGCAGCAGAATGATGAAGCAGCATAGTCTATTTTATTTCTAACTTCAGGCTAACATAGAACAAAAACCGAATGTCTCAAAAAAGTTGTGGTACTTAAGTTGTTGGACTTCAGGTTTAGAATGATAAGCAACTGTAACACTTTTTTTTTTATATCCTGTTGTCTGTTTCACGGGACATCCTTCCTGAGGGCTTACCCGGGGCTCTCAACCATAGGCTGTTGGGCGTTACGTGAGGTTTTTTAGTCGGTAAGAGTCCGGCATAGCATCCTACGAGGATTTTCCCTCACGTTAAAAAAAAAAAAAAAAAAAAAAATCCTGTTGTCTGTTGTTGTTTGTACCCTTTTTAATAAAATAAAATAAACATAGCTTACTGACGGTGAAAGGATTTTCAGAATCGGTTCAGTAGCTTCGGAGTTTATCGATTACCAACAAGTAAGTCTTTCCTTAATATAATATGAGTAGAGTATATTATAGATTAATAAACTAAGTTCTACTCACATCCATTTCCACAGCAGCATGAATCATGGTTTTGTTTATAGGAGCAGTAGCTGTACACTGAAGAATCGCAGAGAGGGCATCCAGGATGTGCGCCGGGAGGTCCAGCCGGCCCCTGTCCCGGGTAGTACCCTCCGCCATACCCTCCTTGGTAGTACCCTGATTGTTGTCCATAGTAATTTCCTCCTAATAAAAGATCCACGAAATCTCTTATGCCGAAACCTGTAGATGAATGAGTGATGATCATGATGGTTAGTGGTGAACCGATGGACCGGTGAACGGTGACAGTGCGAATACAAAATGGCTGACAATGTGCTTGTTAAGTTACCCGTAACTGATGATGACGGTGAATCGTCGAGTATAAAAATGATATTTATAATTATGGAACAGGCATGAGTATAATGCGTATGAACGTTTATTTGAACTTGGTTAACAAGTATCAGTCAAAGTAAGGCGTAAAGACTATACATATACTAGTACCTACCTATAGGTACCTATTCAAAACTATCCTAGCAAACATAAAAAGTACCGTCGAGACCCCTAATGTCGCCTAGGTTACCAAATTTCGCCTGATTTCACAAAATTCAAAATTACCAAGAAACCTATTGATTAAACCTCGCATAAAACTGCTCATGAGCAATTATATTTTATCCATAGCAAGATTCTTCAGCTAAATTGCGACTAACTTACCTATGTTCATTACAAAAGCTTTTTTTGTGTTGGAAAATGTACTACGTTTTTTGGTCGGTGTAGAAAATTTAGTATTTAAGCAGTGTTGTAGGCAGTGGAATGTTAAACATTTTATTTGACTACAACATACATTTATTTGGCTGTAATATAACGTAAATATTTTTTATCTAGCGTACAATTTGAGCTCAAAATGGCATAAAATGCTGCCGAGGTAGTAGTGACGGTCACATTGTTACCAATCTTCGCCTACCCGTAGGGTTGTCAATTCTAAAATCACGTTATTAGTAATAAAATGTATAGTAATGACCATGTTAGTTTAAAATCATATAGGTATTGTGAATTCTGTTGTGCTGTGAATGCAAATGACGCAGTGAGAATTTCTTAGGTTGGGACTTTGAAAAACCAACCATCTCCGATGAATTTTTCGTAAAATTCAATGGGAAACACCTTTTCTGAGAGATACAGGATTCTCAACTTGGTTATCTGATGAGCAAATTGTGGGTACTATTGACTAAGTGACTTCATTTTTTATTGTAGATGATTATTTTTTATAACAATTATTTTCTTAATTCATTAATCACCTTTTTCACAGTAAGGCAAGTTACCAAGAATTGTGACAACCCTATCAAAGTTAGATCAATTGTATGGAACATCTTCAAATCGCTTCCAAATTTCGCCTACTATACATTTTTTAAAGAAATTGTGTCTTTATTGCGTTCGGGGTAAGGTTAATATTTCTTTTTTCGGATTCTAAATTTAATAGCCTAGTTGACAACAAACATAAGCTTCATAAGACCCCGTAATATACCGTAGGCGAAGTTAGGAAAAAGACCGAAACTTCGCCTATGACCTTTAGAGTCAATTTGTAGCCTAATTATAATGATATTCGATACTTACATCGTCTAAAGTAATAGCCTGTGTTAAGTAAAATCGTTTTTTACTCAAGTCAATTTAAAATACTTTCAAAATAAAAAGATATGATGAAAAAAGTGTCAAAACCCAGGCGAAATAAGGGGTCTCGACGGTAGTGTTGAAAGAACATGACTGTCATCCTGATATGATTTTTAGGGTTTCGTAGCCAAATGACAAAAACGGAACCCTTATAGATTCGTCATGTCTGTCTGTCTGTCCGTCTGTCTGTCCGTCCGTGTGTCACAGCCACTTTTCTCCGAAACTATAAGGTCTATGCCATTGAAACTTGGTAGCTAGATGTATTCTGTGAACCGCATTAAGATTCTTATATAAAACTAGAAAAAAAGCAGTAAATTTTGGGGGTCCCCATACTCAGAACTGAAACTCAAAATTTTTTTTTTCATCAAACCCATACGTGTGGGTGTGGCGTATCTATAGATAGGTCTTCCAAAATTCTATGGAGGTTTCTAACATCATTTATTTCTAAAGTGAATAGTTTGCGCAAGAGACACTTCCAAAGTGGAAAAATGTGTGTCCCCCCCCCTCTAACTTCTAAACTAAGAGAATGATAAATCTAAAAAATATATATGATGTACATTGCCATAAAAACTACCAACGCAAATTAGTTTGAACGAGATAGAGCTGGTAGTTTTTTTTTAATACGTCATAAACCGCAATTTCCGGTGAGTGAAATCACTACCACTGCGAACGTGTTAAAACATCAGTCAAAGTTACAACGAACGAACTATTAGAACTTTTCTATTATGTTACATGCTGCTACGAAACCCTTCATGGGAGAGTCCAACTCGCACTTGGCCGGTTTATTAATTATCCAAATGAGATCATGGTACCTACCTATGTATGGTCTGGTAGGATACGAATCAGGATGATACCGGAGCGTGCCAAGTACCTACCTATGGTCGATTGAGAAACGATTATTGTCAAATACATCTATCTATTTCAGAGTTACCTAATGTTTATAGAGGGTTCAGGTTTTCGTGTTATGTGTGTCACCATTTAATTAGATATTTAACTTTAAACATAGCGTTATTCCCACGTGAGACAATAGAAAAGCCTTGACTGAGTCTGTATTTTAAGTTCAAATATCTCAGAAATACACTTTTAGGAAGCAGTCATACAATTAGCATATTGTTTTGTTTTGAATTGATACCTATCTATGTAGGTAATACTTAACGACTCTTCTCACGTTAATGTGATGAGTAAGTTTGTAATAAGATTCACGAAAAACGACCTCGCAATGTTTCCTTATTTTTCTATAATTATGCTACGTAGATAATTAACAATGGTTTACTGAGTTTCCTAGTGAATGACATGTTCAGTTTAGCGGCAAAAAGTGTATCTTAGTTAGACCGATCATTGTTCCATAGTATTAAGACTGCTTCGTTGGTCTGGAGGTCGTACAGTGCGGTTCTGGGTTTCCCAATTCCCCCACACGAAATAAAAAAATGTTTGATCCATATATTGGGTGTCCCAAAATTGACTCTCCAAATTTCATGAGATGACTTGGCATCGGGAATCAAATACAAATATTTGATATAAAAGGGGGGTAATTTTTTTTATTTTTTAATAAATATTTTTGAATTCGTTTTTTACCCCGGCAATTCGAGGTAACATGGTCGCCCATGGCAAAACAAACACGGAGCACATATTTGTCTCGAGAGTCTGGGTGTTTCTATGTATTATACAACACATACATACATAATGATTACGCCTTTTGTCCCCGAAGGGTAGGCAGAGGCATATTATATGCCCACATTTAATCTTTTTAGATTTTTGTGCTGTCCCACGTAATAGGTGGTGGTAGGTAGGTAGGTATTGCCGTGTTGATATGGACAGGCGCAGGTTGTGACTGCCCGCTGTTGAGACTTATCAAGCCGCCCATGAAATCCTTCAACTTGGCTTAACGACTGCCATTTTACTGGCAACAGGGTAACCAACCATCAGGTGGCCCGTAACCTTGACTGCCATCTTAGTAGTACCTACATATACAAAAATATCACTGTTGATCGCGACATCATTTAACGTTTATTTTGAAACAACTCGGGTAGGTACCTACTAAGTACAGAATTTAATTTAGTCATAATTAAAATTCAAATTAATTAGTATCTACCTAAGTCCTTACTGTCAAAGTCAAGTTAATTAGGACATTCCGTGGTTTTTCTTTTTTTTAAGTATGTATAAGTCTCAAATCTTCATTAAAATTACCTACCTAATTTTAGAAAATAAATACCTATTAAACTAAAGATTAGGAGGTACTACTGCTCTAGATTGTAGATACCTAATTATCTTTTCATTTAAATTTTATACTAAGGAGCGTCACAATGATATAGGTACAGTGTTTGTATATTGTCACAGATTACTAAATACACTCGAGAGCAATGAATCCGGGTCACTTAAAGAATCCTAAAAATCTCGGAAACTAAAAATGCTAGGTTAATGCAATAAATTGTATTTAATAGACAATGTAATACTCCTTAAATGAAGGTATTAAAACTTCTTAGTTATTGTAAAGTTATATCATAAAAAAATCAAATTTGAAAAAGGGCCACTTTCGAAGATGGAACTACGAAATTACAGCATTTGGTGTTGCTTTTGTTTGTAATCTGTCATTTATGTGGGTACATAAACCATGTTGATAGTGCTCTATATTCATTAATCAAGCTGAAATTATGTCGCTTACGCCTGAAGAATGCACCAGAATACTTACAATGCTGGAAACCGGCCGGAGTCAGCGCGATACAGCCAGGACTGTCGGTGTGTCGCTGTCAACAGTACAAAGAGTTCTCCGACGTTACGAAGAAACTGGTTCTAACCTACGCAGACCAGGAACGGGCAGAACCAGGTGTACCACAGCACGAGAAGACCGATACTTGGTGAACACCATGCTTCGAAATCGCTTTCTCACAGGAACTGAACTCACCAATCAGTTTCGACGCCTCGGAGGAAGTAACCCAAGTGCATGGACAGTAAGACGTCGGCTTGCTGAATCTAACTTAAAACCCCTTAGACCTGCAAACGGCCCTAAACTGGAGCGTGGGCATCGCATTTCGAGACTAAGGTATGCCCAGAGCCACGTAAATTGGAGTATTGAAGATTGGTCAAAAGTTATGTTCTCCGACGAATCAAAATTTATGCTCTACAAGCACGATGGAAGACACAGAGTGTATCGAAGACCAGGGGAAAGATTCAAGCAAGCATGCATCGAAGAAAAAGTAGCCTACGGTGGTGGGTCTGTACTTGTGTGGGCCGGAATTTCTTCTGAAAGTCGCACAGAGCTGGTGATCATAGAAAACGGCTCTTTAACTAGCGTAAGATATGTGGAAGAAATCCTCAATGATCACGTTGGTCCATTTATGGTCAATTTAGGTGAGGATGCTATATTTATGCATGACAATGCCCGACCTCATACAGGTAGGATTGTGAATGACTACCTTCAAGAGATGAACATTACTCGTATGGAGTGGCCAGCGCGCAGCCCGGATATCAACCCGATCGAGCATGCTTGGGACGAGCTAGGCAGATGCGTAAAACAACGAAACCCTCCCCCAATCACGCTTCGTGAGCTCAAAATTGCTCTCACAGAGGAATGGGAGAATATTCCCCAAAATCGTATAAGGAACTTGGTGTACAGCATGCCAAACCGCGTAAACGCAGTAGGTAATGGAAGCACGAGGAGGCAATACGAAGTATTAAAATTCAAGAAAATCGTAATAAAGTTCAAAAATTTCATGTTTCCTATTTTTGTTTTAAGGAGAGATCGGCAGTTTTTTCTTTATGTAATTTTGTGTTAATAAAATGTATGGTGACTCATATTTTTTTTACTTTCATTTAAGGAGTATTACATTGTCTATTAAATACAATTTATTGCATTAACCTATCATTTTTAGTTTCCGAGATTTTTAACATTCTTTAAGTGACCCGGATTCATTGCTCTCGAGTGTAGTTACATATTGTTACTGGAAACTGAGCTCCCTCCCCGTAAGAGTATGCGTAAGAGCCTCGTCCGTTGTTCAGCCGGGTATACCAGCGGGCCTAAAAAGGCAACATTGTGTGTCTCATGATCTTATCATTAAATGTTTCATTTTTTTTTATACCACTAAGGTGGACAACTGGACAAGCATACGGCCCACCAGAAGGACCGGTGGTCACCGCAGCCTATGAACGTTTGCAACACCAGAGGCGCCACACTCGCGCTGCCGACCCTGTAAAAACCTTCTAAGACCCCTTTTGAAGAACCCCATACTGTAGGCGTTTGGGAAAACCGAGGCATGGAGATCATTCCACAACCTAAGCGTGCGCGGAAGAAAACCCCTATCGGATCTAATCGTGCTGGAACGCTCCGGACGCAGAGTGTGAGGATGAACTCCCTGTATGTGGCGAGCGGTGCGGTGATAGAACGTAGCCGTGGGCATCATATCAAACAATTCCTCAGAGCACACGCCATTGTACAGTCGGTAAAACACGCATAAGGAGGCAGTCTCTCCTGTCGCGAAGAGGTTCCACACCACTTGTAAGTATAGGATCGTTGACAACTCTTACAGCACGTCTTTGCACCGAGTCAAATGGACGAAGCTGATATTCAGGTGCCCCCGCCCAAAGGTGACAGCAGTACTCCATGTGCGGCCGCACTTGCGACTTATACAGAAGCAGTGTTTGCGCAGCAGTGAAGTACCGCCGCGCCCTGTTGAGCACACCTAGCTTCTTGGACGCCAGCTTACCCTTGTCCTCCAAATGACTACGGAACTGAACGTCACTGGAGATGTCAACGCCAAGGATCCCTATACTCTTGGAGATGGAAAGAGATGTGCCCTGAAATTGCGGCGCTACAGTAATTGGGGTTTGCTTAGCGGTGAAAAAACACGCTTGTGTCTTGGGATTGCACTGCGTTTGTTAATGTTTCTTTTCATTTCGATATGCCCCGTATTTTTTGGTAGTAGCAACATCAATATCATATTATGAATGGGTTATGAAATGAATTGCAGTTGATAATAATAAATAAATAAATATTCACGGACATTTAACACAACACTATCTGATCCCAAAGTACCTAAGCTAACTGCTAAAGAATAACCTGCTTGTGTTATGGGTATCAGACCACGAATGTTAATACTTATATGCTTTTTAAATACATACATATTATACATAGAAACACCCAGACTCTTGAGACAAACATTTATGGGTCACACAATATTAATCTCCGGTGGGAATCGAACCCACGACCTCCAGCGCCGCAGACTACCGAGACTGCGCCACAGAGGCAGTCAAAGTGATTCATTTAATAATGTTACCATTTTACGGTCTCTAAAGCTTTTCTTGTCACGGCAATAGGCTCACCACCTATTACGGATACCTTCATAAAATTATAAGAAACTAGCTGACCCGCGCAACTTCGTTTGCGCCACATAAGAGAGAGTATTACCTGTTCCCGTCGCATTTACTCCCGTCGCGTTGCGTTTACTCCCGTAGCGTCTCGTCGTTAATATTCAATACTACGTGAGAGAGAGAGAGAGAGCGGGAGAGAGAGAGAGAGAGAGAGAGAGAGAGAGAGAGAGAAAGGTTTCTCGTCGCGTGTATTCCCGTCGCATTATTTTTAAGAACAATTTCGTTTATGAAAGAGGTATCCCTTGGCATTATTGTAGAAAAAAAATGATTGCCATTAGAATGGTTATTGTGCACCAACCCAAAGATAGACACATGCTATCGCGCAATGTTTTTAGAACTTTTTTAAAAGAAACAATTTTGTAGTACATACATATTTTTTACATAACTATAAATATTTACACTGCACAGCACACGCAACGAAGCTCTCAAAAGGAATAACTTTTCCCCCGTTTTTGAAACATTTACTATTACTGCTCCGCTCCTATTCGTTGTAGCGTGATGTTATATAGCCTATGACACTCCGCAATAACGTAGCTTTCTATTGGTGAAAGAATTTTTAAAATCGGTTCTGTAGATCCCGAGATTACCCCTTACAATTTAACAAACACACAAACTTTACTTCTTTATAATATTAGTATAGATTATTAGTATAGATGTGAGCGTATACCCACTATGCCTCTGCCTACCCCTTCGGGGATAAAGGCGTGATATGACCTATACATGTATTTTTTTAACTAAGAAGCGTTTTTACGCATTGTAGAGATCTCATCGGAATAACTAATGAGTCCCAATTGAGTAGTTTTCGTTAAACCAACACAACCACATTTCTTCACTATTTTCTGGAGAAACACGAAACAGGTACCTACCTAAACTGGAGAAGGGAAATTCTTAGAACATTTATGACAGTCTTTCTTTTAGGTCTAGGTACTTTTTAACAGTTACCAACATAAATGTCATATTTTATTTCATTATCAGTTTATTTTCGTCGAGCAGTTGGTAGTAAAATTTTTACGCCTATTGGCTTTGAATGGCCGTGTTTCCATTAGCCGGCCCGGCACCGGCACCGACGCCGGTGCCGGCGCCGTGACGGGGCCGGGGAAGCAAAAATGTATGAAAATGTACGGCTCGCTTTTGCACTTGCCGGCGCCGGCACCGGCCCGGCACCGGCCCGGCGATGAGTCCTACCGGCGCCGTCGCCGTCGCCGGGTTAGCTAGTAGCCGTGTGCGTGTGTGAGTGCGCGGGCGTGTAGAAGGACGCGGTGCGGGTAGATGAACGCGAAGCGGAGGGAGACTCAGGGAGAGAGACGGGCATTTTTTTTTTACACGACCATACTCAAATTGAGCATGTCCCAGAAGTTTACCATTGTTTTTATGGAGAAATGAAAGAAAATTTACTATGACGTATCGATGGTAATAATATTTAATATTTAATGTATCCGAAATACATCAAATTATGTGAATAGTTTATTAATAAATATAAAATATTACTGAATATCATTTTGAATACCCTTGATTTTACTCTGTCCTACATTGACCGGCTTAGTTTCGAGTTAAGTTTATTCGTGAATTTTCTTCAGTGGTAAGGGTAAAGAAGAATGAATAATATCGAAATATGATAATATTATCAGAATTAAACATAAAATAACACTGCTTTAATAATTTAAACTATCTTTTGTAACATTATATTATGTCCCACAAATCCGACCGTGCATGGAATTACACTTTGTAACCGTAATTTGAAGCACTTTGTCGCCAAAAAATATACCCCTGACTACAAATTTCTTCCCTGGCAACAATACTTCAGACTTCGCCATTTTGTAAAACAGTCAGAGAATGACCATTTTGACGCATTTCGCATCGAAACTTCTTGAGCGTTACCGTGCCAGAATTTTCATCCACTTTGTAATTGTGATTTTTACTGGTAGGATTGGTTTTTGTTTATAGAAATATAATTATGATAAACTACAAACGCATTATAAGCTATTAAAATAGTTGTTTTTGCACTCATACTAGTCGTTATTCCATCTTTATTAAAGTTTATTTACAAGCAATCTTAGGTCGGCGATTGGAGATGCGTTACTTCCATTTTGTTTGGTTACATATAACGTGGAATAAAAAAGTTACAAAATGGAAATATAAAGGCGAGCACAAATGCATGCAGGCATGTGTTTAATTATCTTTTTAGTGGATATAATGATAATATCTTGGAACAATAATTATTTTAGTACAATCATTATTTTTCGGTTACTTGAGTTGTGTTTCGGCTTAAAAATGTACTTGGGGCTCTTATTATGTTCTTCAATTAATTTATAATTTGCTTAAAAATAGTGTTGGTATTATTAGACGCTTTTATTTAACTTGCAATGTTCATATTGTGACTTTGCTGAGTTCTTGAAAATCATTTTCGACCACTTCTGTTTATCCAATCGAGCTGAAATTTTTCTTCTAATTACTAGATTAGAGCGTTGTATTTGATATTTATCGATTTGTTATATAATAATTATAGATTGACTACCTTAAGGCAGTCTTTACATAAATAGATTTTTTGAGACTGAACTGAATTAAAAAGCTAAATAGAAATAAAAGGCGTTGATTACTAAAATATCATTTATTTATTTATATAAATACGGTAATATATAAAAGAAAATTATCTTTTATATATTACCGTCGTTCATGGTTCATCCCTTCCTATTTCAGTAGCACTGATTTGCAGTATTTTTTTATCAGGGTAAACTAAGCTTTACCTTTTGATCTTGTAACTGAAGCTTTCCATTTTGTAATTGTCTTGTTTTAATATTACTACTTCTTTAAATTTTACTGATTTTGAAAGTGAATTCCTTATTTTATTTTACTCTGCGTTGAATTATAAAAAAAGAGTTAATCATAAAAAAATAGTCAATATCATTAGACGCTTGTTACACGATATAAATCGGAAGTTAACTGGGCTAAATTACCAAATAGTTACAAAATGGTTACATTTTTTCTAAATACTAAAAATATATAACTTATGTTACTTAGGCTGTAATATTATTTAAAAGAATATTATATTTATCTCTGCGTTGGTATTGGCGTCGCAGATGTAAAAGATATAACAAATATAATCGACGGCTTGACGATACCATTCTTATAATATATCGCGTTGTACTATTACTTTAGGTACGTATCGGAACAACTGGGAATAATCGGTGTTGTCGTGCTGAAGTCCATGTCAGTACTATACCACTCACCGGGCGTATAACGGCGTCGGCACCGGCGCAGTGGAAAATCGAAGCCCCGGCGCCGGTGCCGGTACACGGTCACGCCGGTGCCGTGCCGGTGCCGGGCCGGCTAATGGAAAACCGCCCAATGACAGATTTTACGCCGTATAATTATAGAAAGCCGGATGCGTGATTACGGGGGAAATCTCTAATTTTCCTGTTATGTACAATGTTATTGGTAAACAAAATGAACTTTTCATATAAGTAATTAATTTGACACAATGTTATTATGAATCACACTAAATGTGTTAATGATCACTTTTATTTCAAATGTAATGATTAAATGAACATGTGTATGCGATTCCTATGTATTTATTATGAATGAGGTAATTTCTTCGGTACGATAAAGGTATGATAATATGTATGAGGTATTTCTTTACTTTGGTAGAGTTACGGTAAATTTAAAAGGTGCTGTTTGACACCTGTCAGTTTTGAATTATAATGTCAAACAATAGAAAATACGCGAGGTGGAGGTGTCCACTAATAGCCCACATTAATCGCGTTTGTATTCTAAACTAATAGAGCACGCGACCTAAACTAATACGGTCGCGTTGCTCTTACTCAAAACTTTAAAATTTGTCAAAACAATAAATTTTATGTAAGTAAATTATAACATTTAAACAAATAAAGAAGTAAAAAACAAAAAGAAAAATTATACCATTTTTTTACTGCGCTTTTTAATTTTTTATCTAGATACTTAATTACGAATTATTATTATTGTAATTTATGGAGTACAATCGCGAAAAAAGTTGAATTGAACCAATTATCAATTTAATATGAGTATCTACTATTTAAGTAGGAGTATATTATCTTTATTAAAATCTATCTACTAGATGCAATAATTTTATTGTAAAATATATGAAGGCACTTAACTGTAGAGACACGACAATTTAAATATTTTTTGGAAAGTTATTAAAGAGAATAAATTTTAATTTATTTTGTCGTTTAAGTAATTAATTTTTGTAATTTATTTTGGTTTAAAATAAGGGTTAAAAAGAAATATATCAAATAGCACCGTTTAAATTTTAAGAGCATAACCTTCGCCATTATACTAGAAATGTTGATGTTATGTATGATTGCATTGAAATCAATTGAAATGATAATGATTTGTTGTTGGTGAAAATCGGTGAAAATACATCTGTGACTCACCACCGCTGATTTGGTTGCCGAATTGCCGGCTCACGTCATAGTTTGTGGGGCGAACTGTTACACCTATCGGTTTGGATTTCATTTTAGCTAATATAATTTTTTTGTAAGTTTCTGGGTACTTATAAAAAACTAGCGGACGTCTCGCGGTTTAACCCGCGTAGTTCCCGTTCCCGTGGGAAAACGGGAATAAAATATAGCGGATGTAGCCTATGTTCACCAATAGTGATTTTTTTTTTAAATCGGTCTAGTAGTTCCAGAGCTTATTCAATCCTAACAAACAATCAAATCTTTCCTCTTTATGATATTAGTAAAAGTACATAAACTTATCCTAAAGATTCAAGCAATTACCAAAGTTATAATTATTTCGTTCATTTGAATTAACAGATTTCATTTCATTACTGTTTTACAAACTTTAAAACTGCAATTAAATTCAATTAGAGGTTTGATTTACCTACTTATATTTATTATTAAAAAAACTAATGAAATAATAAAATTATTGTCCACTAAAATTATTTAAAAAAAAACTAACAAAAGAGGAATCTAAATTTGGTTCAATTTTCCCACACATTGGAAAACATCTTGAGCAAGTGCAGCAACTTATTAAATCGTAAAACTGACCTAGGTACTTCCTTTAATCTTTTAATTATCATTCATAACTATAATAAAAAAAATCTTCCATATTAATTTTGTTTCACGAGATAGAACAAAACTGTTAGAACTCACCCTCGCTGCTAACAAACATGACAGCAAAAACTACCAAACAGATTTTCTTGAACATTTTGTTGATAGAACTTGAACTTGCAATAATTAAAACGAATGTTCTCTATGTGCTAGAGCATGGAACACACTGGTGACTTGCGAGAGCTTCGCGTAAATAATACAGCAAGACAGCAAGCTACTCTGGACTGGCCAGCTGGTAGTACCGGTGCAGGCGCGGTCACAAGTGCTGCATGGAAAAAAATCATATTTTGACGATAACTATGATAGAAAATTGTCTAAAATTTTTTTTTTATTAAAACAACGCTGTGGTAACTATGGATATTAGTAGTTTGAAAAATGTTTAATGTTACAGTTAAAATTTTTATTTTTTAACCGTATAAACACTCCACTGCTGGATTGGTCATTCAATTTCTTAAAGAGTTTGATTCGATGGAGGAAGATTCCATAACAGATAGTTAAGATTATCTTTCGCTGTTGTCTGTTAGGATCAACGAATTGTGGGTGTGGGGTGGGTTCCTCGTCCTACACTCTATTATTTACATCCTCCCAATTCCATTTGCGAAGAGGTTAGGACGTACTATAAGCTGAGCATAAGGTTGATGAAACGTAGTTGATGAAAGTTTTCCTTCTCTTTGTAAATACGACGAGAGGTCAATAGGTTCATTTAACTTACAGTTTAGGCTAGCTTGGCTAGCTCCGACGATCTCGAACTCGCGGTAAAGCCTTATAATGCTAACTTACGAACCTTACGACTACACATACATATACGGTTATTTACTTAAATGTCACAAATCACTCTCAAGGATAAAACAAAATTAAATATTCACATGAAACACTTCTGCAGCCGATTGTACGCCATCTAGTGCATATTTTATCCGATCTAAAGGGTTAGCGCAGTTGTCCTTAACATCCAAATGCCATTCTCCACCAATTATCTAAGTACCACGGGTGATTATGTTCCCAGCTCGATATGATTGACTTAAAGGTAAATGCCACTGTTTCATTTATATTATTCCAATTATAATCTATTGCATTTACCTCTTAGTGCATTATTTTGACTTCTTTGAATTTAATTACTTATTCTTTTTCTTGTCTCTTTTAGATCAAAGCTGCATTCAGGTTTTCAAAAATACCTGTTCTAGGTGCAGTCCTTTTCAAAGTCATTTCACTAAATGTTCACAGTGTGACAATAGTGTTTTTTCAATTATATTTAGCTCATCAACATGGCGCTGTTTGCCTGACGTAAAGTCATGCCGAAATCTAGCGAATTCTTCAAAAAATGAAGTTCGCTATTTGTATTGCACAGATATTAAGTAGTTAATTGCATCAAAGTCACACCTTAGTAGTAGGACACCTTGATGTTTAAGCCGGTAGGAGTCCGGCATAGCATACATGAGGAATTACCACACGTAAAAAAAATTGGTATAACCCAGGGGTTCCCAACCTTTTGCAGGCCGCGGCGCCCTTAGAAGTCTTGAAATTTGTCACGGCTCCCTGTCATATCACGTGTGATCCCCCCCCGCCCCCGACTAGTAATCCTCCGCACAAGCCACTTTCCTGTGCCTCGGCCAAGTCATATGCAGACCAAATCCGGGAAAACATGTAAAGCCGGCGTTATCTAGGGAAACTGTCTTCTTTTTTACTTGTGGAATCTGTGTCCCGAAATCTTACCGACTGAAACCATACGGTGTAGAGCACCGCACTACCTACGGTCGGGAGCCTCGGGAAAGATGTCCCAGGATTCCCGAAAGACCGTGGCTGCCACTGCGACGTCATATACTTTACTTCGTTTGGTTCGAGTACTTCCCCGCGTCTTTGGGAGCTTTCGGGAGTCACTCTCGCTTCCTGGGTCGTGTGTCGTGCGAAAAACTTTAACGTCACGCTGTCGTCTTGGGCCTGCTTCTGTAAGGACGGTCAACAGCCCCCGCCCCGCCCCGATGTTAGGCTCCCGGTCATAGCGTCTGATAGTATGGGCAAAATTGAGTGTATGGCACCCTCGCCGCAGACTGGAAATCTCGGGTTTGAGAGTTATCTCCCTGCTCCCTCCCCGCCATCTCTTTCACGAGAATGACCTGCTCGCAGAAAGATATGGCGGCGCGGCGTCCCACGTACTCCCGTTGGAAATCATCGCTCGCACCGTAGTCTCCAGCGAGATAATGTTCAGGTCAAGACCTACCACTAGAACCTGGCGCCCACGCTATGCTCTGTATGGAGCGCTGTGTTCTCGCTGCTTTCTTCGCAGTGCTGACACTGAGTCGTGGTCTCCCGGCGTAATCGCCATAGATACTTTTCGAAGCATCCGTGCCCTCAATTATCGGTGACAACCGGTAGAAGAGATTGCCATGGCTCCTCTCCAGCCACTCGTTTATTATCGATCTGATCACCACCTAAGTTGAGAGATCAACTAAGACACTTCAAAATGGTCAACGCGGTGAGGACTTGGCCGATTTCCTTGGGTGGAAGGCTGCAACTTTCGCCTCTAATCATTCTCAGACACCGCGTAGATAAGTTTTAAAAAATCGAAATAGTTGTCTTGACAGACAGACCCTTTTTTACAAAAGGAGCTTTGGAGCGGAGTCCGCGACTCGGAAAACGACGGGGACGCGGTCAAACTCAAACTCAAAAAACATTTATATCGCATAGTCCTACTACTTAGGTACTTGCGACACGTTCATGAATACAAATCAAAGTTATTACCTACCTCCACCAGTTCGGAACGCGGCCCGCTTAAGCAGAATTGGCAAAAATCTTGGCGGGCTATTCTTTTTGTGCTCTTTATATTTTTGAGAGAGGGGCGCCGCGAGGCGCCTCGCGGCGCCCCTCTGGGCTTTCTACGGCGCCCCAGGGCGCCGCGGCGCACAGGTTGGGAACCCCTGGTATAACCTGTTCACAAGTTTGTTGCAGGCGTAGAGGCTGGTGTAAAAACGTAGTATGGGAGGCGACTGGCAAACTTAGAGCGAACGGGCAGTAGATTCTATAGTGACGTTTTCGAAAAGTTCCACTTTGAACCTATCTATCTATCTATCTAAGATATGTAGGCAAAACACGGAAAGATAGAAGATCTGTACAATTTTGGTAAAATTAATAGTTTCATTGAGATTTCCTTGTTTTAATTGAAAACAATGGCGGGAAAACGTTTTTCTTGGTTCAAAATATATGTTCGTAATATTGTTTAAGTATACTTTGTATTAGTTTTATTGTTTTGTTTGTACTTAAGTAATTATTAAAATCATAATTGTTTAAGTATAATAATTTCCGGATAAGCAGTTAGTCCCAGTTAGCCGTTAGCTGAAGACCGTATGAGCGCGCACATCAAGCTTTCGCGGTTAGTCACCACCTGCGCCTGGCCATTTCAACACCACAATAGTCTACCACCTATTACGTGGGACAAAAACTAATGGTGAAATATGGACATATGCTATAATACCTACTTCAGCCTACCCATTCGGGATTATACTCGCGTGAGTAGGTATATGTATAATTTCCGGAACCTAGTTAGGTATTCAGGGAAGCTAGTTTATCACACACTAGCGGACGTCAAGCGGTTCCACCTGCGTAGTTCCCTTTCCCGTGGGATTACGGGAATAAAATATAACCTATGTTCACCGCAAAGAGTGTAGCTTCCCAAAAGTGAAAGAGTTTTTCAAATCGGTCCAGTAGTTCCGGAGCCTATTCGTTACAAACAAAAAAAACAAATCTTTCCTCTTTATAATATTAGTATAGAAGTATAGATAGTCAATTTGTCAAAAAATATAAAATGTAATTAATTAAAAAATCCATATAGGCCTTATTAATGTTAAAAAGACTATCTTATAAGATCAGAACCGGACCGTAAAAAAAAACAGAGGCTATTTCTAGGATAGACTGGTTTGAAATAAAATTACTAAAGTGATTAGAGATCCTTGAGGTGTACCGCAGTGAACCCTGAAATTCATATTCGCTGCGGAATATATTATTCGAACTCATTTTAAATTTAGCCTATCAAATGTCCGTAGTTTTGCAAATAGCTCGTAATCCAAAATATCAAAAGTTTTTCCAGTTCCCAAACGTAGAAACTGGCGTTCTAGATGTCGCGGGCATCGCGGGCCAACAACTTAAAAAACTGTCTTTTACATGTAGATACTCGTATCTAAAACGTAAATAAAATTGTAAGAGTATATTCATATATATATGTTATCCAAAATGACTCAAGCTCAGACGCAAGTTTAGGAGGTTACAACTTAAGTAATTTGTTTCCAATTTTTTTTTTTCACAATAATCGTAATTCAATGCTTAATCCGTCAACCGATATTCATAAATTTAAGTCGTTCTATCAATCAATTGAACTTGTACAGAGATAGCTTAGGGGAAGCTGTTCACCATTCGTACAGATTTTTGTTTTTATTTTTTTTCTCCGCGACTATAAGTCAGAATTGCCTCGTTTATATCCCTAAATGTAGAAAATATATTGTAGTTAGTGACCAAATTTTCTGAAACTATTATGTCAAACGGTTAAGGGACTATAGCAGCTTTTCGACGATAAGATATTTGTACGAACGCGCCCCATGGGTGGGGTACTTCCGTACAGTAGGTGGGGTACTTTCATACGCGTGGGGTAGATTCATACACGGTAAATAAAAAGCCCATTAATCATCCAAAAATGTATTAAATTGATAAGAAAATTTGTTTATCACAGAACTATCTTAATGACATTTAACTTGACTCCTAATCAAAATAACGTTCTTTAGAAAGAATTAAATAAAATCGGTTTAAACTGTAAGTAAGTAATTACACATTTTGGTTGTCACTTTCGAGCTTAAGGCAAATTAAATTATTTAAATTAATTGAAAGGATCATAAAGTCTAGTCGTTTTAGATGTGCCGAGTGGTTAGGGAGGACCTGGGGATATAGTCTAATAAACCAAGTGTGTAGCGTACGCACTTTGTTTATTAGACTATGTCTTCTTTTGTGTTTGTATTTTCATTCTATGTAATGAAAAAGGAATTATCATGATGAACCCGATTTCTTCCGAAGATAAAACACTTTCGGTCCTATTTGCAATTTTCATAACTGAGTGTACTTTACTCGACAATAAATAACAGCGGCCTATGGTATTTCAAATTTTACCAAAACATAACGATTATCTTTCATTTCCTGATATCACATTTAAATTAATTGTGCATTATCTAGTATCTTAATTTTATTTACTTTAATTATTGGTTGGTAATTAAGTTCCTGCAAACTACTTCATTACTTCTTTTTTCTCTACTATGTTATTCATATATTTTTATATATTTTATCAATTAGAAGATTCGATTTTTGTTTTATAATTCGTTTTTCCAGACTCTCTGCATAATACGAAATTCATTTGATTTTCTTCCTCTTTTGATTTTTCTGTTTTTTAAAAATATGGAATATTATGTAAATTTAAATCATTTTTTATTCGCTCTCATCCATTTAATAGCTACGCTTATCTTTTCTTATTATCTGTACCATGAACAAAAAAATTGATATCAATTATAACATTTACTATATAAAAAGTATATTGCCGATCGTTATAAATAAAAAAATCCGTAATTATTGACACGTATCGTAATTTAAAAAAATACAGTCTTAAATTTATTAAAAAATAAAATGTATGTGAATGTTCGTGGTAAAAAGACCTAAACAAACGTAGTGATTATATTCTCTTTGGACCTAAAGGGGAGCATTCGAACGCGTACGAATGCGCCCCCTGTAGAAATGTCCGAATGTGCCCCAGGCCTTGACTAAATATAAATCACAGTTGTATACAAAATCAATGTTAGTAAAAGAAATATAACAATGAAAACTCAAAATTAAACAATGTGAACATTAATGAATCCTGACTATTTAAAAAAAAACGCAAAAAATTTACTTGCCAGTACGATTTAAACTTCAGTAAAAATTTTACTTTCCTAGTGCGAAAACACGTTACGTCTTATTGCCTCACACAGAGTGGCGCGATTGGCACGATACTTTGCTAGCAACATGGCAATCGGTATGTCTATGTACACATGCAAAGGCGCATTTGTATGTCGGTTAGTATTTTTGTTATACTCAATGTATGAATGTGCCCCACGTACGAATGGTGAACAGTTTCCCCTATAGTCTGAATTAACACATAGGCTACTATTAGCCCCTCTCTATAAAATAGATTGCAGAGGGGCTTATGGCGAGACTTGTGTCTGTAGTCTGTGATTCTGTTGCATTAAATTACGTCACTAGGTCACGTGGATCAACTGTTCAAAGTTTGAAATAAAACAAAAATGACTACGTCAATCCGACTGAACTTTCACTTTCACAATAAACGATCAGGCGGGTGAGACCGTCTCAGGGCTTCTTGTTCATTCAGGCAACGGGTACCGAATTTCACACGGGCAAAGATTCGAGCATCATCTAGCCATTTATTAAAAAGGCATTTTAATAATGACCTTCTAAGACCATTTTTAAAATATCTTTATCCATCAAAAAAAGAAGAAGATTTGCAATAAACCAAAAATATATACAGAACCAATGTAGATAATAAAGCTTGCGCCTATCTTAACTCTATTAGCCGTGAGCCGGCGAGGTGCATGACCTAGCAATGAACCTGTGATACCGTTTGCAAACCAGTCCTTTCATACACGCCGCCATAGACGTACGGACACTGTTTATTGGGTTTATTTTATACTAGCCGACGTCACGCGGATTCACCCGCGTAGCTTCCGTTCCCGTGGGAAAACGGGAATAAAATATAGCCTATGTTAACATAGGCTATATTTTATTGCGGCACTATTTGCGGCTAACCGCAAAGAGTGTAGCTTCCCAACAGTGAAAGAATTTTTCAAATCGGTCCTGTAGTTTCGGAGCCTAATCGATGCAAACAAACAAACAATCAAATCTTTCCTCTTTATAATCTATATATATAAAAATCAATGCCACTTTTCGTTGTAATTTTATAACTCGAGATCGGGCTGGCCTATCCAAACCAAATGTTTAGGCTTTGTTCGGACTATTTAGTAGATGGTTTATGTGAAGTTTGCACAAAATCGGTCGAGCGGTTCTTGATTTATCACGCAAACGAAGTTGCGCGGGTCAGCTAGTCTTATATATTACTAGCTGACCCGCGCAACTTCGTTTGCGTCACATGAGAGTGAGTTAATATTTCGAGTATTATAATGTTTCCCGTTGCATTTACCCCCGTCGCACTTATTCTCGTCGCGTCGCGTCGCTTGTATTCATTAGAGCTGAACCGCTGATCTTCGTTTGCGTCACATGAGAGTGAGAAGGAAAGAGATGTTAAAGTGATATAATGTTTCCCGTCGCTTTTATTTCCACCCATCCGTTTTTCGGTATGGAACTCATCGTGTGCGAGTCCGACCCGCACTTGGCTGGTTTTTATCGTTTAGTTGACTGGCTGCCACTGCAGACCAAGTTTACTCCCGTCACGTCGCTCAAACTTTAAAACTTAATAAGAGGGTTATTGTAAGTGAACCTTAAAAGATAGGCATATGCTGTTAAGGACTTTTGTTTATAACTTTTTAAGAGAAACAATTTTGTAGTACACAATTTTTACGTAACTTTAACTATTTATGCAGCGTTAGCAATGAAAGCTCTCAAAGAAAGAAATAATCCCCGTTCTCGAAACATTATTCATGGCTGCTCCGCTCCTAGTCGTCTTAGCGTGATGTTATACCGCCATTAGCCAGCCTCAATAAATGGACTATTAAACTGTAAAATAATTTTTGAAATGCAACCAGTAGTTTCTGAGATCCTAGCACAAACAAACTCTTCAGTTTCATTATGTCGTGAGCGAACCTTAAGAGATAGACAAATTAGGTTATTGTGAGCGAACCTTATAAGATAGACATATGCTGACGCGGACTTTTTTTTAGAACTTTTTAAGAGAAACAATTTTGTAACACACAATTTTTACCTAACTGCAATCATTTACGCAGCGTACGCCTCGGAAGCTTTCAGACGGTAAAAAATATTCCCCGTTTTCAAAACATTCTTGATTGCTGCTCCGCTCCTATCCGTCTTAGCGTGATGCTATATAGCCTATAGCCATCCTCGATAAATGGACCATCAAACTGTAAAAGAATTTTTGAAATCCAACCAGTAGTTCCTGAGATCCTAGCGTTCAAACAAACAAACAAACAAACAAACAAACAAACAAACAAACAAACAAACAAACAAACAAACTCTTCAGCTTTATAATATTAGTATGGATTATATAAAACTTCTCGTGTCACAATGTTCGTTCCCGTACTCCTCCGAAACGGCTTGACCGATTCTCATGAAATTTTGTGAGCATATTGATTAGGTCTGAGAATCGGCCAACATCTATTTTTCATACCCCTAAGTGACCGGGAATAACATTCCACGCGGGCGGAGCCGCGGGTATCAGCTAGTATTAGTATAATTAGATTGGTATAGACTAGCGGACGTCACGCGGATTAACCCGCGTAACTCCCGTTTCCGTGGGAATACGGGAATAAAATATAGCCTATGTCACTCGGGGATCAGTGTAGCTTTCCAATAATCAAAGAATTGTTCAAATCGGTTCAGTAGTTTCGGAGCCTATTCGATGCCAACAAATAAACATTATAATGTTACGTATAGACTAGCTGACCCGCACAACTTTGCTTCCTCAACAAATAGACTATCGAACTGTAGTTTTTTTTTTAAATCCAAATTGTTCCTGAGATTCAAGCGTGCAAACATTGAAACGGATAGGGCCGGCGACGCTGTAGGTCGGTTGGTTCCAATTGGCTCACGTAAGTGTGCCCGGGGGTGCCGACACTGCAGTAAGTCTAAGCGTCCCCGCTCCCCGCCATCTCCAGAAGTAGTTCATCCGGCCCCGCGGGGCTAACTTCTAATTAATTATTTAGCTATAGTCGAATTTTTAATTAGACGAAGTAAAGTGACAGCAACTAATGTCACTTCTTCATACAATGTTGACTAATTTCTATGAAGAAGTGACATTAGTCGCTGTCACTTTACTTCGTCTAATTAAAAATTCGACTTTAGTAAAGACTTCCTGTAACTAGACTTTGCCCATGGCAGAGGTGCGGAAAAAAAAGTCTACCGCTATAGAATATGAGCATAGATGTAGAGATCGAACTTGAGGTCATCGGAGAAGATTCTCAATTACGATAAAAGTTGTTTCAGCATAAAAAAAAAACAATTACTTGTGTTACCTTTTATGGGTACCTACCTTCGATCAACAACGTTTATTGTTGATCGAAGGTACCATCCTTGAAGACGCCGCATTTCCTTGTTTCGTTTCGTTTCATTAATCACTATATTTTTGATGCAGGTAAATTCCTCAATTTCTCGAAAAGGGCAAGACCATTCTCGAAATGTCTTTGCTTTGTATGAAATGTTAGACTCTCTCCAGGTGGTCCCGTTTTTATCAGGTTCTCGGGAAATCTACAGAGCTCATCAAATAATTATAGGTGGTTTCAATAAAGTACATCAATCAACATCGAATTGTCTCCAAAGTCTCCCAGCTTATACAATGAATGTACTCTGTGGCTGTCAGTGTCTCTTCAACCTGATCCCACCATCTCCTTTCCGATCCCGAACAACGCGTGCCGGGCAGAGATGCCACTCATACCAATGATGTTATAGTAAAAAAGAGGTAGATATCGCATTACCGCTCAAAAACTGTTGCGGACAAAGTCACACAATTGTTATAATTCCATTTAGTCGGCTAATAGCTGCGAGCGAAACAAGTCGTGTTGTGGTCGGCTGCTGTGTGCAAAACGACACAGATAGCTATCCCTCTCTGTTTTAAATGTTTTGTATTCTCTATCGCATTCATAGATGATGAAATCTATTAGGTACCGATAGGTAAGCACGTGAAATTATAACTCAACAATAACTGAATGCTGTTTTGTATGAAGGTAGCATATCTTTACTTAAATATCATTGACTCATACACAGTGGAGAGAATTTTCGCCAGAACCGAGCGTTTCAAAAGATCGTTCCTCTGTCGAACTATAAAAACATGGAACGACCTGCCCGCACACGTCTTTCCCTCATCTTACAATCCCGGGTTCTTCAAGAGGAGCGTAAAGAGGCACATCACAGGGCCGCCAACTTGAGGGCCACTGTCGAAAGTCTTGAGACTGTGAGACTGGCCCTCAATCGCTAGATGGCTTACCATCAGGTTGGTGGCGACGTCAATTTGGCGGAAAAAAAAGTGTAATTTCACAATATTTCCGTTACAGGGGGCCACACAGAGGACACATTGACCTACCATAAAATTTTCGTGTTCGTGTTGTTATTCCCAATCGGAGCATTGACGCCAGTCATATAAATATGCGAAATAGTTGGGTTCACAAGCATTTCCCTTGCAAAAGTCTTCAAAACAATTCTGTAAGACAACTTATTAAGGCAAAATTTATACTGAAAACATTTATTGTTAGAAATTACAGTGAAACATAAATTACGTCGAACCAGAGGTGTCTACTGCAAGACGCAGTTACTACTCCGCCAAACGAAGTTGACGACGCGACGTTGCGTCTTTGACTGCAATCCACCGTATCTATCACGGTAAGTGTTCTGGAGAACTCTTCAACCTAATCCCGCCCTCTCCTTACGGATTCCGAACAACGCGTGCGGGACAGAGGTGCCACTCTCACACAGTGGAGAGAATTTTAACCAGAACTGAACGAATCAAAAGATCGTTTCTCTGTCGAACCATAAAAACCTGGAACGACCTGCCAGCGCACGTGTTTCCCTCTTACAATCCTGGGTTCTTCAAGCAGAGCGTGAAGAGGCACATCATACACTAGACTGGCACAGTGGCCCTCAATCGCTAGATGTCAATGTGACTTTTCATCTAACGGCGGCAGCTAAATATACATATATATAAAAAAATGCATATCTAAATATGAACATCTTATTTACATTACATATTACTATCTAAACTAAACCTAAATAAGGTCCCCAGTGGCATAGTGCCCAAAAGACTAGCAGCATTCCCCCTTTGAATAGCAATACCTATTCGAAATGCAAAATATGGGTTAACCATTGATGTGTGATGGATAATATGGCTGACCAGAAAATAAATATAGCATACTTTGATGGATATTAGATTGTAAATGTTATATTTGCTCTACATCTGTCAGTCAAGATCTCTCATTACCGTTGTTAACGGTACCTACTACAATTAAATAGTTCAAACAATGTCCATGTATGGAGCAGGTCACGAAGTTGCCTGTTTGTAATAACTGTTTTATTATAAACTAGGTGTGGTCTGCGACTTCCTTAAGATATGGTGAGAATCCTTATAATGTCCCCATCTTTCTGGTCAGAGACCTATTCAAAACCATACATAAAGTGGAGAAATCTACATCTTACAATCCCAGGTCCTTCAAGCGGGGCGTGAAGAGGCACATCACAAGGCCGCCAACTTGAGGACCACTGTCAGATATTCTTACGGACTGTGAGAGTGGCCGACAATCGCTAGATGCGCCACGGCTTTCCATCAAGCTGACGACGTCAATTTAAAAACTGAAAAATGATCAATTCGCCTACACTTCAAGTGGATGCTTTTTGAGAGTACCGTGCCCGAAGAGTAAAAAAGCAGGATTCTATTACTGAGACTTCGCTGTCCGTCTGTGTGTCTGACTATCTGTCTATCTATCACGAGGCTGTATCTCAGAAACGGTGATAGCTAGATAGCTGGAATTTTCACAGATTATTTATTTCTAATGCCGCTATAACAAAACTAAAAACAATAATATTCAAGGTGGGCTCCGAACAACAAACTTGATGTTTTCGCCGTTTTCTTTGGTACAGAACCCTCTGTGCGCGAATGCGACTCGTACTTATCCGGTTTTTTTGAAGTAAAACTTCTTTAGACGCGACTAGGCAGTAACTCAGATTTTTTTTCTGACGGAAGTAACTCTTACTACTTGAATTTCGAATATCGTAAACGTAGTTTCCGCTATTCAAGATTCGAATGAATGATATTAATATAACATTTGATGCCGCAAATGGCAAAGAAGTTTTACTTCAATCGCGCGTAAAGGTTACACGCGCACACTTTTTTTCTAGTAAACTCTATCTATGGAATAGAGCAGTGAATTACAAGTTTGGCTGAGCTCCGAAAATTTTCAATGTTAGACTGAGACCGCCCTTAGTTGTGGCACTATTTACATACTTATTTACATTATAGTCACGCCTTTATCTCCCAAAGGGGCAAGCAGATCATAATTGATCTGCTTGCCCCTTACCAGTTACGTAGTTACTAAAAGTTACGTAGTAGAGTAAGTTCGGGTAATATGGCACGACATAAGCCTTTTTAGGAATAAATAATTTTTTTTTAGATCGATCAGTTTTTATTTTACAATTCAGTCTTAGAACTAATAAAGAATAAATAATTAGAATTTCAAAACAATCAACATAATGAAATAATTTACAAATAACCGGCCAAGTGCGAGTCGAACTCGCACGGAGGGTTCCGTACCAAAAAAACAAAAAAAAGTCTAATGTTGCATGGGAGCCAAGTATTTTCTTTTTTTTTATTTAACGCGAGGGAAAATACTTCATAGATGCTATGCCGAACTCCTACCGACTAAAAACCTCACGTAACGTCGGGAGCCCCGCGTTAGCCCTCGAAAGGATGTCCCTGAGTCCCAGTAAATGTCCATTTTGTTTTAATTATTTATTTTTTATGAAAATACACTGCTCGGTATTTTGTGAGTATTTCATGCGTCTACTGATTGCCCATAATACATAATAACACTACATTATTATAAAACAAGTACTTATTGCTCTATGGTGTTTGTTAAGCACCATAGCACAGTCCGCGTTGCTCTATGATGTAAACTATCCTGTTATCCTCTTATAGATCCTCTACGGTAGGTACAGTATGTATTTCCAAAAGAGTTTGAGAACTCTATGTTTAATTTCTTTTTCAGAATATTGATGACTTGAATGACACATTATAAATACGGTACGTCTACAACATCGTTGCATGTATTGAATTGTGTGTTTGTACGTAAATTGTTAATACTGGAGAAAAATCTAAAATACGGTCTCTTTGTTTACTATTTCCTACGAAATTGCTATCTTTGAAATATTACAGCGAACTTAAGTAATCTGCTAAGAGCGTTGTTCACTTTTTAAAGAAAAATATTTACGAGGGAAGTCGAACAATAAATTAGTATGTGACCCGTATGTAATGTTCAATCATGACCGTAATGTTCAATCACGGCGACACGAAATTAATTTCGTTGGGCAATATTTGATTGTGCTATACCTTCTAAAGTATTCATTTAATTCATATGGTGTAAAGGGAATAAATAAGTTTGATGATATGTTCAAGCCAAATGTCGTATTTAGATTGAGAAGGATACCTTTTTACCTAATTTATAAGATAAAATGGCCAAAAAACACTTTTTTTGTGTGGGAGCCACCCTTAAATATTATTATGTTTTTGTTTTTAGTATTTGTTGTTATAGCGGCAACAAAAACACATAATCTGTGAAAATTTCAACTCTCTAGCTATCACCGTTCATGAGATACAGCCTCCTGACGAACAGACAGACAGACAGACAGACAGACAGACAGACGGACAGCGAAGTCTCATGAATAGGGTCCCATTCTTTACCCTTTGGGTACGGAACCCTAAAAACAAAATCTGAACCTTCAACAATTGTCAAATTTTAACAATGGAAGGGCAATATGGCCTGGGCCATATTAGCCACAAATCAGGTGAGCTATATTGCCCTCCAGAAATATAACAGTAACTAATAAATTTTGTGTTACTTTGCGGAGCAAATTTGTCATTTTGTTTGCAAATGTGGTTTCCGCGGAGCCATTATCTAAAAAAGAAAAACATAATAGAAACAATATATAATTATGGGGACAATATGGCCTGGTGCCATATTAGCCATTTATCTGGTGAGCCATATTGGCCGCGGGAACGTTTTTAATAGGTAAAAGTCTAGCCTAAAAATGAGCAAGAAATATGTTTAAAATCTATCACAATACTACATAAGAATAGCTAATCTACAAACCTGTGGAGTACCAATGTAAAAATAACTACAATTTCAAGAAATGTAATGAGTAAAACTTACCAAAAAATAAGATCACTTTACGTAATTTTCTATCGAGCGCCCGCACGGGACATACATGCACTCTTCGTCTCGCGCGAGTTGACTGAGGAAGTGAGGGGAAGGGGTGCGTTGGTTTGCCGAGTCAAGCGGTCGCAAGTGTTCATTCAGTTCAGAGAAATCGCAGTAGGCCATATTGACCGACCAGGCCATATTACCCGAAATTACTCTAACTACAGTCGACTCTCGTTAATTCGAAACTCGAGGTACTCTTAAAATATTTCGAATTATTGAGTGTTTGAAATATCAAATGGTTCGAAATTTGTGAGAGAAAATAAATAAAACTTAGAATTATTAAGTGGTAATCAATTATTAATTATTATCTGCTATTCTATAACAATTTCAAAAGTTTAGAGGTACATTAGTGTACAAACATGTATTCATTATGTAAATTAATTAATCTTGCAACATCACTTTTCTTCTCACCTTCCTCTACTTTTTCGATTAACTTCTTCTTTTCAGCAATCGTCAAACATTTTTACTTTTTAGGGCTCATAACTAACACAAACTTTTAAATCTGTATACCAACGAAAGAGTAACAGTAACTGAATGATAACTAAACAGCCAATTCGTTAGAAGTGTGTGTCAAATAGTCAAACTATTAGTAATCACAACAAAAACAAAGGTTCATGTACGTTGCTACAAGTTTGAACTTGTCGCAAAATGTACTTACATACAATCTTTCCCCCTCCTTCTATCTGCAACTTTGAATTATCGAGTGTTGGACGCCGATGAGTTCGAATTAACGCGTCGTTTTGTTATATAGCAATGATTTTTTCGTTCGAATTACCAAGTGTATAAAATTGTATTGATTTAGTTCGAAATATAAAGAGATTTTGTAGGGAACTCGTGATAGCTTTGAATTATAGCGAGGTTCGAATTATCGCAGGTTTGAATTAACGAGAGTCGACTGTATTTAGTAATCTGTGCCCTAACTAACTTTAAGACTAAAAGAAAACTGTGCTGAATATAGTTATTATTAACTTTATTTAGCACAGTTTTCTTTTAGTCTCACGTAATAGGTGGTGAGCCCATTGCTATGTTGAAATGGACAGGCGCAGGTTACAGATAACCGAGAGAAATGGACTTTTGAAGTAATCGAAAATTGGGTAAGGTCTTCTTTGTTACCGTGCTTCGGATGGCACGTTAAGCAATTTTGGTCCTGGTTGCCCGTAAAATGGCAGTCGTTAAGCCGAGTTAAAGGCCTTTTTATGAGCGGCAAAATTTTCAACAGCAGGCTGCACAACCTGCGCCTGGCCCTATCAATACGGTCCACAAAAATCTAAAAGGTGAAATGTGGAAATATAATATGCCGCTGCCTACCCCTTCGGGAATGATCATATGTCTTCTTTATTCCAATTGGAATGAAAACACACACACACACACACACACACACACACACACACACACACACACACACACACACACACACACACACACACACACTCACACACACACACACACACACACACACACACACACACACACACACCACACACACACACACACACACACAAAACGCGAGTGTTGCCTGGCTATCCAGAAGCCGTACAGCTTTTACCTAAATAAATATTTGTGGACATTCACACACAACACATCATTTAACCCAAATTAAGCTTTTTTTTTTTATTGTGAGGGAAAATCCTCGTAGCATGCTATGCCGGACTCTTACCGACTAAAAAACCTCACGTAACGCGTAACAGCCTATGGTTGAGAGCCCCGGGTAAGCCCTCAGGAAGGATGTCCCGTGACAGCCCAAATTAAGCTAATATAAGCTTGTGCTATGGGATCTAATAAATAAAACACTGATATTTGGTTTATGTAACATTTTATCACCTGGTAAAAAACTTTCAAATATTACGACATAAATTTTTATTATTATTACGGAACAATGGGTGTCGTTAACCTACCAGCATTTATCTACAACGACTCTTTGCAGAATACAATATTTTTTTCCCCGTTTTTGAAACATTTATCTTAGGTACTGCTCCTCTTCTATTCGTAGTAGCGTGATGCAATAATAGTCTATAGCCACCCTCGATAAATGAAATATCAAACTGCAAAAGAATTTTTGAATTCCATCGTTTGTGAGATCCTAGCGTACAAACATACAAACTCTTCAGCTTTATAATATTAGAATAATACATAGTATGAATCTGGTTATTTTCGCAAAGAAAACGCTGCTTTTAAACATTTGCCCACTGAAATGAAAAACACTTTAGTACTTTTTTTGTACTACTTATACTTACCTACTTATTCTACGTAGTTTACCCAATCATCTTACAACTTCTGGCCTATCTTGTGACTTATTCTACCACTTATTATATTTAGTTTACCTAATCATGTTTCAACTTCTGGCTTCTTGGTAGAGATCGAGGTGGCACACTGTCGCAGTTCAATAGTTAGTCCGGGTAGATCCACCACTGGGAGTCCCACAAATACATCCAGTTGCCGACCCAAAAGGGGGGCGAAAAGCCTGAACCCAATTCACTTAAAATAAAAAAATAAATAAAAAAAACCGGCCAAGTGCGAGTTGAACTCGCCCATGAAGGGTTCCGTTCCGTAGCAGCAAGTTACATAATACTGGGTGTAACAAAACTACCTCTCCAAATTTCATGAGATGACTTCGCATCGGGAATCAAATACAAATATTTAATAAAAAAGGGGGGTTAATTTTTTTTTTAAATTTGTCGCAAATTAAGAATTCTTTTTTTACCGCGACAATTCGAGGTAACATGGTCGCCGTGGCAAAACAAACACGGAGCACCCGTCTGGCTGTCGTTGTCGCTTTCTACTGCCGCTCAGTAGCGATAGAAAGGGTTAAATGAAAATTTATAGGACCTTTAAAACGGATTTACGGTTAAAGTATTTAAGTGATTTTTTCTTCTTCATTTTTGTAATGTTTCATGACTGATGCCACGTCACTTGACGAAATTTGAACAGGTAGTTTTGTTACACCCAATATAAAAGTTCTTGTAGTACGATGTAACTTTCATTGATGTTTTAACACGTTCGCAGTGGTAGTGATTCTTCTCGGCGAAAATTGCGGTTTATGACGTATTAAAAAAACTACCAACTCGATTTCGATCAAACCAATTTTCGATAGTAAATTTTATGGCAATGTATATTATACTTTTTAGGGTTTCGTAGCCAAATGGCAAAAACGGAACCCTTATAGATTCGTCATGTCTGTCTGTCTGTCTGTCTGTCCGTCTGTCTGTCCGTCCGTGTGTCACAGCCACTTTTCTCCGAAACTATAAGGTCTATGATATTAAAACTTGGTAACTAAATGTATTCTGTGAACCGCATTGAGATTCTTATATAAAACTAGAAAAAAAGCAGTAAATTTTGGGGGTCCCCATACTCAGAACTGAAACTCAAAAAATGTTTTTTCGTCAAAACCATTCGTGTGATCTTTAGATAGGTCTTTAAAAATGCTGTTGAGGTATCTAACATCATATTTTTCTAAACTGAATAGTTTGCACAAGATTTATCAATCGCTTAGTTTAGAAGTTAGAGGGGGGGGGGGGGGGCACACATTTTTTCACTTTGGAAGTGTCTCTTGCGCAAACTGTTCACTTTAGAAAAAAATGATGCTAGAAACCTCAATAGCATTTTTGAAGACCTATCTATATGTAGATACCCCCCCCCCCCACGTATGGGTATGATGAAAAAATTTTAAATTAACATTAACCAACATTATATTATCTACTTATAATTTAAACTCTATTCTAGTTTAATATAAGGTTCAAGTTGCATCGCCCTCATGATGTCTCCTGTAACGGAACAGCGTCCAGCCTGCATGATAGCCCTGGGGTCCTCTCGCCCTTGGACCAGCTGTTTGAAGTAGTACTCGTTCAGTGTGAAAGTTGTGTCTGGATCCTCTGGGGGCTCGCCTTCGTAGACTTCCACTTTATTGAGATCCATTGCTGTAAGCGATAGAAGAAAGACTTTTATTACGGTGACGAATATGCGCCAATTAAAACTTGTGCAATGTAATCTAGACAATTGGTAAGAATACTTTTGCAGCTTGGCAAATAATAGTTTTTTACTCATTTTTGTTCATATGGCCCGTTTGAAAGAACCCTATATATTTACTACACTATCTTCACGAAGAAGTTCAAAGTTGAAGAAGCAAGTGAGGTGTGTATGGATGGACTGTGCCGTGTGGCGCTCGGTTCTTTCTGCCTACTCCGCAAGGGATTCGGCGTGAACCCTATATATTTATTAGGTAAAATGTAATTTGGTCGCATATATTCGGCCCACAGATATCAGCATCTGATTTCTGTAATTAGGACAGTAGGTACTTGCCTGTTGTTGAATTTAAAACGACTATCCTTTGTTACTAGCAACACGGGTTCAACGGCATAAGATACTATCAGAAGTATCGTAAATGAAAACGCCACAAAAGTCTATCCAAATGAGAACTGCCTATTGCAGTAATCATATCAATCAATCAATAAAAAAATCCTCTGGTGTTGCAAACGTTCACAGGGTAGGTACGGTGACCACAGTTCATCAGGTGGGGCCTACGGCCCATGAATGATGATGCTTGTCTGCTCCCTAGTAGTATATTAAAAAAGCTCGGTGCGCTTATTGAACCTAATTCTTATCATGCTCTTGTGTGTGCAAGTGCACAAGATGTACCTAAATATTAAACTACTTACTCCAAGAATACACAGAAGTTTCTCTGATAATGTTGAAGAGGAACACTCCCCCCAATGCCCTCGCCTTCTCCGGGTCCACAGAAGCCAGGCGCGCCTTGATTCTCGCCACCAAGTCCGCCTTTTCCGCCTTCGTTGCGTGGGTGTGATCACTCTGCGCTGCTCCCTGGAAAAGTACGAATGCTATCTATTGATAAAAATACCCTCCAGAAGTAATGAGCAAAATCCAAGCAGATAATATTTTATCTGCTTGGATTTTGCTCATTACTTCTGGAGGGTAAAGGTACTTATTGCCTGTCCTACATCCCATTACATGAGGAGTTCTATTCGAGGATTCATCATTCTTCCGTCCCGACGGAATGATATCTACCTCCATGTTGGTGAATTCCTTGAAGCGAGCTATGATATCCAGCGGGAGTAAGTGGGACACCGCTGCCTCTTTCTGCCAGCAGGTCATGTTCATGAAAGAGACGGCGTGGAGGGAGCGGGAGAGAACTTTTAAAAACAAATAATTATATCTTTAGCTGACCCTTAGTTTTTTTCCTCTGGTAGTGAATTGGGTCAAGAAAATTCCCATTTGATCACCAGTGATGAAATCGGACGATTTTTATTGTAGGTGATATGGGATATAGACAACTGATAAAAATACTTATATACTTTATACATGCGTACATATTTTACAATATATTCATTAATTTATATGCGGTTCATAGGTTAAGCGGTGTTACATTATACTAATAGCCATCCTCTCTAGAAGAAATACATGCCTACTTATATGTATATTTATATTATACTCACGCCTAACCTTCACAACTATTCAAGGTAGCCAAGTAGATTATTCACATCGACCCAGTTAGGGGGGAGCTCGTGAATTCGGGGCTCTCCTCGGAGGAGCCAGATGGACAGCTCCCTTGAGCTCCCTAGGGAGCTGAAGACTAAGCCCGTACTTCCACCGCTCCCGAGAGTCCATCTGAAGCCGTGGATGGAAAGCGGCGACGATATCCGTCACTATGACCATGACTAGATGCATTTGCTGGTTACAACCGGCAGCAACACCGCGGGCCTTGGAGGCCCATTCACGAGTCGTGACATGGTGGTCCTTTAAAGCCCGCCCGCGTATAATGGGGTCAACTGCGTCAAAGAGATGGCCGAAAACGTTCCCACCGCTTCTACTGGTCAGAAAGCCGAGAACGTCGGGGGTGCCTCTGGTGTTGCAAAACATCCATAAGTAGGGTAACCAACCATAAGGTGGGTCGTAAATTTAACTGCCAAATTATTAGAAAAAAAAAACAATAAAATTTTTTCTCTTTATAATGTCAGTATCATAGACTTATATCACGTTATAATTATATGGTTAGTATATCCTGGGAGATCATTCCGAGGGCTTACCCGGGGCCCTATGCAGTAGGGCACCGAGTGTTTTAAGTCGGTAATAATACGGCATAGAACCCATGAGTCTGTACTAATATTATAAAGAGGAAAAGATTTGATTGTTTAATAAATATTCAAATAAATATTCACGGACATTTCACACAACGCTATCTGATCCCAAAGTAAGCTAGGAATAACCTGCTTGTGTTATGGGTATCAGACCACAGATATTAATACTTATATACTTTTAAATATATACATATTATACATAGAAACACCCAGACTCTTGAGACAAACATTTATGGGTCACACAAATATTTTTCTCCGGTTAGAATCGAACCCACGACCTCCAGCGCCGCAGGCGGTATCACTACCGACTGCGTCACAGAGGCAGTCAGAGTTTGTTTGTTTGCATCGAATAGGCCCCGAAACTACTGAACTGATTTGAAAAACTCTTTCACTGATGGGAACCCACACTATCCCCGGTGAACATCCTACTAATATTATAAATGCGAAAGTTTGTGAGTGTGGATATTTGTTACTCTTTCACGCTCAAACGGCTGAACGGATCGGGTTGAAATTTGGTACAGAGATACATTATAGTCTGGAATAACACATAGGCTACTTTTTATCCCGGGAATAAGTTCCCACGGGAAGTCCAAGTTTTTCGCGGGCGAAGCTGCGGGCATCAGCTAGTAGCATTGAACTAATACTACTACGTAGTAATAATTACTCAAAGGCTAGTAGGTTATATTTTGATTACGTATTCCCACGGGAACGGGAGCTACGGATGAAACCACGTGACGTCCGCTACCACAAAATAATAATATTATTATAAGTATAGATTTACAATGATTGTGGTACTTACCATGTCTCCGTGTGTGCTGCTCCGTCGGCTCGTCGGCTGTGACGATCGGAGGCTGCGAGCTTTCACTCTCAGCATTGCAACATAGCTGTTGAACGACGATCTTGTGACCATGCGTTGGAAGTTTGGAGGACAGTGCTATGTATTTTTCACGTCTGGTGTTGTAAACTACTGCTTTACAATAGTAAAATTACGCTACCTGTTTCAGTTTGTCTGCCGTCTTAAATGATAATTTCGTTGATATTTTGTTATATAATTAATCGTTTGGTAATTTATTTGAAAGTAATATGTAAATTTTGTAAATACGTATTCTTAAATATGTTTTTCTGTTTCACAGCTGTAACACAAAAATGAGCTATGGATCAGATGTGTTTTCCCCGTCTTGTAACTCCGTGTGTTTCCAATTAAAAAGGTATAGGAGTCGTCTACTTTTAGGCTACTGTCAATGACGCTTGATGCCCTCAATCCTAGATGTGGTCATAACTTTCCACCAGGCGAGAGGAGTAATTTTGAAAAAGTCTTCTTATTTAAAACAGATGAACATTTGTAAAGTGACGATAAAAATACCTCAGACCTCTAAAGGATTCGGATTTATATAAGCATATTACCGTTCGGAAGATAGCAAGCAAAACCCTACAGCGTAGTCACTCTACGGTCTGCAATGATATCTTGTTATTCACAAGTAATATTAGGTACGAAAGTATGTAAAACATTTCACTTTTAATGCTTTATGTACATTTTATAAGACATTGGACACATAATTTTACTATCACTTCCAATTAAAAAGCAACTGGTTATTTAAATTGGCAGAAATACAGAGCAATCGTTATTACGATTCCGCCCCTCCACCAAAGCTTTGTATTCATCATCATGTGAAAATCTTCACACCACGGTAATGCATTGTCTCATCTTTTCGCCAGCCTGATAGCCGTGTCACATCCACATCTAGCGATTGGGGAACCTTAAGACTTCTGACAGTGATCCTCTAGTTGGAGGCCTTGTGATGTGCTTCTTCATGCTCCACCTGAAGAGCTATTCTATAGACCGCTATTTATAGTTTTAGTTTAGTATAGAGCCCGTGATTGTAAATCGAGGGATACTCGTGTGCGGGCAGGTCGTTCAAGGGTTTTTAGTTTAGTATGTATATTAGTCGTCTAGATCACATAGCACAAGCTTATATTAATTTGGGCTAGATGATGTTGTGTGTCCACAAACATTTATTTATTTTATTTATTTACCTGGACTATGTCTGTAGCAGCCTGGCGTGCGTGTTATTGTGGTTGCAAAACTGTCGTGATCGAGATAGTTCAAGTGACTGGATGCCGGTGATGTGTTGATATACCTCCTTAATTGTTACTTGTATAATAATTTTTGTGCTCATATAAAAAATATCCACCACAGATTCCCGTGACAGCCCACCCTTCTTTTTTAACGTGTGGAAAGTCCGTCCTGGATGCTATGCCGGACTCCTACCGACCTGCCTACGGTTGGGAGCCCCGGGTAAGCCCTCGAAAGGATATCCCCAGGGAATCCTCGCAGATGAAGTCTGAGATGTCTTCCCGTAAACAGTAAGTAGGTACCTATTAGGGAATGCAATACCGGGATCCCGAAATACCGAGATCCCGCAGTATTTTTGCGGGACCAGTCCCGCACGTAAATTGTGCGGGATCCCGCTCGATTAGCGTGACTGCGCAAAGGTAAACGCCATGTGTTGTTCAGTAAGCGGAAGCGCGCAAATCGAGAAAAAAAATTGTAATTGTGATTTGTAGTTGTTTGGCAAACAAGAATTTTGACATGCTATGTTTTATGCAAACTTTTAAAGTAATGCCAAAACCACCCATTTCATCGGTTTCTAATAATTTTCGTTAGGTATTTTATTACTTATATGTATATCTTTTTAATAATCTCAATACATAAATAAGTAATTTTGAATAATTTATTTTTCCTTGTGGCCCCGCGGACTCGGTGTTCTTTAAACGATCACTGCCGGTAGTAACATTTACTATGGCCGGTTCTTAGATGGGCGACCACTTGTTGACATTTATTTGAGCGTCACAGTGCTTCGGAAGGCATGTTAAGCCGTTGGTCTCTTTTGGCGGTGAAATGGCAGTCGTTAAGCCACGTTGAAGGCCCGGCTTGAAAATTTTTAACAGCAAGCAGTCACAACCTGCACCTGTCCATTTCAACACGGCAATACGGCTCACCTATTACGTGGGACAAAATCTTAAAACGTGAAATGTGGGCATATAATATGCCTCTGCCTACCCCTTCGGGGATTAAGGCGGGACTATTTTTCAGTTCTAGATGCATGTATGACATAGAATTCTATTCTTTTCTCAATGACTTTTAGAAATATGCGGGATCCCGCGGGACTGAGACCTCTCAATCCCGCAAATACCGGGATTACAATTATGTTGCGGGATTGCATTCCCTAGTACCTATCCAAATCACTATTCAATTCTATCATGTCAACTTTCTACACTACCGAAATAAAATCCCAAATGCGAATAAGTCAGTAATTATGCAACAATGATAAATAATGGACGTCATTATACACAGTGTGTCAATCAGGCACATCGCATTTAGCCTCCAGCCACACAAGAACACTTGTGCTAGTGACAACACACTTTCACCTGACACTATTGTGTTCATCTCAATCACATTTTACTTCATCTCCTTTATGTAATGTGGGGGTTATTTTTGGTTTTAACACCTTTTTTGTTGAGCCCTGGGGTTGTCCTGGGATATCCTGAACTCCCGGCCTTAGACACATGTCAAGGCACAAGTACCGCGTGGTTTTAGTCGGTAAAAGTCCGGCTGGCGTCCATGAGGACACGAAAAGGAACACTTTTCCTGTCCTGCATAATATCCCTAAGAAGTTCCAAACGTCAAAAATAAGGGTCAACTGACAATTTGAGGTGACCGAAAATGAATAGAAAAATACCAAAATATCGACTAACGAATGGTGTATCTATTAGAACAGAGTGGTATAAAGCTGTAAATCATCGGAATCCTCAATAAAGAAGTGTCGGTGCAGACATTTGTGGGCGCGGATAAGTTGCTAATGGGCGAGTGCACCGCGCCGTATGTTCTGGGATTATGACTCATACACGGATGCTGAGTTTGTGGTGCAATGTACAGGAAAAACTGACATTTTAAATTGGTTGGTAATTTTTACGCAAGAACACACATACATACATATGACGCCATTATCCCTGAAGGTTTAGGTAGAGGCATAGTTTAAGCCCACATTGTACCTTATGTTTTAGTATTTCTCCCACGTAATATGCGGTGAGCCGTATTGCTGTGTTAAAATGTACAGGCGCATGTTTGCTGTTGAAAAATTTTCAAGCGGCCCATAAGGCCTTCAATATGGCTTAACGACTGCCATTCTATTAGCGTAGTTCCCGAAGCACGGAAACGCTCGCAAATAAAAGTCACAAAGTGGACGTGTTGGTCACCCATCCATCAGGTCGTAGTCAATGTTATTTACTACAGTAATCGTTTACAGAACACTTTACAGGTGTACAGGTGTACAGGTTCCTGGGTGGCAATCGAACCCACAACCTCCGAATCCGTAGTTAGGTACCTACTCTAACTACACGACCACGAGGCCAGTCGGAAGTCGAATAAAGGCAAAGTGGCAGTTAAGTCCAGAGAGAGACACATCACGGCAAACCTAAGATGGACGTTCATCTGATATGGACCGACGACTTGGAAAAGGGTACAGGACTGTGACCTTTGTCAGGTCCTTTGTCAGGTCGTCAGTTCGTCACGTGTCGTGTTTAAGTAGGTTTTCATTTTAAGGGTTGATTCGATATAAAATTATGTGTCATATGAACTTGATATCCTTATTGCATTTTGAATTTCGACCTTATTGCATTATGAATGTTCTGACAACATTTAATGGAAATGGTTCTCAAATTAAAGCTCGTGACTGTATATGTACTTACTATATTACTTAGTCTCTACTAGATGTGGAAGTTTTGGATGGATTTGGCTCTCCCGTCAACTCTTGTATGTTGCACCACATGGAGCAAATATAAGTATTTGCTCCATGTTGCACCACTACCACCACAAGTACCTATTTAGGCAAATGTAAGAGGGGTGCAAGGGAGTGCATTTACACCTGGCAGGAAAAATTGTTCTGATAGGCAAGGAAGTGCGTAAAAAGGTGCCAAATCCCAATTAAGTTAACATAATTGATTGAAGAAAATATTTGTAACGTTATGTATTTAGAAATTAGATTTAAAATTAAAGGTAACATTAATAAAAGTATTTTTTAATACTGCGTCTGTAAGCTGTACTTCGTATACATGTACCGCCATCTATCGGACGGAGTACTACATTTACGAGATAGCATTTTTGGAAATTACTTCCTACCTAAATGTGTAGATGGCACTGTACTGATACAAATCAAAGTAAAATGTATTTTCCTTCCCGGGCATCCTGGGACATTTTTCCGAAGATTTACCTGGGGCTCCCGACCATAGACAGATAGGTAGAGAAAGTGTGTTTTTAGCAATGATATATAAAAAACTATAGATACGTTACCAACACTTAAAAATGGCAACAAAAAAGTCAGGCAATTGCCTTAATTTTCATACATGCTACCATAGATAATTTCATAGAAATTCTTTTTTTGAATATAAAAAATATTTGCCATTTTTGAAAGCCGTGATGTTCGTACATGACGTGTCTAGATTATAATACGTCGTTGGTTTTTAGTCACATCGAGTACTGCATAGTATTCGTAGGCATTTGCATAGGTACGAAAAAAAATGTTGTTTCCTCCAGTCCTATACTTAAAACGAATGATTAGGACCGGGTCCGCATATACTTAACAGCGCAACGAGAAGGATGTGCAACGCTGATTTCGAGTAGCGTCGGCAAAAAAGTTCGAATTATAAAATGTGAAAGTTTGTGAAGTTGTTTGTATTCAACATCGTGCTTTTAGATATGGCTTCCTTAATAATTATCGTGATAATATATGGGAAAGATAACATTTGCTAAAATTTTAGACCTGATTTTAAGTATGTTAAATCTGTAATTTCCTTTCACAAGGTTACACATCCTTCTCGTGGTGCGCGGATTAATGTGTATGCTTTCAGTTACCTTAGAGTGTGTTTGAAACATGTAGCAACAAAGTCATATATCGTGTTGTTCTTATAGATTAAAGCTACGAAAAATTGGCTAGCCGTAATTCGCTCTGCAGCTGAAGGACAGATTCGCAAAATCTAGCAAAATCCCAGATTAGCAGGACGCACACAGCAAAAGTAGGTACAGTGTACAGACGCACAGAAAACAAAATGAAATGTAATAAAAAAAGAAAAGGATTTTGCGTATCTATCCTTCTGCTATGAAGCCTTTTCCTTTTCTAAAAAATCTCATAAAATTTCACAGTCAATACGAGAAATTTAATAAAATAAAAGCGTGTAAATTTTGAACATCTAGTATTCAAATTCGTCTCCAAGATATGTACATAGGTAATGACTTGTTAACTCACCAGCCAGCGGGTTCTATGTAACTAATTGACTGGCTAGACCATGGAGCAAAGACAGAATCATTACAATTTTAAATCACAGAGTGTATTTGACTAGCTGATTAGTTAAGGACGAATGAAGGTGTATCGTAAGCAACATATTAACTGGTTGAAGTTCATTGCTGAGTCACGATTTACATGAGTTGCACGTTTTCCCCGAATGTGTAGGCAGAGGCGTACTATCTGCTCAAATTTCACCATTTTGTGCTTAGATTTTATTAAGATTCTAGCTGTTCCCCGCGCCTTCGACCGTGTAGAAGTCGTTATCGGGTGAAACTATTACCGTCCTTTTGAGCACTAACTTAAAAAGTAGCCTATGTTCTTCCTTTGGACTCAAACTATCTCTATACCAAATTTCATCCAAATCGGTTCAGTTGTTTAGGCGTGAAAACGTATCAGACACAGAGTTACTTTCGCATTTTTAATTAACCTATTAATAGAATGGATTTTTTGTGAGATTCATTTTTTTATTAAAAGCTTTAGTAAGCTCTTTACTAAAAGGAATATCCAAAGCGGCACTGATCTTACCAACTAATCAGAGGAGAGGAACACTGTGAAGGGTGAAATGTGAGCGCTGCCACGTCTTAAGGTGGCCACCCTAAACTATCTTAAATGGGTCGCAAGTCCCAGAAACCCACACAGTACTTCCATCTTCCATCTGTACCACGATATGGACCCGGCACGGTAACCTTCGTCCTATGAATTCATGAAATGCCACGAAAGAGGTCTCCGTCTCATCAAAACAAATAACATTATCCAAGCCTACTTAAGTGCAAAATTAACTAAAAGCCTGGAATTCCTAGTTCAGGCGCCAACTGTATAATTTATAGGTCCATTAGGTGAATACCATTATGTAAATTTTGAACTAGTACCTATCGTCTTACGTGTAATTAGCGATTAATTAATTTTAAGTACTTGTATGTACACAAATTGTTACTATACTAAGAGATTTTGTTGATAATAAATAAATTTTTAGGGTTCCCTACTAATGTTACCACACTCACAAACTTTCGCCTTTATAATATAAGTAAGATTCACATATCGAACTACCAACTATTTTAAAATTGTGTTCATTTACTTCTAAGGTTGACTGTACAAACCTAGTCAAAGTTTCAGGAAGGGTCTCCATACTCCTGTCCTGTCTTTTCCATGTGTACTTTTAGCTGGAAAAAAATCGGCATAGTGTCAATGAGGTAACACGTAAAAAAACCGGCCAAGTGCGAATCGGAATCGCGCACGGAGAGTTCCGTACCAAAGGACGGCAATAAAATCACGTTTGTTGTAGTTAACCCCTCATAATCTCCCCTTTTTAGGGTTTCGTAGCCAAATGGCAAAAACGAAACCCTTATAGATTCGTCATGTCTGTCTGTCTGTCCGTCAGAGTGTCATAGCTTCTCCGAAACTATAAGGCCTATGCTATTGAAACTTGGTAACTAGATGTATTCTGTGAACCGCCTTAAGATTCTTATATAAATCTAGAAAAAAAGCAGTAACTTTTGGGGGTCAACATACTTAGAACTGAAACTCAATTTTTTTTTTCATCAAACCCATACGTGTGGTAGGTCTTCAAAAATGCTATTGAGGATTCTAACATATTTTTTTTCTAAAGTAAATAGTTTGCGCCAGAGACACTTCCAAAGTGAAAAATTGTGTGTCCCCCCTCTAACTTCTAAACTAAGAGAATGATAAATTTAAAAAGAATATATGACGTACATTGCCATAAAAACTACCAACGAAAATTAATTTGAACGAGATAGAGCTGGAAGTTTTTTTTAATACGTCGTAAACTGCAATTTTCGGTTACAAAATCACTACCTCTGCGAACGTGTTAAAACATCAATCAAAGTTACTATAAGAACTTTTATAATTATTATGTTACTTGCTGCTATGAAACCCTTCATGGGCGAGTCCAACTAGCACTTGGCCGGTTTTTTCTGATTTCTATAGCGGCAATATAAATGCATAATCTGTGAAAATTTCAGTTCTCTAGCTATCACGGTTCCTGAGATACAGCCTAGTGACGGACAGACAGACAGACAGACTAACGGTAAAGTCTCATAAATAGGGTCTCGTTTTTACCCTTTGGATACGGAATCCTAAAGTAGGAGGGTCCCAAACCCTAACTAGTAGTTACTATGGAAGTCATTTTGGCCCACATGTTCATGATTTGCTATTGCAGCAATCTTAATGTCAACTTGACATCAAACAGGAAAACACAAAAAACAAGAAACCTTTTTTTTTACCGTAAGGAAATCCTGCAGGGATGCTGTGCCGGCCTCCTACCGACTAAAAACCACACATATCCTGCCTAACATAATAATATTACGGTTGGGAGCCCCGGGTATGCCCTCGGAAGGATGTTCCCAGGTCGCCATAGTATTAAACAGGAAACCTTAAATAGAACAAACACGGCTCTGATAGGGTCGACGGTCTACGCTCCTTTGCTACTCATATTTTAATTCTACTAAGCGATTTACCAACTTAAATTACACCTTTGAAACTAAACCTCGAAGGAAATACAGCAGTAAAACTTAACCAGTAAGGTTTAAAATAGATTTGAAAAGTTTTATTTAGTGTAAACGTAAGTTTGTAAGATCAGCTTATTTGGCTACTCCTAAATAAACTTAGGCCAATCCTTGGCTCGTATTTAACATGTTTCCAATGAAAAAAGTTGTTTGGCATATTTAATGGATTTCTGTTTCCCTTTCCCGCCAATTCTTCGATAACTAGAGTTCACTTGTTTATGTTTACCTTCTTGTTTTACCGGCCCCATACACGTACAATATTATTGACTCAATAATATTGCCACAATATTTATTTCCATCCGAATATAGTCTGTTCAAACCTCAATATTACCCATACACGGTGAATTTATTGCTATATTGATCAATATTATTGTACGTGTATGGGGCCGGTTAGGTTTCGATAAATTATTGGGAAATTGTAAGTTTCGTGCCCTTAAGGCAGGTTCGGGAGTAGTAAAAGGACATTGTTTATACTGTATCAATATAACCTCTTTATATCGTGACATTGCCAAGTAGGTTACATACAATGTTTCAAATAAAATGTGAAGTTTTTTTTTATCAATAACTTAGATCTATTGGAAAAATAAAGTTTGGAAGGACCTCTGAAATGAGAGAAGACTTTTTAAGATTTATTATTAATACTAAATTTGTTCCTTTTCCAGCTTCCCGTGGGAATTAATTCCCGGTATAGAAAGTTGCCTATTTGCTATTCCAGATAAGTACATGATTATATTCTATCCTTGTACCTACCAAATTTCAGCTAGACCTGTTCGTTCAGCCGTTTGAGAGTGAAAGAGTAACAAACATCCACAACCACAAACTTTAACATTTTATAAATTTTGGTTAAGAAGTTTCTAGTGTAATAATTTTATTGATATCTTTGTATATTTACTGACTTCCATAACTAAAATTATGTTTCCTTCTATTTTATGTAAGTACTTCAGTGTTCGATCAATAATACTTAAGGGGCGGTTAACCCGCACAAGTTTGGCGCTCCCCTCGCCCCGGGCGCAAGACACACCGCGCGCCGGCAGCGGCAGTCAACTCTCATGCCACAGTATACAGTATAGTAGAAAGAAACAGCATGCTAACTTTGTTTGACGTAGTAAATGCATCTAACTTTATTAAGTGTAGTGATTTATTAGTTTCGTAAATAAAAATAAATGAGTTAATCGTAAATAAATTATGTATATTATACTATTATTTTTAAGCTAAAGAGTTTGTTTGTTTGTTTAGTTGTTCTAACTCTAGAGTCTAAGAGACTGCTAGTTGAATTTCAAGAGTTTCTTAACAGAATGTCCATTTTTGAAAAATACCAAAATATATAACATCACGCTAAGGCGAATAAGAGCTTAGCAGCAACGAAACATTTTTCGACAACTAGGATATTTCATTTCTTTTGAGAGTTTCCGTTGCGTACGTTTGTTACAGTTGCGTAAAAAATGTAAATTACATAATAGCTGGTCATAAAAATTTCTAAAGTTTTCTAAAGTTAGTATGCTAAGTATGAATCACGGGATCATTGTGCAATCCAAAATGGCCGCCGCGGTGTAATCACAAAATTTAATGATGGGTGTCGTTTAAAGGGTTTTTTGGTATGTTGAGTACGAATCACGTACTAATTTTGCAATCCAATATGGACGCCGCGCCGTAATCACAAAATGTCATGATGGGTATCGTTTAAGGGGTTTCTTGGTATGCTGAGTACGAATCACGTGATAATTTTGCAATCCAATATGGGCGCCGCGCCGTAATCACAAAATTTCATGATGGGTGTCGTTTAAGGGATTTCTTGGTATGCTGAGTACGAATCACGCGATAATTTTGCAATCCAAAATGGCGGCCGCGTTGTAATCACAAAAATTCATGATGGGTATCGTTTAAAGGGTTTTTTGGTATGCTGAGTACGAATTACGTACTAATTTTGCAATCCAATATGGCCACCGCGCCGTAATCACAAAATTTCATGATGGTTATCGTTTAAGGGGTTTTTTGGTATGCTGAGGACGAATCACATGATAATTTTGCAATCCAAAATGGCCACCGCGCCGTAATCACATAATTTCGTAATGAATATCGTTTAATGGGTTTTTTCAAATGCTGAGTACGAATAACATGATCATTTTGGAATTCAATTTGGCCGCCTAAGCTATTTAGGCCCACTTGCGCGGAGAGTCGAGTTAAATATATAAATATAGAGTTAGTAAGCTCTGAGTTAAATAAATAACTTCTTAACTCTGACCACGTCTTGCACAGTTGCAAATTGGCACGCGGTTAACTAACTCACAGTAAACCGAACAAGTTTTTTTAGTCTGTGTCGTTCCATGCAATCCAACCACACACAAATGTTAGAACGAAGAATGGAACATGTGTCTCTATCTCTTTTACACTACAGTCTGCTACGTATGATTTACGATACTACCATACTTACGATACTACCATTTACGATACCAATCATAAAATTTTGTGATTACGGTGCGGCGGGCATATTGGATTTCAAAATTATCACGTGATTCGTACTCAGCATACCAAAAAACCCCTTAAACGATACCCATCATGAAATTTTATGATTACGGCGCGGCGGCCATCTTGTATTGCAAAATTAGTACGCGATTCGTACTCAGCATACCAAAAAACCCCTTAAACGATACCCATCATGAAATTTTGTGATTACGGCGCGGCGGCTATATTCGATTGCAAAATTATCACGTGATTCGTACTTAGCATACCAAAAAACACCGTTAAACGATAACCATCATGAAATTTGGTGATTACGGCGCGGCGGCCATATTGGATTGCAAAATTATCACGTACTTCGTACTCAGCATACCAAGAAACCCCTTAAACGATACCCATCATGAAATTTTGTGATTATGGCACGGCGGCCATATTGGATTGCAAAATTATCACGTGATTCGTACTCAGCATACCAAAAAACCCCTTAAACGATACCCATCATGAAATTTTGTGATTACGGCGCGGCGGCCATCTTGTATTGCAAAATTAGTACGCGATTCGTACTCAGCATACCAAAAAAACCCTTAAACGATACCCATCATGAAATTTTGTGATTACGGCGCGGCGGCTATATTCGATTGCAAAATTATCACGTGATTCGTACTCAGCATACCAAAAACCCCCTTTAACGATACCCATCATGAAATTTTATGATTACGGTGCGGCGGCCATCTTGTATTGCAAAATTAGTACGCGATTCGTACTCAGCATACCAAAAAACCCCTTAAACTATACCCATCATGAAATTTTGTGATTACGGCGCGGCGGCTATATTCGATTGCAAAATTATCACGTGATTCGTACTTAGCATACCAAAAAACCCCTTAAACGATACCCATCATGAAATTTTGTGATTACGGCGCGGCGGCCATATTGGATTGCAAAATTATCACGTACTTCGTTCTCAGCATACCAAAAAACCCCTTAAACGATACCCATCATGAAATTTTGTGATTACGGCGTGGCCGCCATGTTGGATTGCGAAATTATCATGTAATTCGTAGACATTTTAATGCATTAGGTAGCTGGTTACCATGTCGTGAAAACACTTAAAAAGTAAAATATCACCACATTTTTACCATGAGTCGCGTATGTATTTGTAACGGTTAATCTAATTACATTTTGCCCATTACTGATATTTTTATACTGTGGCGCGATTCCAACGTATTTTGGCATAATAATTACGAAATAGTTGCGAAAAAAACTGACACAGGTCCTGCCTCCACAAGCGCCAGGGCGAGACTGATCGGCCGTCAGCGGCGCAATTCTATTGCGTTTGGTAGATATTCGTACATGATAACTATGTAAATAGTTGTTTATAGAAAAACGCTCGGAAAATGTGTATAAAAATTTAATACCTTTAATTGAGTGCAAAAAAAATATATAAAATGTTAATAGTTTAGCCACAGTATTGAAAAAACTTTCCTGAGAGAGTCAACTTTGGGATTTTTTTCTATCTAGTGAAATTTATTGGATCGTGTAACGGGCTCGGAATATGTTTAGCTTATATCCTTAACTATTATATATATATTTTTCAGATTTAAAAACCCTTTACTTTTTGAATAGGATTGTTTCAAAAAACTCAAAATCTGACCCACGCGGCCTTAAGGGTACAAAAATGCATAAGTCATTTTAGCGGTTATATATTAAAATACCAGAAATCAAAATGCCTTTACTTAAAATGCATTAGACCAAAATACCCGAATTCGAAATACCTTAACATTCAAAATACCTTATTTCAGTTCACCTTACCTTAAAATGTCTTAACTTAAAATACAAATAATTATTATATCAGAATTCAAAATACAAATTTTCAAATATCCTTAATTTAAAATACCGAAAATAGAATACAATGTGAATATTAAAAAAAAACCATAACCTACCCAGTTCATCGCTTTAACCTACTGGGTATTAGGTATTATACCAGTTCATTATATAGATAGCGCGTAGTTAATAAATGAATGATTTAAGAAATAAAGATTGATTGCCACTCACACGTTTTGTTATTTGACTTTAACTTATTTACACCCCCCCCCCCCCCTCCCCACCTAAGTGTAGCCGTAGCTCTGTTGGTCCTTGGGTATCCTTCTGAGGGCTTACTTGGGGCTCCCAACTGTAGGCTGTTATGTAGGATACGTGTGGTTTTTTGTCGGTAGGAGTCCGGCATAGTATCCATGTAGGATTTACCTCATGTTAAAACACTTTGATTCAGAGTTACAAAAGTACTACAGTGGGCTAACGAAAAATCAAAAAAAAAAACCACGAAGGCTAAGGCGGGAGCTCCGCTTCGCTTCGCTCCCGCCTTAGTCTTCTAACCTAACCTATCCGAGTCGGGATACTCTGAGTCGAGGTGTTAACCATTCACAGATATATAGCATCCATGTATGATTTAAATCTTGTTAAAAAAAAGGTATTTCGTGTTTGAACATTTTAGGATAAGGTATTTGATAAATTTATATTTTGGGTTTCGGTTATTCGACCGTAAGGCATTTTAAATTATTTATATTATAAATATTTGCCTTTTGAATATTGATATTTCGATTTCGGGTATTTTGGGCTCAGGCATTTTAAGTAAAGGCATTATGATTTCTGGTATTATGACGGAATACCCATTTTAGCCCCTCTCTATTAATCGAAAGCTTTTTTGTAGTCTATAAAAGCTACATACCCTGTATGTAGCTTTTATAGACTACAAAAAAGCTTAATAGAGTGCAGAGATGTCGAGACTTTGTTTGTAGTCTGTGACTCTGTCGCATTAAACTACGTCACTAGGTCACGTGGATCATCTGTTCAAAGTTTGAAATAAAACAAAAGTGTCAACGTCAATCGGATTGAACTTTCACAATAAACGTGTTAGAGAGGGGCAGTCGGGTGAGAACGATCTCACGGTTTCTTGTTAAAATTAAAACAACTACATAAGTAAGTACAATAAAACATCATACTTAAACAGCAAGAGGCAAGCAGTTGTCGTGTCTCTACAGTACAAGGGATTAATAAGTGGAGCTGGGCTTAGCACTAAGTTTAAGTGGTTTGTAATAAGTTGGACAAATGTTTGCCCGGGGTGGAGTTTTTTTGGGATGAGTTATTGTAAGGAGTCACTTGTCACTTCGCCGGGGGCATCTTTCTTAGAAAGTTAACTAAAAATAATAATTATGTGCGTATGTATTTTTTACTGAATAAATATTTTTTTATTCCACTATTTACATTTATATAGTACGTAGGTAGTAGGTATATCGATCGATGACTATTTACTTATTAAGCTATTGCATAGCTTCTATCGCGGGCCTTGCGTGGAGACCGAATCCAGAAATTGTGTCACGAAAATAAATCACACTCTCGCCTACACGTTCGTGTATCTCGCACTTCATATACCAACGTGTACACGTGAGCGTTTGCATAACGCGTACCTATGTATATGAAGTGAAGTAAGGTGACGTGGGTTGGGTTGAGGTGTGTAGGGTGGGCTGAGGTGTGTAGGGTGGGGTGAAGTGAAGTGGGGTGTGGTGAGGTGAATTGGTGTGAGGTGGGGTGGGGTGAGGTTAGGTGGAGTGGAATTTGGCCTTTTGGACTTTGGCCTTTGGGACTTTTGGACTTTTGGACTTTAGAACTTTTGTACTTTTGGACTTTTGGCCTTTTGGGCTTTTGAACTTTTGGACTTTTGGAATTTGGTTTTTTTAACTTTTGAACTTTTGGACTTTTGGACTTTTGGACTTTTGGGACTTTTGGGACTTTTGGGACTTTTGGGACTTTTGGGACTTTTGGACTTTTGGACTTTTGGACTTTTGGACTTTTGGACTTTTGGACTTTTGGACTTTTGGACTTTTGGACTTTTGGACTTTTGGACTTTTGGACTTTTGGACTTTTGGACTTTTGGACTTTTGGACTTTTGGACTTTTGGACTTTTGGACGTTTTGGAAAAAAGTCAGGCAATTGCCTTAATTTTCATACATGCTACCATAGATAATTTCATAGAAATTCTTTTTTTGAATATAAAAAATATTTGCCATTTTTGAAAGCCGTGATGTTCGTACATGACGTGTCTATATTATAATACGTCGTTGGTTTTTAGTCACATCGAGTACTGCATAGTATTCGTAGGCATTTGCATAGGTACGAAAAAAAATGTTGTTTCCTCCAGTCCTATACTTAAAACGAATGATTAGGACCGGGTCCGCATATACTTAACAGCGCAACGAGAAGGATGTGCAACGCTGATTTCGAGTAGCGTCGGCAAAAAAGTTCGAATTATAAAATGTGAAAGTTTGTGAAGTTGTTTGTATTCAACATCGTGCTTTTAGATATGGCTTCCTTAATAATTATCGTGATAATATATGGGAAAGATAACATTTGCTAAAATTTTAGACCTGATTTTAAGTATGTTAAATCTGTAATTTCCTTTCACAAGGTTACACATCCTTCTCGTGGTGCGCGGATTAATGTGTATGCTTTCAGTTACCTTAGAGTGTGTTTGAAACATGTAGCAACAAAGTCATATATCGTGTTGTTCTTATAGATTAAAGCTACGAAAAATTGGCTAGCCGTAATTCGCTCTGCAGCTGAAGGACAGATTCGCAAAATCTAGCAAAATCCCAGATTAGCAGGACGCACACAGCAAAAGTAGGTACAGTGTACAGACGCACAGAAAACAAAATGAAATGTAATAAAAAAAGAAAAGGATTTTGCGTATCTATCCTTCTGCTATGAAGCCTTTTCCTTTTCTAAAAAATCTCATAAAATTTCACAGTCAATACGAGAAATTTAATAAAATAAAAGCGTGTAAATTTTGAACATCTAGTATTCAAATTCGTCTCCAAGATATGTACATAGGTAATGACTTGTTAACTCACCAGCCAGCGGGTTCTATGTAACTAATTGACTGGCTAGACAGAATCATTACAATTTTAAATCACAGAGTGTATTTGACTAGCTGATTAGTTAAGGACGAATGAAGGTGTATCGTAAGCAACATATTAACTGGTTGAAGTTCATTGCTGAGTCACGATTTACATGAGTTGCACGTTTTCCCCGAATGTGTAGGCAGAGGCGTACTATCTGCTCAAATTTCACCATTTTGTGCTTAGATTTTATTAAGATTCTAGCTGTTCCCCGCGCCTTCGACCGTGTAGAAGTCGTTATCGGGTGAAACTATTACCGTCCTTTTGAGCACTAACTTAAAAAGTAGCCTATGTTCTTCCTTTGGACTCACTCTATACCAAATTTCATCCAAACCGGTTCAGTTGTTTAGGCGTGAAAACGTATCAGACACAGAGTTACTTTCGCATTTTTAATTAACCTATTAATAGAATGGATTTTTTGTGAGATTCATTTTTTTATTAAAAGCTTTAGTAAGCTCTTTACTAAAAGGAATATCCAAAGCGGCACTGATCTTACCAACTAATCAGAGGAGAGGAACACTGTGAAGGGTGAAATGTGAGCGCTGCCACGTCTTAAGGTGGCCACCCTAAACTATCTTAAATGGGTCGCAAGTCCCAGAAACCCACACAGTACTTCCATCTTCCATCTGTACCACGATATGGACCCGGCACGGTAACCTTCGTCCTATGAATTCATGAAATGCCACGAAAGAGGTCTCCGTCTCATCAAAACAAATAACATTATCCAAGCCTACTTAAGTGCAAAATTAACTAAAAGCCTGGAATTCCTAGTTCAGGCGCCAACTGTATAATTTATAGGTCCATTAGGTGAATACTAGTGTCCGACCGAAACTGGTTTTCCAGCCGAAACCGAAACCGAAACCGAACTTTCGGCCCCAGGGTCAGTTTCGGCCGAAACCGAAACCGAAACCGAAACTCACGTGTTCATATATAAAAAAAAAAAATCAGCCAAGTGCGAGTCGGATTCCCGCACAGAGGGTTCCGTTACAAAAATTGGGTACCTACAATGATTACGTTTGTTGTGTGGATGCTTTTTTCTGATTTTAGTAGGTATATTTTGTTATAGCGGCAACCAACAAGGTGAGGTGGTGGTGGCAGTGTCTCTTGACATCGCCGACGCTTTCAACACCTTGCCCTGAAGCTGCGTTTGGGAGGCGCTTATTTACCATGGAATGCTTCCATACCTCTATCGAATTGTCGGTGCCTATCTTTCCGAGAGGGCTATAACTTACCCGAGCTGGCTAGGGCAGGGTCGGCAAGATGTGTCGTTCGTTGTTCCATAGGAATCGATCTTAGGACCACTTCTGTGGAACATCGTTTACGATTGGGTGCAGCGTGGTCCGTTGCTCAGAGGTGTCGGCGTAACGTGTTACGACGACACCCTCACTTATTACAGCGCGAGGAGCAACGCACCGAGACGCAGTCCTAAAGGCCACCTTCGGGATCCAGCTTACTACCGGTTCGTGCTAAGTTTGCCACTGGCGTACAGGATGGTATAGATGCGTAGTATGGGAGGCGACCGGCAAACTTAGAGCGAACGGGCAATACATTTAGGGGGCGTCAGCATCGGCATCGAGCTCTCGATGACGTATCTGGGGCTCGTACCCGATAGCCGGTGGAACTTCGGATACCACTTCCGAAGATTGGTCCCATAGCTGAGGGAGGGGGGCATCAGTCGCACTCTCGCGGTTGTTGCCCAATATCAGGAGACTGTACCTTGGGATCGTGTGGAGCATGGCCCTATACTGGGCCCCCGTGTGGGCGGAGATCCTGATGGCCAGCTATACGGAAAGATTGCTTTGCCCGCAGAAGGCGACGGCTGTCAGAGTGATAAGGGGATACCGCACGATCTCACTTGAGGCGGCATGTCCTCTAGCCGGGACCCCTCTTTTGGACCTGAAAGCGAGAAAGCGAGGGCCCTTGCGTCATTGTTTAAATGGCGCAAGGGGGCGCTGGAGCGGGGTCATAGGCCTCTTCCTGTGAGCAGGTCATGCTAGTGAAAGAGACGGCGGGGAGGAAGCGGGAGAGAACTCTCCCATCCGAGTTCTACAGTCTGCGGTGGCGCCACATACTATCAGCCTCCATGACTGGGGGCCTGAGGACGGTGACGGGGCTGCTCACCGTCCTTACAAAAGCAGGCCTTAGACGATAGCGCGACGTGAGAGACTCATACACGCCCCCCTCAAGAAGCGGGATAGCAACTGAACAACCCCCCAAAGACGCGGCCGCAGTATGCATCATTCCAAGGGGATACTCGGGGCTCCCAACCGTAGGCTGTTAGGTAGGATACGCGTGGTTTTTAGTCGGTAGAACTACTGTACAGTGAATGACCAATAGACGGACAGAGGGCTAGGCCTCATGTCTCGATTATAGGGTCCCGCTTTAGCCACTCTGTGCGAGAGTACGACGCGCACTTGGCCGGTTATTTTTTCAATAGGTGCTGCAAGTTCCACCCAGTGCCATCAATCAACGGTATAAATCTTCTCAAGTGTTCATTTTAGAAGTATCTCCACCTAAAGATGAGTTTCTTTCTTTTAGGTGTGGAATTACTCATAGATGCTATTGCGAACTCCTACTAACTAAAACCACACGGTGCCCTGCTATTAGGTCTTGGCTGGTTTTGGTTACATTCTGGAACTATATAACTAAAACTGGACAACAGTTCCGTACAAGAAAAGCGGCAATAAGTCACGTATGTTCTATTGGAGGCCCCCTTTAATATTATTAATTTGTTTAGTTTTATTAATTTTTGCAATTGCGGCAACAGAAAAACATCATTTGTAAAAATTTTAACTGTCTAACTATCACGGTGCATGAGTTACAGCTTACTGACAGACTGACAGACAGACGACCAACGAAGTCAACGAAACCGACAACAATGGGGTAAAGTTACATAATGTCCTAGATCACGTTTTTAGGATTCTATAAAAATTGTATTCTTATAACTATTGATTGGAAGTCCTTTATAAATCTGTAAATCTTCGGTTAGTAACATATTAACTGGTTGGGCTGACCCTAACCACGTCACAAGCAGAGCCAGGCACTCAAAATTCATGAACACGTGAGTTTCGGCCCGGCCGAAAGTTTCGGCCCATTTTGGCCGAAACCGAAACTGCGGCCGAAACTCGATTTTTTGGCCGAAACTGGCCGAAACCGAAACCGAAACCGAAACTTCGGTCGGTCACTAGTGAATACCATTATGTAAATTTTGAACTAGTACCTATCGTCTTACGTGTAATTAGCGATTAATTAATTTTAAGTACTTGTATGTACACAAATTGTTACTATATTAAGAGATTTTGTTGATAATAAATAAATTTTTAGGGTTCCCTACTAATGTTACCACACTCACAAACTTTCGCCTTTATAATATAAGTAAGATTCACATATCGAACTACCAACTATTTTAAAATTGTGTTCATTTACTTCTAAGGTTGACTGTACAAACCTAGTCAAAGTTTCAGGAAGGGTCTCCATACTCCTGTCCTGTCTTTTCCATGTGTACTTTTAGCTGGAAAAAAATCGGCATAGTGTCAATGAGGTAACACGTAAAAAAACCGGCCAAGTACGAATCGGAATCGCGCACGGAGAGTTCCGTACCAAAGGACGGCAATAAAATCACGTTTGTTGTATGTGAACCCCTCATAATCTCCCCTTTTAGGGTTTCGTAGCCAAATGGCAAAAACGCAACCCTTATAGATTCGTCATGTCTGTCTGTCAGTCCGTCAGAGTGTCATAGCTTCTCCGAAACTATAAGGCCTATGCTATTGAAACTTGGTAACTAGATGTATTCTGTGAACCGCCTTAAGATTCTTATATAAATCTAGAAAAAAAGCAGTAACTTTTGGGGGTCAACATACTTAGAACTGAAACTCAATTTTATTTTTCATCAAACCCATACGTGTGGTAGGTCTTCAAAAATGCTATTGAGGATTCTAACATATTTTTTTTCTAAAGTAAATAGTTTGCGCCAGAGACACTTCCAAAGTGAAAAATTGTGTGTCCCCCCTCTAACTTCTAAACTAAGAGAATGATAAATCTAAAAAGAATATATGATGTACATTGCCATAAAAACTACCAACGAAAATTAATTTGAACGAGATAGAGCTGGAAGTTTTTTTTAATACGTCGTAAACTGCAATTTTCGGTTACAAAATCACTACCTCTGCGAACGTGTTAAAACATCAATCAAAGTTACTATAAGAACTTTTATAATTATTATGTTACTTGCTGCTATGAAACCCTTCATGGGCGAGTCCAACTAGCACTTGGCCGGTTTTTTCTGATTTCTATAGCGGCAATATAAATGCATAATCTGTGAAAATTTCAGTTCTCTAGCTATCACGGTTCCTGAGATACAGCCTAGTGACGGACGGACAGACAGACAGACCAACGGTAAAGTCTCATAAATTGGGTCTCGTTTTTACCCTTTGGATACGGAATCCTAAAGTAGGAGGGTCCCAAACCCTAACTAGTAGTTACTATGGAAGTCATTTTGGCCCACATGTTCATGATTTGCTATTGCAGCAATCTTAATGTCAACTTGACATCAAACTGGAAAACACAAAAAACAAGAAACCTTTTTTTTTACCGTAAGGAAATCCTGCAGGGATGCTGTGCCGGCCTCCTACCGACTAAAAACCACACATATCCTGCCTAACATAATAATATTACGGTTGGGAGCCCCGGGTATGCCCTCGGAAGGATGTTCCCAGGTCGCCATAGTATTAAACAGGAAACCTTAAATAGAACAAACACGGCTCTGATAGGGTCGACGGCCTACGCTCCTTTGCTACTCATATTTTAATTCTACTAAGCGATTTACCAACTTAAATTACACCTTTGAAACTAAACCTCGAAGGAAATACAGCAGTAAAACTTAACCAGTAAGGTTTAAAATAGATTTGAAAAGTTTTATTTAGTGTAAACGTAAGTTTGTAAGATCAGCTTATTTGGCTACTCCTAAATAAACTTAGGCCAATCCTTGGCTCGTATTTAACATGTTTCCAATGAAAAAAGTTGTTTGGCATATTTAATGGATTTCTGTTTCCCTTTCCCGCCAATTCTTCGATGACTAGAGTTCACTTGTTTATGTATACCTTCTTGTTTTAGGTTTCGATAAATTATTGGGAAATTGTAAGTTTTGTGCCTTTAAGGCAGGTTCGGGAGTAGTAAAAGGACTTTGTTTATATTGTATCAATATACCGTCTTTATACTGTGACATTGCCAAGTAGGTTACAATGTTTCAAATAAAATGTGAAGTTTTTTTTTATCAATAACTTAGATCTATTGGAAAAATAAAGTTTGGAAGGACCTCTGAAATGAGAGAAGACTTTTTAAGATTTATTATTAATACTAAATTTGTTCCTTTTCCAGCTTCCCGTGGGAATTAATTCCCGGTATAGAAAGTTGCCTATTTGCTATTCCAGATAAGTACATGATTATATTCTATCCTTGTACCTACCAAATTTCAGCTAGACCTGTTCGTTCAGCCGTTTGAGAGTGAAAGAGTAACAAACATCCACAACCACAAACTTTAACATTTATAAATTTTGGTTAAGAAGTTTCTAGTGTAATAATTTTATTGATATCTTTGTATATTTACTGACTTCCATAACTAAAATTATGTTTCCTTCTATTTTATGTAAGTACTTCAGTGTTCGATCAATAATACTTAAGGGTACAAAAATGCATAAGTCATTTTAGCCCCTCTCTATTAATCGAAAGCTTTTTTGTAGTCTATAAAAGCTACATACCCTGTATGTAGCTTTTATAGACTACAAAAAAGCTTAATAGAGTGCAGAGATGTCGAGACTTTGTTTGTAGTCTGTGACTCTGTCGCATTAAACTACGTCACTAGGTCACGTGGATCATCTGTTCAAAGTTTGAAATAAAACAAAAGTGTCAACGTCAATCGGATTGAACTTTCACAATAAACGTGTTAGAGAGGGGCAGTCGGGTGAGAATGATCTCACGGTTTCTTGTTAAAATTAAAACAACTACATAAGTAAGTACAATAAAACATCATACTTAAACAGCAAGAGGCAAGCAGTTGTCGTGTCTCTACAGTACAAGGGATTAATAAGTGGAGCTGGGCTTAGCACTAAGTTTAAGTGGTTTGTAATAAGTTGGACAAATGTTTGCCCGGGGTGGAGTTTTGTTGGGATGAGTTATTGTAAGGAGTCACTTGTCACTTCGCCGGGGGCATCTTTCTTAGAAAGTTAACTAAAAATAATAATTATGTGCGTATGTATTTTTTTACTGAATAAATATTTTTTTATTCCACTATTTACATTTATATAGTACGTAGGTAGTAGGTATATCGATCGATGACTATTTACTTATTAAGCTATTGCATAGATTCTATCGCGGGCCTTGCGTGGAGACCGAATCCAGAAATTGTGTCACGAAAATAAATCACACTCTCGCCTACACGTTCGTGTATCTCGCACTTCATATACCAACGTGTACACGTGAGCGTTTGCATAACGCGTACCTATGTATATGAAGTGAAGTAAGGTGACGTGGGGTGGGCTGAGGTGTGTAGGGTGGGCTGAGGTGTGTAGGGTGGGGTGAAGTGAAGTGGGGTGTGGTGAGGTGAATTGGTGTGAGGTGGGGTGGGGTGAGGTTAGGTGGAGTGGAATTTGGCCTTTTGGACTTTGGCCTTTGGGACTTTTGGACTTTTGGACTTTAGAACTTTTGTACTTTTGGACTTTTGGCCTTTTGGGCTTTTGAACTTTTGGACTTTTGGAATTTGGTTTTTTTAACTTTTGAACTTTTGGACTTTTGGACTTTTGGACTTTTGGGACTTTTGGGACTTTTGGGACTTTTGGGACTTTTGGGCCTTTTGGGACTTTTGGGACTTTTGGGACTTTTGGGACTTTTGGGACTTTTGGGACTTTTGGGACTATTGGGACTTTTGTGACTTTTGGGACTTTTTCCAAAAGTCCAAAAGTCCAAAAGTCCAAAAGTCCAAAAGTCCAAAAGTCCAAAAGTCCAAAAGTCCAAAAGTCCAAAAGTCCAAAAGTCCAAAAGTCCATTGGGCCTTTTGGGACTTTTGGGACTTTTGGGACTTTTGGGACTTTTGGGACTTTTGGGACTTTTGGGACTTTTGGGACTATTGGGACTTTTGTGACTTTTGGGACTTTTTCCAAAAGTCCAAAAGTCCAAAAGTCCAAAAGTCCAAAAGTCCAAAAGTCCAAAAGTCCAAAAGTCCAAAAGTCCAAAAGTCCAAAAGTCCAAAAGTCCAAAAGTCCAAAAGTCCAAAAGTCCAAAAGTCCAAAAGTCCAAAAGTCCAAAAGTCCAAAAGTCCAAAAGTCCAAAAGTCCAAAAGTCCAAAAGTCCAAAAGTCCAAAAGTCCAAAAGTCCAAAAGTCCAAAAGTCCAAAAGTCCAAAAGTCCAAAAGGCCAAAAGTCCAAAAGTCCAAAAGGCCAATAGGCCAAAAGTCCAGAAGCCCAAATGTTCACAGTCAAGTAGGTACTTGGTACTTTACTTTTTGAACATAGGCCTTAAAATCTTACTAATATTATAAATGCGAAAGTTTGTGAGTGTGGATGTTTGTTACTCTTTCACGCTCAAACCGCTGAACGAATCGGGCTGAAATTTGGTACAGAGATACATTATAGTCTGGAATAACACATAGGCTATCTTTTATCCAGGGAATAACTTCCCGCGGTAACAAATTTTACGCGGGCGAAGCTGCGGGCATCAGCTAGTATTCTTATATAGAAATAATTATACTAGCATAGTTGGTAAAAAAGCTATGTAATAGCTTTACCCCGGCAGTCCCCGAGTGCCACACGTCTTTTTTTTTTATTTAAAACTTCTTTAGGCGCGACTAGGGTGTAACTCAGATTTTTTCTGATGGAAGTAACGCTTACTTTTGAATTTTGAATAGCTATTCAAAATTCGAATGAATGATATTAATATAACATTTGATGCCGTCAATGGCAAAGAAGTTTTACTTCAATCGCGCGTAAAGGTTACACGCACAGACTTTTTTTTTACGTGTACAAATCTCTCATGATTGCTATGTCGGGAGCCCCGGGTAAGCCTTAGAAGGTTTTTACAGGGTCGGCGCGAGTGTGGCGCCTCTGGTGTTGCAAACGTCCATAGGCTGCGGTGACCACCGGTACATCTGGTGGGCCGTATGCTTGTCTGTCACCTTAGTGGTGTAAAAAAAAAAGCCCTTCGAAGAATGCCCCAGGATTCCCAACAGACTAAGGCTTCTACCCCGGCCTCACCTAGGGGGATCGGGTATAATTTTGCATCTTAAGGGGTTTTTCGTACCCAGGGCTCCCAGCCGTAGAGGGAACGTATTGTTTTTAGTCCGTAAGTGTCCAGCATAGCATCAATGACGGTTTTTTCTCACTCCAAGAAAAAAAAAGTGGGGCGTTCGGGTGTTGTCCCGCTTCCTGGGGCGTGTGGTATGTGTGAAACTCTCACGTCACGCTGTCGTCCTGGACCTGCTTCTGTAAGGAAGGTGAACAGCCTACCCGCCGTCCTCAGGCCCCCGGTCAATGGAGGCCACCACTATTTACCTCTAACGACAAAAAAAAATTCACTCACTATTTCTTTCGTAACTCCGAAAATATTTTGAATTTGCTTCTGAAATTTTAGGGACACATTCTTGGATAATTTGGAAAGACATGTAATAAAAAAAAACCATTTTTCGAAGCCTCTAAAGCAGGCTCCTCCCTTAAGTATTTCAGAATGTCTCAAAATTCCGGCCAGAAAATAAAGTAGGTAAACAAATTATTTTGCATAAAGCGCTTAACATCGCTTACAAAACTGTAGCAGTAGGTAAGTGTAGGCGTTTAGTTCAGAAAGTGGAGGAGGAAACGCAATTTTATTAACAAACTTGTACTACTTGCGATAGTTTGGAATCACGATGTCTGAGCTAACTTGAAACTTTAAACTTGTAAGATCGCCCGCAATATGGGAAGCGTGTTGTACTTTGTGTATGTTTAAGTTGTTCCATTATATTATCTTAGGTTTGTGTTAGTACATTATACTTAGTACATTCAATGCAATACATAGCATAAAATAAGAAGACACATTTTTTTGACGTGACAACGTCTTATAATTCGATGAAGGCTGCTGCACGCACGAAAAAACCTGACGTATGCGGCGTTACCCCGCTCTGAGGCGTTCCATTTAAGGCTAAGTGGTCACGTTCAACTATCGTCAGTAAACCAACTTTACAAACAACCGATTTTGTAATGAATAAACTCTGAAACTTTTTGACATTTTGCCTATTGGTGAGGGTTCAGCTCGGGGTTTGAAGAAATGATGCGCAGACGAATGATTATTGCGTACAATAAATAACGACAATTACAGTGTTCAGACGTATACGTTAAGGTAGGTAGTATATTATTATGTTTCGATTGAAGAAAAAATTTGTACTGTCATTACGTATAGATGACGTCACGATGACGATGATTTTCGTTTGCGTTTGCAGGTCAGCTTAGGAACGCCTGAACACGTATATTTTGACTAAATTCTGAATGCTATGTCAAACTTGAACTGACTAAAACCACACGGCTCCTATCAATCCGTCCAGGGCAGAAGGCCCCCGGTAATGCCTCGGAATGATATCCCAGAGTCCCCGGAATAAACAAGATCCCTGGTAGGCTCATGATCTCCGCTATTAGAAAACCAAGTCATTATGAAGTTACAATATGTAGGTACATCATATTACTACCCAAGGGTGAAAAGCAGTCAGTGCAATATAATAATAAATGACACAAATATGGAATATCATCACAGAGACCACTTCATTTATTTATTTATTGATTGATTGCTAGCTGGCCTTCGTTTACGTCACATAAGGTGTATGAAAGGAGAGGTATTTCTTCATCAGACTCATCAAGCAGCGTGTGAAACTGCCCTGTTTGTTTAATCATAAAAGAGCTTAAAGATTCTCTTTTATGATTAAGCCAACACGCCAGTTTAGTTTACCTATTTTTAGATTTATATGTAATAGGCTTTAGAGTGATATAACTTTTTCATTTATAAACAGATTGACATGAAATGAACACTAAATGTTAAGTGGAGCAAACCTCAACACAATAAAAAAAACCGCATTGCAATCGGTTAAGCGGTTACTGAGATTAGCGTGCACAAACGAACAGACAAACAGATATACAGACAAACAGACAAAAATTCTAAAAATCATTGTTTTGGGTTCTATTGCGTTCATAGAGCCCTCCTATAAAATCTTTTCTTATTTATCTTCCATGTACAGACAGCGACCTGTTACGATTTCATTATATGTATTGATATTGATACACACATAATTTGAAAATACAGTAGGTGTACGGGCAAGCCCGTACATGCCGAGTCAGCAGTATTGCTGACTCGATTATTGAAGAAATAACTTTAATTGTTAATTCAGTTCGTGAATAGTTTTCAAGTACACAACACGTTCTCGCATTTCCATCATTATATAGACATAGTTAGATTTAGGACAGATTGTTAATTATTTCTATTAAATACAGTTATTCTTACATCAAAACATTCTTTTTATGGGATATTCCCGTACAGTAGGTTACATAAAAGAAAACTAGTAAAAATGTTTATTTCCCGACCTACGAAATCACTCCCAAAAGACGAGAGAAAAGTGTTTTAGGACCGAAAAAAAAGCATTGAAAATCTTTTTTATTTCCGAAGTCGATTAATGACAAAACAGATTCAAGGTTACGCGTAAATCTGGTGCGTGAAGATCAGTGAGGTGCAGCGACGTCTCCCGCTCCCGCATGCGTATCTGTGACGTAATTGATGGACGCACAGCGCCGCGGAGACAAATTGTGCTGACCGTACCGACCCTTGTCACGTGGCGTGACGTAGCGTATTTTTCAGTTACCAATGGCTGGTATTTTTTCTTGTGATTATAATAGTAGGCTGGCTATGTTTCATTTTAGCGTAAAATGAAATTTATTTATATCCTAGGATCCCTTTAAGAACGACCTTCACCGAGCTGGTTAATGGATGAAAAGTGATTTACCTGTTTATGCCTGCGTACCCAAGAGTTGTGACGAGAAAAAATCGACAACCTCATATCTGCATATTCTATGGGAGTTATACTTTCAACTGGTATGGAATGAAATAGTATTTTTTTTAATTTCTTAATTTATCATATTCTGGACTGAAATTTTTAGGCAACCCTATTGCAATTTATCCATAAACCAGCTCGGTGAAGGTCGTTCTTATTAAAGGGATCTTAGCCCATTAGATTTAAAGTAATTTTCAGGCATTTTCATTTATGTGAACTCCTTCAAGTAATCATAGAAACGCTGGTGACACGGGCGTGCCTGACTTGAGCCGAACGAAACTACGAGGTATCTACGTGTTCCTTATAGGCTGTACGTGGCTAGGGATATGTATCTTAAGACAGTCAATTAAAGGAATACCGCTGATTTTTTTTAAGCACGCCAAATTGACGTCGCCACCAGCCTGATGGAAAGCCGTGGCGCATCTAGCGATTGAGGGCCACTTCTGACAGTGGTCCTCAAGTTGGCGGCCCTGTAATGTGCCTCTTCACGCTCCTCTTAAAGAACCCGGGATTGTAAGATGAGGGAAAAACGTGTGCGGGCAGGCCGTTCCAAGTTTTTACAGTTCGACAGAGGAACGATCTTTTGAAACGCTCAGTTCTGGCGACGATTCTCTCCACTGTGTATGAGTGGCATCTCTGCCCGGCACGCAATGTTCGGGATCGGAAAGGAGAGGGAGGGATCAGGTTGAAGAGCTCTTCAGAACATTCGCCGTGATACATTCGGTAGTACCGTAGTGATAAGTACCTTCCCTTTTTTGGCGATAAAATTAGCCTTCACTCAGACGCTCAATGTCTCTCTAATAAAAAAATCCACGGATCTCGGGCTTTACACGACTTGAAAGGGCATTGAAAATGGATCTCGTTGCTATTATAGATTACTAGCTGATGCCCGCAGCTTCGCCCGCGTAAAATTTGTTCCCGTGCCCGCTTCCCGTATTTTATCCCCTTGGGGGTAGAATTTATCAAAATCCTTTCTTAGCGGATGCCTTCGTCATAACATCGACCTGCATGCCAAATTTCAGCCCGATCCGTCCGGTGGTTTGGGCTGTGCGTTGATAGATCACTATGTCAGTCAGTCCGTCACCAGTCATATATATTTAGATATATAGAATATAGATAGATATAGATATAGATTCAAAAATAATAAAAAATTGAAATCGTGTTTGTAATTATTATATTATTATTTCTCATCACCGTACAATTTCTTACATATAGGCAACCAATCTATTTTAGACACACATTAATGACAATCACCTCGCGCCGCACAAAACTCCCGGCTAAGGGTGCCTCTACAGCAACAACCAGGGGCCTGATTTAGGGTTCCGCGCTCCCTAAGCTAGCTATGAATATGCGCCCCCAGCTGCAACTAATTAAATTACAAGTCCTACCTACAAAGGCACTTTACGTAAGCTGATCCTACGTTCCTAATCGTTATTCTTTGTTAATTTGAAAATAAAATAAAACCCGATCCTGAGATTTCTTATGAACTTATTGACCCATGGTTTACTGAGGAGTTGGGTATTCCGCAGATTACTTGATGCATCAGCCAGTAAAAGCGAGATAAAAATACCATCAAAGTGCCTAAAAGTACCTCGGTACATTCAGTTTCCGATAAATCGAACCAGTGAATCTTGGTAAAATCCCTTCATAACTCAGGAAGTGAGCTGATGATAAGCACAATTTACAGATGAGTACGGCTCGAAAGCCGATGTGCTGGGGATGGCCCCGGCACATTGGCTTTCGAGCATAGAAAACTGAAAAATTGGCTCATCTGTTGGGCTGCTACGATGCCACCGACAGACACACACATACACAGATACACAGGTTTAACTTATAACACTTCTCGTTTTTCGGCGGGGTTAATTAAATCGTCAGTAGGTAATTAGGTAGACGAAATACGAAAGGTACCAAATAAGGTACTAGAGCTAACCTGAATCCTAGGTGTAAGCTGAATGTAACGGCTCGATTTGTCCGGGTGATTACCATCCGTACATTTCGACATAAAACAAGAGATCTGTTGTTTTTCCGGTAATTACATCTATTTCTTCTTCCAAAAAACTTTCCTGACTGTCACGCAATAAAAGAAAAATAACAAACAGTCCTAGAATCTGCTTTAACCTTGCGGTGACCCCGATATGATGGGACATTACTGATCACTTCCGGCAATTTGAACTAAACTGGACTAAACCCGAATCTCCCCAAGAAATCAGATAAAACCCAAACCCACGGGAGGAACTGCGATGGCGTACCAAGTCTGTTTCGTAGACTTTGTACGCCATCGAATGGTGTATCGGGGAGGGGAAATAGGTGCTATCCTATTTCTTTAAGGAGTGAAGAGTCACGCCATCTCCTGATCTGCTTCTGTAAGAATGGCAAGATGACAACTCGCCGTACTGGGGAGGGAGTTCCTCTCCCGCTGCCTCTATCGCAAATATGACTTGCTCGCGAAAAGACTCAGTGGCGTCCTATTTTCTCCCATTGAAGACCATGGCTCTCACTACGGTCTCCAGCGTGAGAACATCTACGCCCAGGCCCGCAACGAGGTTGCAGTAGGTACATGAGCTGAGCGTATCCTCGCTGCAATCACCGTAGTGATTCACACTCTGATGTTAACTTCCGCCGCAGATACTAACTCGTACTGATGCACTCGTGTCCAGTAAGTATCTGTGACATTCGGTAGGTGAGGCTGCGATGGTGCCTTTCCAGCCACTCATCCATGACCGGTTTCACGGTCTCAACAGTAACGTCTCACACTTTTTTTTATACCACCAAAGTGGCAGACAAGCATACGGCCCACCAGATATACCGGTGGTCACGCACAAGGAGGCAAAGTCTCTCCTGTCGCGAAGAGGTTCCACACCACCTGCAAGCATGGGATCGTTAACCACTCTCATGGCTCGCCTCTGCACCGAGTCGAACGAAAGACTTCAGTCAATTCATTCTGATATTCAGGTGCCGCTCAGCAGTGGCAGCTGTACTCCATGTGCGGCCGCACTTGCTACTTAAACAGAAGCACTGTTTCCGCAGCAGTAGAGTACCGCTGCGCCCTGTTGAGCACACCGAGCGGCTTAGACGCCAGCTTGGCCTTATTTCTCCAAATCACCTCGGAACTGAATGTCACTGGAGATGTCAACACTAAGGATACATATACTGACAGAGATGGAGAGAGTTGTGCCCTGAAATTGTGAATTTAGAACAGCTGCCGTCAATGACGGCCCTGATGCTTCTATCGGCCAAAAAGCTGGACACCCATTCCCTTTGGTTCCAAGGTGCCCTGAACGCGACACGGGTGGAGCTGTCGTATTTACTACCACGCTGCCAGGGAGATGGGCGTAGGAATTTAATTTTAACGCAGGTATTTGTATTTTCACTAAATTACCAAATATTATTATGTGCTTTGGTGTTAAAAATGTTAAATAACAAAAAAAATTTGAGTTTCAGTTCTGAGTAAACCCCCAAAATTTACTGCTTTTTTTTCTAGTTTTACTTAAGAATCTTAATGCGGTTCACAGAATACATCTAGTTACCCAGTTTAAATATCATAGGCCTTATAGTTTCGGAGAAAAGTGGCCGTGACACACGGACGGACAGACAGACGGACAGACAGACATGATATCTATAAGGGTTCCGTTTTTGCCATTTGGCTACGAAACCTTAAAAAGTGTAATGACCTGTAATGTCCCTTGGTTTAATACCGAGGTGCTCATTTTTCATATTTTTGAAATTCAGCTTCGTTCTCGGGATATCAGAAATTTTCTGTGAACACACAATTTTACAGTCAAAAAAAAGTATGTTCTTTTCCAAAAAAGATTTTGACTTTACCTAAATAATTTTACATCTTCTTAGAACCCTTAAAATTCCGCGTCTTTTTTGCCCTCATACGTGTACGTGGCTCTAAATCTCAGAGCATCACGGGCGAGTCGCACTTTCAGCGAAAATGGCAGCCTACTGGAGCAAACGAAAAAACATGTTCAAAAAAAAAAAACTCTCTTCCACAAATATTATTCTATGTTATTGTAAACGAGATTCAATTATGAGAACACAGACCACCAATTATGTTGACGGTACGCAAATGCGTGCGGTATTTAACCGTCTACTGCATATCCCACGAGTTGAGTACTCGTATTGACGAGCTGACGTTACCACAATTCAACCCTCCAATGGAATCTATGCAAGCTAATTTATAGACGCACATAAAATTATTTGATGGCGTTTATAATGTCATTGTAAAGTTATAATACTTGTTTGAGATTTTGCAGTCTCTTAGTTATATTTTGCATTACTTCACAATCCTTAAGGATTTATTTCTATTAGATTGTAAACTAATGAAAATAAATATTTATTCATAAAAAATAATCTAATAGAACATTTGGCGCTGGGCGGCCGCTGCCGTGGAAATCTCGCTTCGCTTGCTCGCCGTCGCTATCGTTCAAATTAAATAGATGCATAGTATACATATAAAAACCCCAATTCCGATACAAACATTTGTGGATTACACAAATATTTGGATCGACCTGGGAATCGAACCCATGACCTCACCGCGGCAGGTGGTTACACAACCGAATGCGCTTCCGAGGGAGTCAATATAATCCTATGTACTGTCTTATAGGCTACCATCTCTTGTTTCGCTAACTTGTACCGACTAACGAGTGTTTACAAAGCTTGTAGTGTTATCAAAGCTTGTAGTACCCTGTACTCTCTCACAATATATCTCGACACTTTACAATCTCACTAGGTGGATTACGATCTAAAGGATTTTACAGTTCTACCGTGACGTAGGTATATATTCTTTGGTAACAACGCGGCAACAGTTTTCATTGCAAATTAAACTGTATTTGCATTGGGCCTGTTTGTTGGGACAATGTAATTTGCGTACGAGGACATCAATGGCTTTCATATTATCATTATTGTTTGTTACTGAAGCACGCTCAAGCCTTGAACGGATTTAGTTACACTGCTATGGTGCCAAACAAGTTCATGGTTCACCTGATAGTTGATTGTCGTAGTCTATGAATGTTTGCGACACAAGAGCTGCTACACAGGCACTGCTGACCCAGGCGCGATTCAAGGCTTCCATATTCGACTTCGACAAATCCTGAGGCAATTCGAAGGATTGAAGCGTACACTTCTGCCGAATTTCATTCGATTCTAATACATTATATTACTATTATAAAATCTGAGGGGTTTTAAGAAAAAATCTAGCCGTAAAATATTGTTCTAAAGACTTATATCTATTTTATGACTAGCTTTTAAGAGGATGAAATTAATTAATTTGTATAAAAAAATTACATTACTTACTTGTTAAGATTGTTGCAATATTTCTCATTTTTCAAGAGCGATTTCGATCGAACAAAGTTTTCCTAATCGTCTTTTGAACCATTAAAGAAGCAAGAGTATCTAATAAATTAATATAATATACCTAGTTTTATCCAAATCATAGAATATTTTCTAGTATAAAGTTCACCCCAAGATAAGTCTCTTTCGAATATACAATCCTTAAGCCTCCCACCAGGCCTTCAACATGGCTATTACGATCATCATGTTACTGACATCCGGGACCAAAACGGTTTGACGTGCTTTAGTCTGGAATAACACATTTAATAACCTACGTTTTATCTGGGAAACGGGAACGGGAACATTATTTCACACGGAGATCCAGCCATCTAATCTATAAATTGTTTAATAATTTAAAGTAGATAGGTACTTACTATAAAATATTAAGATCAATTTTGTAAAGGTCGATTTCTACTCAACAGTTTACGAAGTTTGCCACTTTCTTAAGCCGTAACGAAAGCGCAACACTTATTTATAGCTATTTAAAAACTTTGGAGAAAATACTAAAACTGCATTTAGTACCTCTACTAGAAAATTAAAGCTTATGGTCTAGGCATAAGGTGCATTCTTACTTGGTGATAGTACTATTTCGGGAGGCTTAAATCGTATTTTGTAGAGTAAATTGAAAAGCCTCTTTCTGCAATACGAATTTTGTGTTTACTATCGAATGCCTGCGGTTCGGCCCTCGTGAAATTTTGCTATCCAGTTTTCTCCCGTTTTAAAAAACATTTTCTTAGCCGGTTCCTACAATAAGACCCGCTTTAAAATGCCAAGTTTCTAGTCGTAAAAGTGATAGATAGGTGGATAAGTAATTATTTGGTTATGTGTACAAACATAGACATCAACGTTATAATTCTATGTGTACTCGCGTTTAAGGGTATCTCTTCTACAGGATCAACTGCCACCAATATTCAAAAAGTGTAATAATCCGGAAACGTTCCACGGTTCAATACCGAGGTGCTCATTTTTCACGTTTTTGAAATTCAGGTCCGTTCTCGGGATATCAGATCGAATCGAAATTTTTTTCCTTCATTCCCAGTTGTTCCGCGGCAGTAGTTCCGCGACGGAACTAGTGAGACTTTTTGTCCCAATAGTTCCGTGGCGGAACTAGTGAGACTTTTTTTTCCCAGTAGTTCCGCACCACGGAACTACTGGGACATTTTTATTCTCAGTAGTTCCGTGGCGGAACTAGTGAGACTTTTCTATTCTCAGTAGTTCCGTAGCGGAACTAGTGAAACTTTTCTATTCCCAATAGTTCCGTAGCTGTAACTATCATGGATCTTTATGGACATTATATTATGTAACTATCATGGATCTTTATGGACATTATATTATGTCCACTCCAAACCTTAAAGTATTTTTATTTTTTATGAAAAATTGATCTTTTAGGACATGCGAGTGTCAAAAGATCCGTTAAAGGAACGATACGAAGAACATATAGTTTAAAAGTATGAAGCAGTTAAATAATTTACAAAACAAATGAAGATCTACAAAAACAAATGAAGATTGACAAAAGCAAATGAAGATCGACGAAAAAATGAAGATCAGCAAAATTTGTTTTGCTGATCTTCATTTTTTCGTCGCCGGTTGGAAAAACAAATAACGGTTGGAAAAACAAATGACGACCGAAAAAACATTTGCAGATCAATAAAACAAAAGACTATAAGCAAGTTGATAAGGTCAAAAGTTACTTGTAGCCATATTTTGTAATCTGAAGCAATTACCATTAAAAAAACTAGGTATAAGCAATTCTCGACCTTAATGACACTTATCTAAAAATGTGCTTTTAGGCGATGATAGACATTACAGATCACGAATATATAAAAAATAAATATATATTATGCATGCTCATAAGGTCGAAATTTGCATGGCCCCTTTTTTTGTAATCTAGATGCGATAACCATTCAAAAAATTATATGCAAGCAATTCTCGACCTTAATGACATTTCCCTAAAAATGTGCTTTTAGGCGTTTATAGACATCACAGATCACAAATATATAAAAAATAAATAAATATTATTTATGTTCATAAGGTTTTGAATGGTTATCGCATTTAGATTACAAAATATGGCTGCAAGTAACTTTTGACCTTATCAACTTGCTTATAGTCTTTTGTTTTATTGATCTGCATATGTTTTTTCGATTGTCATTTGTTTTACCAACCGTCATTTGTTTTGCTGATCTTCATTTGTTTCATTGATCTTCATTTGTTTCGTCGATCTTCGTTTGTTTCGTCAATCTCCATTTGTTTTGTCGATCTTCATTTGTTTCATTGATTTTAATTTGTTTTATTGATCTTCATTTGTTTTGTCGATCTTCATTTTTTTTAAATAGCCGTAAGAGACCGAGGGAACTAATGGGAACATAAAATATTCGTATGTAAGTGATGCTTTCTCCCGCGGGACTACTGGGACTTAATTTATTAGATTTTAATTTATGCTTTGTTCCGCGGAACTACTGGGAATGAATTTATTAGTATTTCATTTATACTTTGTTCCGCGGAACTAATGGGAACTGAATTATTGATGCTTTGTTCCGCGGGACAACTGGGAAAAAAAGTCTCACTAGTTCCGCCACGGAACTACTTCAACGGAACAACTGGGAATAATCGGAAATTTTCTGTAAACACACAATTTTTCCGTCAAAAAAATCGGTTCTTTTCCAAAATAGATTTTGACTTTTCCTAAATAATTTTTCATCTTAGAACTCTTTAAATTCCGCGTTTTTTGCCCTCATACGTGTTCGTGGCTCTAAATCTAAGAGCATCACGGGCGAGTCGCACTTTCAGCGAAAATGGCAGCCTACTTGGAGCAAACGAAATAACATGTTCAAAAGAAATAAAAAAAAAACTATCTTCCACAATTATATTATTCTATGTTAATGTAAACGAGATTCAATTATGAGAACACAGACCACCAATTACGTTGACGGTACGCAAATGCGTGCGGTATTTAATCATCTACTGCATATCCCATGAGTTGAGTACCCGTATTGACGAGCTGACGTTACCACAATTCAACCCTCCAATGGAATCTATGCAAGCTAATTTATAGACGCACCTAAAATTATTTGGTGGCGTTTCTACAATGTCATTGTAAAGTTATAAAACTTGTTTGAGATTTTGCAATCTATTAGTTTTATTTTACAATCCTTTAGGATTTATTTCTATTAGATTGTAAACTAATGAAAAGAAATATTTATTTATAAAAAATAATCTAATATAACATCTGGCGCTGGGCGGCCGCTGCCGTGGAAATCTCGCTTCGCTTGGTCGCCGTCGTTAAAGTTCAAGTTAAATACTTACATATTGTTAATATAAAACACCCAAAATCCGAAACCAACATTTGTGGATCACACAAATATTTGGATCGACCTGGGAATCGAACACAAAACCTCACCGCGACAGGTGGTTACACAACCGGCGCTACCGAGGCAGTCAATATGATCCTATGTACTATCTCATAGGCTACCATCTCTTGTTTCGCTAACTTGTACCGAGCGTGTCCTTATAATCAAAGCTTGTACCCTCCCCTCTCTACTTTCTCACAATATATCTCGACACTTTACAATCTCTCTAGGTGGATTACGATCTAAAGGATTTTACAGTTTTACCGTGACGTAGGTATATATTCTTTGGTAACAACGCGGCAACTGTTTTCATTGCAAATTAAACTGTATTTGCATTGGGCCTGTTTGTTGGGACAATGTAATTTGCGTACGAGGACATCAATGGCTTTCATATTATCATTATTGTTTGTTACTGAAGCATGCTCAAGCCTTGAACGGATTTTGTTATACTGCTATGGTGCCAAACAAGTTCATGGTTCACGTGATAGTTGGTTGCCGTAGCCTAATGATGTTTGCGACACAAGAGCTGCTACAGAGGCACTGCTGATCCAGACGCGATTTAGGGCTTCCATATTCGACATTTCGACATCGACAAATCCTAAGGCAATTCGAAGGATTGAAGCGTACGCTTCTGCGGAATTTCATTAGATTCTAATACATTATATTACTAAAAAATCTGAAGGGTTCTAAGAAAAAATCTAGCCGTAAAATATTGTTCTAAAGACCTATATCTATTTTATGACTAGCTTTTATGAGGATGAAACTAATTTATTTAGATAAAAAAATTACATTACTTGTAAAGATTGTTGCAATATTGCTCATTTTTTGAGAGCGATTTCGACAGAACAAAGTTTTCCTAATCGTCTTTTGAACCGTTAAAGAAGCAAGATTATCTAATAAATTAATCCATACTAATATTATAAAGCTGAAGAGTTTGTTTGTTTGTTTGTTTGTTTGTTTGTTTGTTTGTTTGTTTGTTTGTTTGTTTGAACGCTAGGATCTCAGGAACTACTGGTTGGATTTAAAAAATTCTTTTACAGTTTGATAGTCCATTTATCGAGGATGGCTATAGGCTATATAACATCACGCTAAGACGAATAGGAGCGGAGCAGCAATCAATAATGTTTTGAAAACGGGGAATATTTTTTACCGTCTGAGAGTTTCCGAGGCGTACGCTGCGTAAATGGTTACAGTTAGGTAAAAATTGTGTAAAACAAAATTGTTCCTCTTAAGAAGTTCTAAAAAAAAGTCCGCGACAGCATATGTCTATCTTTTAAGGTTCGCTCACAATAACCTAATTTGTCCATCTCTTCAGGTTCGCTCACGATATAATGAAACTGAAGAGTTTGTTTGTGCTAGGATCTCAGAAACTACTGGTTGCATTTCAAAAAATATTTTATAGTTTAATAATCCGTTTATTGAGGCTGGCTAATGGTGATATAACATCACGCTAAGACGAATAGGAGCGGAGCAGCCATGAATAATGTTTTGAGAACGGGGATTATTTCTTTCTTTTGAGAGTTTCCATTGCAGACGCTGCATAAATAGTTAAAGTTACGTAAAAACTGTGTATTACAAAATTGTTCCTCTTAACAAGTTATAGAAAAAAGTCCGTCACAGCATATGCCTATCATTTAAGGTTCTCTTACAATAACCCTCTTATTACGGGAGTAAACTTGATTTGCAGTGGCAGCCAGTCAACTGAACGATAAAAACCGGCCAAGTGCGAGTCGGAATCACACACGATGAGTTCCATACCGAAAAACGGATGGGTGGAAGTAAAAGCGACGGGAAACATTATATCACTTTAACACCTCTTTCCTTCTCACTCTCATGTGACGCAAACGAAGATATGCGGTTCAGCTCCGAAGCGACGGGAATAAGCGCGACGAGGGTAAATGCAACGAGAAACATTATAATACGTGAAATATTAATACCATACCTCTCTCTTTCTCACTCTCATGTGACGCAGACGAAGTTGCGCGGGTCAGCTAGTATAACATATAGTTTTATCAGATCTAATCATAGAATATTTCCTAGTATAAAGTTCACCCTAAGATGAGTCTCTTTCGAATATACAAGCCTTAAGCCTCCCACCAGGCCTTCAACATGGCTATTACGATCATCATGTTACTGACATCCAGGACCAAAACGGTTTAACGGTGACTACCGTGGTACCCCTTTTTCGTCCACCTAAGTGGTCCACGATTAACTCGAGACTCGTTGGTCCACCTAGGTGTTCCAAGGTTAACTTTTTGTACTCTTGGTCCACCTAGGTGATCCATGGTTACTCCGTCCATCCGACACTGTATTTTCATACCTAAAAGGATCAATCCTACATGGATGCTAGGCCGGACCCCTACCGGCTAAAACCACACAATGCCTTACAACAGTTTAGCCCTGGAGTCCCGGGTTCTTCAAAAGAAGTCTTAGAAGGCTTTTACAGGGTCGGCAGCGTGAGTGTAGCGCCTTCAGGGTTGCAATCGTTCATAGGCTGCGGTGACCACCAGTACAACTGGTGGGCCGTATGCTTGTCTGCCACCTTAGGTGTGATATAAAAAAGAAGCCCTCGGAAGGAGTTCCAATACACTAAACCTTCTTTGTAACATTATGAAACTGAGTTCAAAAGCAAAAACGAGTTTTGAGGCCCCGGGCCCGGCTCTACAGTTGATAAAGCCCGGACGCTACCCAACCAGGGCTGAGTTACTTGTAGAACTTTACACAGCTGTGGTACCTACTCCACCAACGTGCCGTGGGTACCTGAATGCGTCGGAGCCTAGTCCGTTAGTAAGCAGGTATAGCTTGCAGTTAAGAGCACTTGGGGCCCCCCGGAAATCGGTGATAAATAAAAAGGGATGATACATACTCGTAAGTGTAAAGTAACAGTGGAACACCTAGGTGGACCAGGGGTACAAAAGTTAACCGTGGAACACCAGGTGGACCAACGTGACTCGAGTTAATCGTGGACCACCTAGGTGGACGAAATAGGTGTACCACGGATCAGAAGGGTTTTATCGTGCTTTAGTCTGGAATAACACATTTAATAACCTACGTTTTATCTGGGAAACGGGAACGGGAACATTATTTCACACGGAGATCCAGCCATCTAATCTGTAAATTGTTTAATAATTTAAAGTAGATAGGTACTTACTATAAAATATTGAGATCAATTTTGTAAAGGTCGATTTCCACTCAACAGTTTACGAAGTTCGCCACTTTTTTAAGCCGTAACGAAAGCGCAACACTTATTTATAGCTATTTAAAACTTAAGTGAAAATACTGAAACTGCATTTAGTACCTCTACTAGGAAGTTAAAGCTTATGGTCTAGGCATAAGATCCATTTTTACTTGGTGATAGTACTATTTCGGGAGGCTTAAGTCGTATTTTGTAGAGTAAAATGAAAAGCCTCTTTCTGCAATACGAATTTTGTGTTTACTATCGAATGCCTGCGGTTCGGCCCTCGTGAAATTTTGCTATCAAGTTTTCTCCTGTTTTGAAAAACATTTTATTTGTCGGTTTCTACAATAAGAGCTGCTTACGTTAAAATGCCAAGTTTCTAGTCGTAAAAGTGATAGATAGGTGGATAAGTAATTGTTTGGTTATGTGTACAAACATAGACATCAACGTTATAATTCTATGTGTACAAAATATAAGCACATATATTTTTAAAAGTATACTAGGTACGTAATATTGGGAACAAGAATTCTTGTCTTGTATTTTCTCTTTTAGCTTGATTATTGTGTAAAAGATCCTTTTAATGCACAATGTAGATGTCTTCGAACAATATCGAATCTTTTTACCAATGGAAAGAAAATAAACAAAAATGGGAATAAACGGAAAAGGCACACGCTTCATTTCGCGGAGAATATGAAAAAAAAAATGTTCATTTACTGTTTTCAAATTCAAATTACGAACGGAACAAAAATTTAAATTAGCATACATTATTATGCACACATACACAAAACACCCTCACAAGTACGCACACACGAATAAGTCCCACACAGCCACTCAAAAAGCAACAATAGGGTTCCCACTCAAAAAGCGCTGAGCGAAAACCGACCGTCACCGAAAAACCCGACAATATTGTGATACAACGCATTGAATGCCAGAGACAATCGACGTTGGTCTCCGTAATTTTCCTGCCTTGTTTTATCTAGGAGAACAATACAACTCATTTTCGGGCCACAATGAATTTCATTTTCGACGCAATCCGCCGAAATGTACCGCCATTAAAATCCTGCAATACCTAGCTGCTGTTTGTACCGACTACTCATAAAATATAGTTTAAAAGCTAAGTTTCATTTAAAGTAGGCTAGGCTGTGCAGTAACGTTCATTTAAACTTTCTCATTCACTGTGGAGATTCGAGCTTTCGTGTGAACTGAAACACCTTCGCCTCTTCAATTTTGAATTATAACATGTGCTGGACCGAGGAGCTACTTTTATATATATGTAGTGAAAAGAATCTTTGTCAGAATCGAGCGATTCAAAACATCGTTTCTTTGCAGAACGATTGAACCTTAGAATGCTCAGAGCACGTGCTTCCCTCATCTTTCATCATCGGGCACTACGACCAAAGTTTACTTGGTCGAAGACCGGGCACACCAATTTGTGAGTTTGGACAATCTCACACAACATCATTTAACCCAAATTAAGCTTGTGCGATGGGATCACAATACGATTCTGTAACATACCTCCGACAGACGTTTCTCTGCTGTATGAGCCGCCGACAGAACGTTTTGATTATGAGTTTTTTACCGACAGAACCTTTCAACTACGAACGTTTCGCCGACAGAATGATTAATTCGACGACATAATCGTTCACGAAATAAGAACTCGTCGACAAAACAAAAAAAAAATAACCACGAAGGCTAAGACGGGAGCTCCGCTCCGCTTCGCTCTCGCCTTAGCCTTCTACCCTAACCCCCTAACCTATCCGAGTCGGGGTGTTAACCATTCACTTATTATGGTTGAATTAATCGTTCTGTCGGCGAAACGTTCGTAGTTGAAAGGTTCTGTCGGTGAACAACTCATAATCGAAACGTTCTGTCGGCCGCTCATCCGGCAGAGAAACGTCTGTCGGAGGTATGTTTCAGAGCCCATTTTATAGGGTCATTGTCAAATTGTTCTGGCTTTCCATGAGACGGGAGGCTAGATTTTGGCGAGAGATTTATTAAAAGTGTATTCTCGAACTCCTCGTGTGGCCACAGGGCTCCGTGCGGCAACGGGAAAGAGGGTACAAAATGTCGCCACCCCAATTCAATTCATTCCAAGGGTGTCGTAAAAGGCGAGTAAGGGAACAAGGGTAAACTGAACGGGAAGTCAAGGTGAAGGCCTTATGGGCGGCTTAAAAAATGTGGGTGTATACTATATTATGCATAGAACATATTATATAATCTGTGATTATGCCTCTGCCTACCCCTTAAGGTATAACATACATACATATAATCACGCCTTTATCCCCGAAGGGGTAGGCAGAGGTAGAGTAATCGCCCACATTTCGCCTTATAGTTTTATGTTGCTGTGGACCAGATAGACCCTGTGAGGTCTTCGTGGCACGGCGTTACTGTGTAAGTATAATTGTAAATTTTGATTGTATTGGAGAGAATAAAAAAAGGTCTTGCGTAATAGGTGGTGAGCCTATTGCCGTGTTAAAATGGACAGGCGCAGGTCCCCGCGAGCCACAGTTTAAATTTTTCAAGACGCCCATAAGGCCTTCAACTTGGCTTAACGATTGTCATTTTACCGTCAACCGGGTTTAATTTCGAGTTTTCTTTTTATACGCAATGGCTCTTTTTGCGAAAGTGTTCCCTTAGTCACCTCTTACGACATCCTCGGGATGCATAGGGGTGGCGACATTTTATATATATATAATAATAATATATAATATAATATACTCAAGAATAACTTGCCTTTCTTTCTGTAACTCTAAAGAACCAGACAGAGAATGAAACTGCCTCATCTTCTTACCATCTTACAAAGATAATTCTTAACTTTCTCTTCCAATAAAATATCATTCGATACATCGATTCTTGTACACGTTTCACCTAAATAGATAGTTACTCGTATTAAGAAAGATCATCCTATACAAACATTCCCCGTTTAAGTCATTGGAACACTGTTTATGTTCAACACAATTACAATATCGGACCGCATTAACGACCGTTAAGATTCGTCCCACGTGGTTGCCAACAAAAACAATCTACACGCTACAAATCCGGCAATTGTTCGATAGAACTACCGGGCAGATTGTAAGGAGGTATGTACACTTGATCGCCGTAGATTTTGCCGTGTTAATCCCGGATTTGAGCTTCAAAATAGTTTGTTGTATGTGGTTTCAAGTGTCATACAGATTTCTGTATGCGTCAGTCAGTCTTGTATGGTACTGATACTCGCACACTGAGTCTTTGGTGGAAAATAGTATCGCCATAAATAAAAAAAAACTGATACTCGAATAGCAAGGATTTTGAATATTATATCCGTCAGACTTGAACAACGTGTGCAATAGTGTGCATTGCCCTTTTTGTAAGTACTATTAACATTGTTGTGAAAATCAGCTCCTCAAATTAGCAAACAGGAGAAAACTGTTGCATTAGTACTTTGACTAAGTTTCTTGGGGTGTTCTTCTCAGTCTGTAGCATTTCCGAACCTCCAGTAATATAAGGTCACAAAAATTTTGACAAGCCTATTTGTTTTTAAATTTCAATGCAAATAAATTTTATTTTATTTTGTGCCTAAGCAACTGACTCCAGCCTGCAACTTTGGGCTATTTAGCGCGTTTTTCGCTTACGCACTCAACCTGCTACAACGATATTATAATTAGGGAAATCTTTTGATCATTCAGGAAGTGTTGTGTGTGAAGTGTGTGAAGAAATTTATAGTTAAGAACCATCCCCATTACAAGACTTTCGAACAAAAAATACTGCTATAAAATTGGTCCATCCGTTGGGCTGCCCACGTACATACACAGATTAAACGTATAACACACCTTGTTTTTCGCCGTGGGTTAAAATATAATGCCGTAAGTCTAGAAACAATCTGCACAAAGCTTTATATGACCGGACCGGCTCGAGACGGTACCGGACGGATTATACTAACGGCACTTAATTGCTACGCGGACTGAATTTGAACGCGCTGAGATATGGCCTTGCTAATTGTCTTTGAGTTAATGCTGAGTTTTATGTGGTTTATTTGAATGTTTTTTTTTATACTACTAAGATGGCAGACAAGCATACGGCCCACCAGAAGGACCGGTGGTCACTGCAGCCTATGAACGTTTGCAACACTAGAGGCGCCACACTCGCGCTGCCGACCCTGTAAAAGTCTTCTAAGACCCCTTTTGAAGAACTCCATACTGTAGGCGTTTGGGAAAACCGAGGCAGGGAGATAATTCCAATCCGAATGTGCTGTATTTTATTATATTCAACAAACTTGCAGAAAGGAGGCTTCTTTTGGGTTCCGTACCCAAAGCATAAAAATGGAACCCTATGTCTGTCTGACACCCAGACTGTACCTCATGAACGGTGATCGCTAAACAAAATAAAATTTCGCAAATGTATTTTTGTTGCAACAGATAACAATTAATAAGAGGGCTCAGATACAACAAACATCAAAGCCTTTTCCTACCACCAGGTCGGCTTTCCAGTCTAACTGCGATTCGACTGAACTTGGATATTTTCCATAAAGCGACTTTTCCATATTATGTTCTCCACAACCAGTTGGTGATGTCGAAGTTTTGTAGATTGAAAATAAAAATATCTTCAATCATACAGGTCACTAAGCAACACTTATGAACGTCAAAATTTGTGATTCTACATTTACTGCCAGGTTCGGAAGGCAATACCATGGTGGAGCCAGTGAGAAAGAACCTGGAACGAAAAAAGGTTTAGAATATAAATATAGTAAGAAATATTATTTTGATTCTTTACTTGGGGCATATTTCGGGTGTGATCCCGCTTCTAAGAGGGCCCCCCGCCTGAGAAGCGGGATCACACCCGAAACAACAAAGACGCGGGATAGCACCCGAACCACCCCCTAGGCGAGGCCGCAGTGGTGGCCGTGGGTCTGTTGGGAGTTACGTGAGGTTTTTAGTCGGTAAGAGTCGGGCATAGCATTCATGAGGATTTTCCCTCACGTTGAAAAAAAAAGGAATGTTCACAAATATTTATTTTTTACTCGCTGACGTGGCAAACGATGTTTTTTTTTTCATTTAGTAGAATCGGTCAAGACGTGTCGGAGGAGTTTAACTACAAACACCGCTACACGAGAAGTTTATATATTAGACTAGCTGACCCGCGCAACTTCGTTTGCGTGATAAATGAAGAACCGCTCGACCGATTTTGTGCAAACTTCACATAAACCATCTACTTAATAGTCCTAACAAAGCCTCAACATTTGTTTTGGATAGGTGAGCCCGTTCTTGAGTTATAAAATTACAACGAAAAGTGGCATTGATTTTTATATATACATAGATATAGATAGATTCTGCACCCTTGCTAGTTCATTGGCCCGCAGAAAATGTAGCTCAACTATATCTAAGTACACAAAATACATAGTACATACATACAAAGTCGCTTCTATCATCAATATGGCTGTCATTATCTCGAACTTTTCCAATCCAACCGCCATTTTTCTTTGCCAGTAAAAGGGAAACGTCCCGTCCATTAAATATTTAACGACTTCTACTACAGTATGCGGCAAGTTAGAACTCTGGTGATGAATGAAGGATAAATACAGAACTCACAGTTCTAAGTATTCGTCCTTTGATAGGTTTCAAAACTTGTCTGTACGGCATATTTGTTACATTGGCAGCCAGAATGGGTATACTACGCCAAATCAAATGCCAAATAATCGAACATCCAAATACTCGAACGTTCAAAATATCGAACGTTTAATATATCGAACATTGATATTGTAATCTTCGATATTTTGAACGTTCGATATATTGAACGTTCGATATTTTGAATGTTCGATTATTTGGCACTCGATTTGGCGTAGTATACCCGCCAGAATTTATGAAGACTCGTAATTTGAACTTAATTATGATCTTCTTTTCGTCGGGAACGGCTGCGGCCGGAATTTTGATCGTATGTCGTGAATGTGTAGATGGCAATTTACTGATAAAACGTCATTTGTTTCATATTCAGAAACGGCAAAATATGAATTGAACGACATGTTTTATGTCCACGTACTCAACCTGTATACTTCCACCCTGTATATATGTGTGAATCTATCAGAATACTGATAATTTCTCAATGTAGATAGGTACTTACTTACCTAATTTTCTTTTGCCATTTTAACAGTAAAATAATGACAGTTATTGAATAGTTCTCAGCATTTCTCAAAGTGAATTTGAAAGTACAGTGACTAACATTAACAGAAAGTATTTATTACATGTAGAAATCCTCATGGATGCTACGCCGGACTCCGAACAGCTGAAACCACACGTGTCCTGCCGACTGCCTACGGCCAGGAGCACAGAATAATCAGTAGTACTATGCACAGGAGTTCCAGAAGTTCCAGAAGAGTTCTCGGAGGGGTAGCTCGGGCTCCCTACATACCACCTGTTCACTCTAAGTTTGTCGATTGTCTCCCATACTACGCCTCTACACTAGCCTCTACGCCAGCGGCAAACTTTAAGCGACTGGGCTGTACATAAAATAACAATAGTTTAATTCACAGAGCAACGCGCGCCTCTTCAAGGTTTGCGTTGCTCTATGGTTTAATCAGATAAATCTTTAGATCATCTAACCACAGGATGCGCCTTACTTAAGCATTGTTTTCTGCCATTGCACATGACCATTTGGTCTTTTGGCTTTATGAAAAGTCTGTACATCAGTACATCATTTTATATGATTAAACTAGTACATTACATTGTAGTTGACTGTACAATAACAATTAACACACAACAGCCATTACGCGTTTGTCGATTAATACATTTTTAAATGCAATGAAATTTTATATGTCTTTGTGTTTCCCCCTTCACTTGTATGAAAACTGGCAGAATATTTTTGTATGCGGTGGTTCGCAAAGGCTAGTCCCGTGATATATGGTCTAAGGATAAATCTCACACTAGGAACTTTTTGATAATCCACTGGCAGTTTTTTAAATATAAATCTTGAAATGGCAACTGTCACGGCTTGATAGTTGTCAGTAGAAATCAGTAAGCATATTACAAAATGGATGTATAAAGTTTTATTACACATTTAAATCACATGAGAACAACAAAACTCCTTCAAGATCTTTAATATAAGTGCAACGGTAGGTACCTAATTAATCTGTCTTCTAAAGAAACTTTACTAACATTATAAACGCGAGTTGTATGTACGGATCTGTGGACGTTTGATAAGTGACTGATATTTGGTATAAGAGGGTCTGAATTATGATAATAAATAATAAAATATCCAAATTTTTATCCCGGGAATAAGTTCCCATGGGAAGCGACAGCGGAACCAGAATCACACGCAGCCTATCAGCCTACTGCTGATGTGAGCCTTCCTAATACCTATCTTGAGAACAATAAAACATATTATTTTTTTATTCTCTTTATTTAATTATTTAACTTATTAATTACATTTCTAAATATAGATTTAAAAAAATACACATTAAAAATATAAAATATAGTGTCCCACCGGCATGGACCAAGGTCAGGACTCCAGAGACAGGAACCTCCGCACAATGCGTGCCATGTCCAGTAGCACTGCCTTTTGCATCACGCCTTGGGGGGGGGGGGGGGGGGGTTAGTCCAGTAACGTAGTAACACGCAGCTTGTTCAGACAGGTTGATACAAGGTTTCGAGGTTTCCTTCCCTTCGCCCTGAACTAGTCCGTTAATGAGCAGGTGATGTGAAGCCGAGGCTGGCTCAATTCACTCACGTACAACTGGGTACTGAACTAAACAAAGTTTTCTATAAAAACCACCTTTCGTAGTGGGCTATGACAATTGGTTACTGTCGTAGGTGGTTATCAAAGCAGGGGAATTAAATGTTCGTAGCTACGTAGCAGAGAAAATAAAATGCAGTGCAGCCTCGGTTGTCTCAATTCACCCACGTACAACTGGGTCCTGAACTAAACAAAGTTTCCTATAAAAACCACCTTTCGTAGTGGGCTATGACAATTGGTTACTGTCGTAGGTGGTTATCAAAGCAGGGGAATTAAATGTTCGTAGCTACGTAGCAGAGAAAATAAAATGCAGTGCAGCCTCGGTTGTCTCAATTCACCCACGTACAACTGGGTCCTGAACTAAACAAAGTTTCCTATAAAAACCACCTTTCGTAGTGGGCTATGACAATTGGTTACTGTCGTAGGTGGTTATCAAAGCAGGGGAATTAAATGTTCGTAGCTACGTAGCAGAGAAAATAAAATGCAGTGCAGCCTCGGTTGTCTCAATTCACCCACGTACAACTGGGTCCTGAACTAAACAAAGTTTCCTATAAAAACCACCTTTCGTAGTGGGCTATGACAATTGGTTACTGTCGTAGGTGGTTATCAAAGCAGGGGAATTAAATGTTCGTAGCTTCGTAGCAGAGAAAATAAAATGCAGTGCAGCCTCGGTTGGCTCAATTCACCCACGTACAACTGGGTCCTGAACTAAACAAAGTTTCCTATAAAAACCACCTTTCGTAGTGGGCTATGACAATTGGTTACTGTCGTAGGTGGTTATCAAAGCAGGGGAATTAAATGTTCGTAGCTTCGTAGCAGAGAAAATAAAATGCAGTAGCAGTAGAAAATAAAACGTTCGTAGCTTCGTAGCTTTAGTTAAGTATAAGCTTCATGTGGCGACGGGATCCCGTGTTGCGACGGGTAAGAGTACGAAATGTCGCCACCCCAATACATCCCGAGGGTGTCGTAAGAGGCGACTAAGGAAACACTTTCGCAAAAAGATCTATTGCGTAGAGAAGGAAACTCGAAATGGAACCTGGTTGTCAGTAAAAAGTTAAGCCAAGTTGAAGGCCTTATAATATGGCCTGCTTGAAAAATTTCAACTGCGGGTCGCGGCGATCTGTGCATGTCCATTTTTAACACGGCAATAGGCTCACCAGTACTCACCACCTATTACTTGGGACATAAAACTATAAGGTGAAATGTGGGCGTATACTATGCCTCTGCCCACCCCTGCGGGGATAAAGGCGTGACTATATGTATGTGTGTAAATACATGGATGAAGGAAGTTCCCAAAATCCTAATAGGAGGAAGAAAGATCACGCCCAATATTGTTGCTTTTTAGGGTTCCGTAGCCAAATGGCAAAAACGGAACCCTTATAGATTCGTCATGTCAGTCTGTCTGTCTGTACGTCCGTGTGTCACAGCCACTTTTCTTTGAAACTATAAGGCCTATGCTGTTGAAACTTGGTTAGATGTATTCTGTGAACCGCATCAAGATTTTTATATAAAACAAGAAAAAAGTAGTTAATGTTGGGGGTCCCCATACTCAGAACTGAAACTTAATTTTTTTTTTCATCAAACCTATATGTTTGGGGGTGTATCTATAGATAGGTCTTCAAAATGCTATTGAGGTTTCTCACATATTTTTTTTCTAAAGTGAATAGTTTGCGCAAGAGACACTTCCAAAGTGGAAGAATGTGTCCCCCCCTCTCTAACTTCTAAACTAAGAGAATGATAAATCTAAAAAAAATATATAATGTACATTGCCATAAAATCTACCAACGAAAATTGGTTTGAACGAAATCGAGTAGGTAGTTTTTTTTAGGGTTTCGTAGCCAAATGGCAAAAACGGAACCCTTATAGATTCGTCATGTCTGTCTGTCTGTCTGTCTGTCTGTCTGTCCGTCCGTGTGTCACAGCCATTTTTCTTCGAAACTATAAGGCCTATGATATTAAAACTTGGTAACTAGATGTATTCTGTGAACCGCATTAAGATTCTTATATAAAATTATAAAAAAAGCAGTAAATTTTGGGGGTCCCCATACTCAGAACTGAAACTCAAAAATTTTTTTTTCATCAAAACCTTACGAGTGGGGTATCTATAGATAGGTCTTCAAAAATACTATTGAGGTTTCTAATTTCATTTTTTTCTAAACTGAATAGTTTGAGCAAGAGACACTTCCAAAGTGGAAAAATGAGTGTCCCCCCCCCTCTAACTTCTAAACTAAGAGCATGATAAATCTAAAAAGAATATATGATGTACACTGCCATAAAAACTACCAACGAAAATTAGTTCGAACGAGATAGAGCCAGTAGTTTTTTTTTAATACGTCATAAACTGCAATTTTCGGTTAGAAAAATCACTACCACTGCGAACGTGTTAAAACATCAATCAAAGTTACAACGAACTATAAGAACTTTTATATTATGTTACTTGCTGCTACGAAACCCTTCATGGGCGAGTCCAACTCGCACTTGGCCGGTTTTTTATTTAATACATCATAAACCGCAATTTTGTTTAAACATCAATTAAAGTTACTACGAACTACAAGAAATTTTATATTATGTTACTTGCTGCTACGGAACCCTTCATGGGCGAGTTCATCTCACACTTGGCCGGTTTTTTATTAATTGATGTAAGCTTATACTGGGTGTTTCTTTTAGGGTGTCAAGCCGCCACTAGCTGGTAGCAGGGTTCCATACCTATCGATTTAACCCCATGTATGTTCTACGATTTTTTGTAGTTTTCGAGATATATTTTTTTTTCGTTATTTTTCCACGTGGCTTTAAATAATTACAACTTCTTTTTGGTTCGACTTTTCTTGGATATTTTTTTATTATTACAATGCCTATTGATTGCAGTATTATGGACAAAATAATCTCCTTTCTAACTTTGATACAAGATGTAAAAATTTTAATCGATAACAAAGAAATAGGTAATTATGCAGACCATTATATCTCGAAAACTACAAAAAATCGTAGAACATACATGGGTGTTAAATCGATAGGTATGGAACCCTGCTACCAGCTAGTGGCGGCTTGACACCCTAAAAGAAACACCGTGTATATTTCACAGGTACAATGCAACCACTTAGCAAGATGAACATACAATAAAAATTCAAGCCTCATAACATAATGGATTCAAGAAGCATCGCTTCAGCTGGTAGCGTTGACACCGGCAACAGTTTACTGGTAATCTCACCTTTACTTTCAGTCTTGGTTCAATACAAATCTTTAGCAGGAGCTAAAAATTGTATTGAACCAAATATATCTACACTCATACTTATAGAATTCGGGACTTCACGCGAAACACATTTACTTACATTTTCACACCGACGTTTCGAGCACGTTGCAGCGCCCGTGGTCGCGGTTGGACTGAGGCGAGAATCGACGAAAACCATGAAGTAACTTCTTGCCAAACTACCCTCCGCTATTGTCACAACAAAGGATAAGGCCGGCGACACACTACACTCACTACGTCAGTTTTAATTGGCACAGTTTTACGTTCAAGTTTATTAATCACTGCATTCCACATCCCGGAGAGCTTATATCCATCATCCCTATTGAAATTTTTGTGTTTTTAATTTCAATGGCTTCACGCACCATACGTGGATAATAGTGGCGATCAGTGGAGAGGACTTTTGGTTGGTGAAGTTCGATCCAGTGATTACTGCCCGTATCGAGGTGTTCTGCTATTGCCGATTTGTTAAACTGACGGTTTTTCACAGCTGCAATGTGTTCTTTGACCCTTTCCGCGATGGTCCGCTTGGTTTGGCCTATGTAGGAACTACCGCAGCTGCAATCCACTTTGTAGACACCTGGTGTTTGCAGAGGAATGACGTCCTTTGGTGTTCGTACGTACCTAGCTACCTTTGTTAACGGTTTAAAAATCGTCCGTATGGAGAACCGCCGTAAACACGATCCGATCTTGTCCCGGCTTCACTTTCCTCGGTGCACGTCGTGTCTTCCTACTACTCGCTGCGTACCCATTCATCTTGAGTATCTCCTGAACATAGTCCAACTCCTGCTGTAATCTGCTGCTGTATATCTCCTGCTGTATATATACTCCAAGGATGGAGTAGGTAGGCAATGTGAAGATCTGGGAATAAGTCCAAATGCGATTACTCCCAGGTCTTCACTTTCCCAATTTTTCACATTTCCAGATCTCCACATTACCTACATAGTTTCGAAGTCGCACCATCGAAATTGATACTGGTGTTAATGGTTATAAAAAAATAACCACGAAGACTAATATAATAGCCCTCTAACCTAACCCATCCAAGTCGGGCGCGTAGTATTCGAATTGAGAAAGTAGACATCTGGGAATGTGAAGATCTGGGAATAAGGCATGTTGTGACATACAACTGATCTTTTAACGCTTTCACGCTAGAATTTAGTGCATAGGTCAGCTAGTCGACTTCTTTGAGATTGGATTGAGTCCTGTAAACCTTGGTGCTGACATTCGATATTTAATTGGGTGTAAAACTCTGTGCCAAATTTTAAAACACCACAGAACCACTAGATGACCCTGTTCTGATTTACTCAACTGGACTTTTGTACTACGAAATAGATTTAAGGATCTAAATATTTAAATGATTCTACATCTATTTATTGAGGTTTTAAGGTTCTGCTGTTCCCCACGGGTAAAAACGGATCCCGTTGTCCGTCTGCTGAACACCAAGCTTGATATCATGAACCATGATAGCCAGACAGTTGAAATATTCACAGATTAGCTGTTGCCCGCGACTTCGTACGCGTGAAAATTGTTACAATGCCAATTTGATTGCTCTCTGCTTAGCCCCTAGGATATGTAGCGTGATAATATATAGTCTATTTCAAGACCCTACCCCTAGGTAATATTTGTGCATAATTTGAATCAAATCTATTGAGTACTTTCCGAGATCCTTCCGGACAAAGCAAAGCAAACAGACAAACAGATAAACAGACAAAAATTTTACTAACTATATTTTCGGCTTCGGTATCTTATGCTGAACACCCAGCGACTATTTTTTTTTAAATATTTCCAATGTACAGTTTTGACTTTTCTATCATTTTATTATATGTATAGATGTTATGTTTCTGGTGCCGCTAAGGCTGGATTGAGAGTCGCGCTGACCATCGGCGCTGACAACCAAAGTAAAGTATATGAACTATTAGGAAGCCTTTTAGAATAACGCGTAGCTACGTAGCTATCACGCTTGCGTTGGTCAGCGCTGACGGGCTGACCAACGCACGCGCGCCTCTCTACACCTACATACATCAATCATATGTGTACACCACAACGACACTGAAACGTCTCGCGCTGACGAGCTACGCGCTGAGCGGTCAGCGCCGACGGTCAGCGTGACTCTGAAACCAGCCTTAAACAAACACTAAAAACAGACGCAATACAATATTTAAGAGTGGCAACACTATACCTACAATAATATATTCCAAGTAAATCTCGAGTAGCATAAGCACCACTTTTAGAAGTCCCTCAGAACAAGTCAAAGTTTCTCAATAATCCTGTGCAACGTCACAATTTCTTTCCCGAACGCACAGAACAGTTCTAAAAGTGAGAAACAACTGCAGTGGTGGTTCTTCGGGCCCGTGTTGCTTGCGGTGTTCATGTTTCTGCTGATGGGAACCATCTTCGAACGAAGAATTGAGGGTGTTTGGCGAAATTTGTGTTAGTATTACAATGAACTTATTTCTTTATGTACTTTATATGCAGTTTACATTGAACTGGGTGAAACCAGGTGATTATTTTGGTCGCAATGTAAAGATGCTGGTAAACCTGAGCAACTAGTAATTAGCATTCTTACGAAAGAAAAAAATATCGGTGTCTGTAAAGTCAGTTTACTGACGACAGTTGAACGTGACAACTCAGCCTTAAATGGAACGCTTCAGAGCGAGGTAACGCCGCATACGTCATGTTTTTTCGTGCGTACAGCCGTCTCCATTGAATTATAAGACGTTGTCTCTTCAAAAAGTGGGTGCGTGTAACGTTTACGCGCGATTTAAGTAAAACTTCTTTGCCATTGACGGCATCAAATGTTATATTAATATCATTCATTCGAATTTTAAATATAGTCCATTGAAATGTTACATGAGCTTTGCATTTATTAGAGGACGCAATTTTATTTTCGGGACATGTGTGGGGGGTCAATAGAAGCTTAACCTCAAGTTTGTGGGGTCGCCACCCTTGTCCCCCGGCCGCCATCTTGAAAAGAGGGGGGATAAAACACTTTTTTCGCATTATTTCGGAAACTATGAGTCTTACAAAAAAAATGTAGAGGCATAATTTGTAGCATATTGTTTTGCCTACAAATGTGTATATAACTTAACAAAAAAATTTACAAAATTTTTAGAAATTTTTTATAAATTTTTTCTTTTTTGCTCTATAACTTTCTTTATACATTTTACAAAAAAAATACCTCAGACTAATCTTGTAGATGATCTTTTAAGAGAAATTAAAAAAAACGCCACAGAGCAAAAAAGAAAATTTTTATAATTTTATTTTCAATTTTTTGTTTATAACTTCTCTAATTTTCAATTTAGGTCAAAAATTTGTGTAACATATTTGTAGGCAAAACAAGTTGCTACAAATTATGATTTCATAATTTTTTTGTAAGACTCATAGTTTCCGAGATATTGGGAAAAAAGTGTTTTCACCCCTTTTTAAGATTGCGGCCGGGGGACAAGGGTGGCGACCCCACAAACTTGAGGTTAAGCTTCTATTGACCCCACCACACATGTCCCAAAAATAAAATTGCGTCCTTTAAGAAATGCAATATTCGGTCCTTAAATTGTAACATTTACTGGACTAATAGCGGAAACTATGTTTCCTTTACTCAAAATTCTAATAGTAAGCGTTGCTTCCGTCAGAAAAAAAATGAGTTACCCCTAGTCGCGCCTAAAGAAGTTTTACTTCAAAAAAATTAAGAAGCTTGAGAAAGTGATACGAATGTCACGACCTTTTTTTTATCGTCTGGAAAATCCTACATGGATGCTATACTAAATATATGACTATATATATATGACTCCTACCGACTAAAAATCACACGTTCCCTACCTAATGCCTATGGTTAGAAGTCCTGGGTAAGTCCTCGGAAGGATGACCTCAGGACTCCCAACAGAGCTACGGCTACCACTGCGGACTCACTTTGGGGGGCATGTCGCAACATTGTTAAATTCGGAATTCTTTCGTAGGGCTTCAATTCGAATCGCCAGATGTTATCCCGATAGAAAACGGTGTTAATGGTGTTTAAATACATTGCCTCAAGGCCCTGCAACTAAAATTTCGAAATTAGCATCAGGTATTAAAAACATATTTTATATTTTGAAACCACTATTTATATCAAATTGGAATACTTATTTAATATTTGTGTGAGAAAGTATTATTCCTACTGAAAATATCCATATTGATAAATTTTATTTAATATTTTTTTAATACCACCAATTGAGCCACGGATGCACTGAAGAGCTGTTCAAGCTATGGTTGCAGATATGGTCTTCTTGATCGTAAGTGGTCGGTAGACTACAAAAATCCTTCTAAAATCCATTTTGAAGAACCCAATACTGTAGACGTTCAGGATAGTCGAGGTAGACTCTTCAGTGCACTTGTGACCATGGCGTTTATGAAACAAGCATACTTAATTATCTGACATTAAAAATGTATCCCTTTTTAGCACATTAGGTCCCAAAGCCAATATCTTGAAATACCTAGAGCGACCAATCTTCTTAAAATTATCATTTCACCTTCCAGTGCTACGTCGGCAAGAAAGGTTGTCACAACCCGAACCACAGGAACCCCAAGAAACCGCCAGTGTTCATGACACTGCTGCCGTCAAGAACCCCTCACAAAGATCTGTGGCCAGCTGCAAAGCCGAAACTACGACCTCGTTGAGTAAAAACGATATTAAACAGGAGACGAAAAGTATGTGCTGACACCTTTTAAAGGGAATGTAGTTTGGAACTCAGCAGCTAAATGGTTCACGTAGGAAGTGTCAGGTAAAGAGTAGGAAGGTGGACCTCAAACTCAGAAACAAGAGATTCAGATGTAACTTAAAATAATGTTCAAAATGTGATGAGTCTTGAGTCTCTCTTTAACTCGAAGTCCGGAGTTCTTACTGGAATTTCAGTTTTAATTTAAAAGTTTTCGGCGTCTAAACTAGTCGATAGTTCTCTCCAACTTATTTTCTCAACTTCATAACATTTGTAGCGACGTTTCGTACGCGTAGCAAACTACATGGTCGAAACCTAACTCCTGGTAGCTCGTGTTTACAATGCGTCCAAAACCTCAGTACAAATAAGTGGCATAATCATCGCGACTGAGTCCCGAATCTGCACATTAACTTCTCCTAGTCTTATAATGAAACTACAGACACTCTTAGCATCCCTAAGCCATGAAGCTAAGGGTCTGTGCGTCAGCCTCTCCACTGTTGACCTAAGAAACCTTAGCTCATGGCCATTTCTTTGATTAATAGTGTAATACGTAACTATATATACCTACTATTGCGAAAAATGCAAACAATATAAGGTTCTGAGTATGAAATTGATAAGTAGTTCTAAAATAGAACTGCTGAATTAAAATATCGTATTCGGATAACTTTGATTTCAAACTCAAACTCAAACTCAAAAAAACATTTATTTCGCATAATCCTAATACATAGGCACTTGCGACACGTCAATGAATACAATGCAAATAGTACCACCAGTTCGGAACGCGGCCCGCTTGAGAAGAACTGGCAAGAAACTCGGCGGGTTATTCTTTTTGTGCACTACATATTTACAATAAGTAGATACTATAAACTAAAACTCCATCAGTAGAGCAAGCAGATCACTACCAGGCTTCCTTATCAATCAAATAATCGTCAATTGTATAGTAGCCCCTGCAGCACAATTTACTTTTTATACACTTTTTAAACTTAATTAGGGGCATGCTTTTAATTTCGCTTGGAAGCCTGTTGTATAAACGTATACAGTTACCCAGGAAAGAATTACTGACTTTGTTCAGTCTACAATGATAAACGGCAAGGTTGTTTTTATGTCTGGTGTTCACATTGTGTCTATCGCTTAACTTAGTAAAACTAGATAAATTTTTCTGAACATACATAAGATTTTCAAAAATATATTGAGATGCCACAGTCAGAATATTTATTTCTTTAAATTTTTCTCGCAGAGAGACCTTTGGACCTAATCTATATATGGCTCTTATGGCCCGTTTTTGTAAAACAAAAATTATCAATCAATCAAATCAGCCTTGGGTAGTCCACTTTTTAAGCTTAACTCAAACTGAAATTGTTTACCGTCCATACATACGATTGATTTTCTAATTAAAAATTCGTTTTTACAATAAAATAGCCACGATGTCAACAGAATTACTATTTGAGCCTTCATTCTGGGTTCATCTGAATCATTTGGGGTCCACTTTCCTACTCTTCTATCTGCACTAATTACAGTGTTCAGCATTCCATGTGAAACACACACACACACACGCATAATAAAATCAATAACTACCACACCACGTTTATTCACCAAAAAAAATGTTAAAACAATACCTATTTTCTTCAAAAATAACCAGAACATTACATTACATTTGCTTTAAAATTTATTATTATCAGTTATTGTAAGTGAACAGAAAATGATTAAAACACTGTGTAATAATATGTAAAATGGAAAAAATAAAATATAGTCCGCCAAATAAATCCTTTTTTTTTCTTAAGCCCCAGTTGAACACCAAACATGTTGTTAGACCAGTTCTACATTGCGAGGCAACGCTATTGTCCGTTCACAGTTATATTATAGTGAAATTCAACAGATGTAAATAATATAGTAAACAAAGCAATTGGATCTTGACTGCTCCATAATTACTTACATTTAATTATCAATCCTGATCATAGTCGTTTCAAGGAACTCTAGTTAGATTTAGGGCGAGCGCCCACTGCTTTGCGATCCGGTGCGTTTGCGTTTTTTCTTTTTTAATTTGGCCTGGCTATAAACTGAGATCATTGGTGAATGAACTAAAAACTGGATTCATTAAGGTCGCTTTACACGCTTATTTAGCCGGCATAATGCCGTTTCACACTTTCGTGAGAATCGCGAGGTGGATATCGAATAAATGTCGGTGTTTTGCGTGGTCCCACTATTTTGAACCACTAGTGGGACCACGAGGGAGAACTGTTTCTCGTGTCGTGGTCTCACTACGATATCGGATGTCAACTGTTTGGTCCTGATGTTACCTGCTTATATACTCCTTTTAGATAGGTATAACATTAAATTAAATTTTAAAATTTTATATTAAATAACTAAAAAAGTCGGTCATTTGTTTTGAAAACAGGACATACTTAGTAGAACAGAAAACTGCTTTCTCGTGGTCCCACTATTTTGTCACACTAGTGGTACCACGAGAAAACACCGGGTAAATGTGTGTAAAAGTGTTCGTGGGGCTTTTACATCACATCAGGACCATCAATCGTATTGGACAGCACATCTCTGCATAGCACCTAGCGTGACGAGTAAGTACCTCGCGGTGTCATTCCAAAGGTGAAAACATTTTCCGACGCAGGCAAATATCTCTGATGCGGCGTGTAGAACCGCCTCACCTTAATTAAGATTCCTTTTTTTTTTATTTAGCTCGCCAAATTGACGTCGCCACCAACCTGATGGTAAGCCGTGGTGCATCTAGCGATTGGGGGCCAGTGTCACAGTCCTTAAGACTTTAGACAGTGGCCCTCAAGTTGGCGGCCCTGTGATGTGCGTCTTCACGTTCCTCTTCAAGAACCCGGGATTGTAAGATGAGGGAAAAACGAGAGCGGGCAGGTCGTTCCATGTTTTTATAGTTCGACAGAGGAACGTCTTTTAAAACGCTGGGTTCTAGCGAAAATTCTCTCCACTGTGTATGAGTGGCATCTCTGCTGCCACGCACCCCGCACATCGCATTGCTGGATATGAATATCGGGCATCGTGGTTCCACAGTCTGCGAAAGTGAGAGGTTGCTTGCCACAGTCATCGACCCGGGAGCTAGCCGAAAAGAGATTGGCCAGCATTTCAGCTTTCTCTTGGACTTTGTGAGCCACTGACCCGTCAGGATAGCGCAGCGGCGGCAGCGAGGGCTTGCAAAAGTTGGCCTGCACGGCTTTGGCCAGTTGCCAGTATTCACGGCTGCCCGTCGGATGTGACGTGAGCTCCTGACCAAGCCGAGTGACGCGCTGGGCGTCCGCTCTCCTGATAGCTCTCTTACTCGACCGAGTGGCTATGTTGTACGCTGCCTTGAGGTGAGCCACATTCGGGTTGCGCACAGCCCGAGCCCTGATCCAGGTGCGGTAAGCCGCCTGTGTTGGCTGAAAGGCTACGGCACACTCACCCGCGAACCAGGGGCGGGCTTTGCGGATGCTGGCGACATCAGTGTATGGAATGTAGTATTCCATACCTAATGTTATCTCACCAGCAACAGCAGAGGCGCTTTCCTGATGAAGCCCTCTCTGCAAAGCAGCGCTAAATCCTCGGGATGGTTGCAAAGTATTCTCGTACTGGATTACTCGTCAGCAGTAAGTCCAGAAGGGCGGGTCCATGGTCTGACCTGTCCGGTATGCGCGTAATCCCGAGTACCATTTGGGTCAGACCATGGGAGAGAGCGAACGCGTGGGCGGCCTGTCCCGCAGGATCAGTCTTGAGGGACCCCAGCTACTCAGTGTGGTGACCATTGAAGTCCCCCAGAAAAACCAACTCGCGTCCGGGAACCGCACCTGCGCGCCATCAGCCCCCTCGCTGAGGTGCTGATACAGCCTCGTTATCTCAGCTGTTCCTGTGTGGGGTCGATAGAAACAGACGTAGATCTGACTCATAGAGCCGTGATCTACGTGCAGCCAAAAGACGGAGAAGGAAGGGTTCTCAAGGCAGCGCAGCCGGTGACAGCAAACATCCGCCCTAACGAACGCGCACACCCCGGCTTTATCTCGAAATAGTTCCTCGATGATATAGCCAGTAACAAAGGTACGACTGATCGACAGGGCGGCGTGTTTGCGTCTCCGTTAGGAACATCACAGCAGGCCGTGCCGTCTCTTGATGGTGAAAGACGGCGTCGAGATTGGCTTGGAGTCCGCGGATGATAGCGAATTCCACCTCGAATAGTGCGTTTTGGGGAATGGTCGCAGCGGCCGCTGTGAAACCTCTATTTTTATTTTGCGCTGCCATGATTGGGTTAAAGGGAGACGTGAAGACGGAGCGACATTTGCTGCAGCAGTGAGTGACAAGGCGTAGGGGCTTAGCTTTATCCATGACTGTGTGTTTAGAAGGAAGTCGACCCGCCGGACGGAAGGGTATGGCCGCCGGGTTCCCTTCCGGTCACCATTCCGCACGACGGACCACATCGGGATAATGCGCGGCCTGGTAGGGCAGCCTCCCAGGGTGGTTAGTCCCTGTTAGGCCCCTATAATATGCCACGGGCAGCCAGCGGCAAGACCGTTTCTACGGGTCTCCCTGGCCGCGGGGTCAACATCCGTCAGCCACACTAGGCACCACGTACCGCCTACTGGTCCCCCCCCTGCTGCATCAAACAATGCCCCGGGCCAGGCTGTGCAGCTGCTGAACCCCGAACGCAACCCAACCGGGGCTGGGTTACTTGGGGGGCTTTTCACAACTGCACGGTGGTATCCCCCGGACCAATATTGTACCACCTTGTACCACATGGGAGCCTAGGCCAACATGTGGGTACCTAAATACGCGGAGCGTCGTCCGTTGTTCGGAAGGTGCACCGCGTGCCGGTGAGGTCACTAGGGCCCCTGAGTCTTGTTGTTAGTGGGGCCCCTTAAACCCTAATTTCCGCAAGGCGAGCATTAGGCTCGCGTTCCGCAATCTCTCAATATAGTTTTTTACAATTGAGCCTACGCTCATATTGAGCTCATGCCAAGGGTGTCCTGTCCAGGTTATGCTTTAGTGGAACCGTAAGGTCCTGAACAGAGGGTAGGAATTGGTTGGTACTTACTTAATAGAAGAGACAAATTCAATACTCGTCAACATCGGTACTTAGCTTTATTTGTCACAAAAACCTGTATCTGTAACACAATACACGCACTGATTTGGTTCGAGCGACTCACGGATTTGGTTCGCTTCCAGACCATATCCGACAGTCTGTAGATAAAATAATGTCATCTGGTGGCTAAATATGCATTAAGTTGATAGCTAGAGCAACTTAATGCACACAACTTATACACCAAATTCATGTCTTCGAGTTCGCGTCCAAAAACCACCTCCGGCTCTAACTTCACGATCATACCACGAACACTTGTACAGTTGCACACACATTTACCCATGTTTTCTCGTGGTACCATTAGTGTGACGAAATAGTGGGACCACGAGAAAGCAGTTCTCCCTCGTGGTCCCTACTTTTTATCTACATTCTGTATATAACTAGGTATGCGCTAATTTTCAAAACAAATGAAGATCAGTGAAACATGTGAAAATTGGAAAAACAAATGAAGATTGACAAAAAATTAAAATCGATAAATTAAATGAAGACTGACTTCCTTATTTGTTTTATTTTAAAATTTAATGTTATACCTATTGAAAAAGTGTCTAGAAGCAAAAACATCAAGATTAAAATATTGACATCCGTTTTCGTAATAGGACCACGAGAAACAGTCAGTTGTCCCTCGTGGTCCTCGTGATCCGGCTAAATAAGCGTGTAAGGCGACCTTTATGAATCCAGTTTTTAGTTCATTCACCAATGTTCTCAATTTGAAGCCATGCCAAATTAAAAAAGAAAAAGCTGTCAAATACAACAAACGCACCGGATCGCAAAGCAGTGGGCGCTCGCCCTTATGCGGACATTTCGACACTAATAAACCTTTAGAATAAAGAATAATTTCATGAAAAATACTCGGATGGTAAAAATTTAAGACTGTCATTTTTGCTTGTCATTAAATTATTTTTTCTCAGACTTGTTTGTCTTTGCCATAGTGTTGTAAAACTGTTGTACTGGCCAATTGATTTTAAAAGGAGGTCATTGTTTTATCAATCTGTCAGTTCGAAAAAATGTACTCACTTTAATAATATAACTTATTGACCCAGAGTGCGACGAGTGCGAGTCTTTGCCCCTTTCACACGTACCGGTTGCCGGGTGCCGGGTACCCGGGTGTATGGCCGTGTACTATAGCTTTCACACGTAACGGCGTGATTTGCCCGGCAACCGCTTGCATTCGCCGCCGGTTACCCGGCACCGGCTACCCGGCAACCGGTACGTGTGAAAAGGCACTTTGAGTTTGGGTCTTCGATTCTACAGTATAGACGATTTTGCTTTCGTCCTTATGTGTGTATGCATGTCAGTTTCGGTCTAGAAGACGCATTTGTTAACCAATTTTCTCCAAACTTGGCACACATGTTCTTTGATTTAAAATCATTGATCTACGAAAAGATAAAAATACAACTTTTGTCGAGAGTTTTTTTAATAGGGCGGAAAATAAGGGAGAAAAAGGGCCTCGTTATATATGATGGGATCATAAGGGATATAATTCCTCACAGGTTGTTTTTTCCTGGGCGCTCGCGAGGTCTACTCTTCGCAGAAGTACTTGTATTAAATTGGGACTAACTAAGTATTTGTGCGACCCAGAAATCGTCAGAAGGATCCGGTTAGGCTTAGTACCGTGTGGAGGAGTAAGTTTAAAGAGGCTTACGTCCATCAGTGAACTGCCAAAAAGATTTTTTACTACTTTGCTTCGAATATACCTGTCACCATGTCATTATAATGACCTAGTTCCCTTTCTTTGGATTTAAAAACCCCACATTAGAAATCTCTCAAAATGTCTTAGTCTGCTTCTGTAAGAACGGCGAGCAGCCAACGAGGCGTCTACACATTTTATCATCCCTAAACTAATATATTATTGTAAATAAATGATTATACTATTAAATTTTCTAAAAGTTTCTTTTTTTTTAAAGATCCTTTAATTAAATTAATATAAAAAGTTATTGCGCATAATATATATAGATATACCGAATTACATGATTTGATGAATTTGGCGATTGATTAACCGAAGTAAATGAATGTACGGTGAACTAGATATAACTCAATGATTACTTACATAATTAGAATCAGTTTAGTTACAACACTATGATCATAGACAACTTCTTTCAAAACATGACATGTTTACATGATTGCTGAGCTGTCCAGAAAAAGACTATACCTCTGACTGACAGCTAGTCGATCGTTTTCTGTGTGTTGGCATTGCAGTAAAGTCGCCCTATGAGTGCCAGCTTAGGACATTTTACCGAATTAAGTGGAGATTATGACATCCAACCTTTAGCACGAATAGTTTTGTTTTTCATCTAAATATATAAAACTCAAAGGTGACTGACTGAAATTTGGCATGCAGGTAGATGTTATGACGTAGGCATCCGCTAAGAAAGGATATTGATAAATTCTACCCCCAAGGGGATAAAATAAGGGAAGCGGGAACGGGAACAAATTTTACGCGGGCGAAGTTGCGGGCATCAGCTAGTGTCACAATAAACTTAACTTTACGAAGACAGTGCTCCTGTTACTATGCGATTGTATTTAGATTTATTTATTTTTTATAAATTTTTGAAAAAAAAACACTACTACCAATAACGAAGGCGAAGTTGCTACTTCCACAACGTTCCACGTCTCAAATAATGGTCACACCCCAAAAAACGCCACCAAAAGAAGAAAGTAAGTTTCGACTAAAAGTAAGATTACATGGGAGAAACAAAAACTTATTGGGGTAACACAGCAATCAAGATAGACAACCTAAGTGCTAGAGGTAATATATCTCTGAACGGACTATACTGCTGTCAGTCTAAACACGCAGTGATCAGTTTTAAACAGGTGAGACAATGGTATGAAAAAAATATTCTAACCCTAGCCAACTAGGAGCAAGAAAGGCGTGAGATCGTTCTCACCAGACTGCCCCTCTTTAACACGTTTATTGTGAAAGTGAAAGTTCAATCCGATTGACGTTGTCATTTTAAGCCCCTCTGTATAAAATAGAGTGCAAAGGGCTTATGTCGAGACTTTGTCTGTAGTCTCTGACTCGGTTGCATTAAACTACGTCACTGGGTCACGTTGATCATCTGTTCAAAGTTTGAAATAAAACAAAAATGACAACGTCGATCGGATTGAACTTTCACAATAAACGTGTTAGAGAGGGGCAGGATGGTGAGAACGATCTCACGGCTTTCTTGTTGTTTTATTTCAAACTTTGAACAGATGATTCACGTGACCTAGTGACGTAGTTTAATGCAACAGAGTCACAGACTACAGACAAAGTCTCGCCATAAGCCCGTCTGCACTCTATTTTATAGAGATGCGCTAAAACATATTTAAAAAGTAAGAAATTAAAATTGCTCTCTACAGATTATCTACAGAAAAATATCGTCGCGTCCTGTGCTCCTGTTGATCCTTGTTTTCTCGTAGTCAAACTATTTTGTCCCACTAGTACAGACCACGAGCACAAATTAGAGATAGTACAGATGGAAAACTCATGTATGTACTTTTTTTTCATACCTACCCTCTGCTACACACACACACGCACAAATCTGTAAGTATCGAAAGGTCGTTTGAGGAGCGCGCTCGTGTCTGTGAATGAGTTGTCTATGTGTGCGTAGTGTCTGTGAATGAGTTGTCTATGTATGCCTCAACAAATTTAGTATAAAGGTTTCCATCTGTACTACCGAAAAATCCTAAATCTATGATCTGTACTATCTCTAATTTGTGCCACGAGGGAGAACTGAGATGCAGCGCTTACCAAATGACGAATATTTAGGTCAGATATCCATACACAGAAGCGAAAGCAAGCTCATAATTATGATCTTTCCGTTCCGGATGCAAGGTGTAAGCCGAGCAAGACTGAGCAAAAACCACTTGTTTAACAAGAGGTAGAACAAGCTTAAGGAAGGCGAAGTCTCTTCTGTCGAAAACTCACATCTTTGTTTTATATTCTTGATGGTTACAATAAATAAATAAATATTCTCGGACACTTCACACAACGCTATCTGATCCCAAAGTAAGCTAGGAATAACCTGCTTGTGTTATGGGTATCAAACCACGGATATTAATACTTATATACTTTTAAATACATACATATTATACATAGAAACACCCAGACTCTTGAGACAAACATTTATGGGTCACACAAATATTTGTCTCCGGTGGGAATCGAACCCACGACCTCCAGCGCCGCATGCGGTATTACTACCGACCTCGCCACAGAGGCAGTCATACCATCATAGTCAATAGCATCTGTATAACCTGATAAAATTGAGGTAGTTAGTGACTCGGTTGCATTAAACTACGTCACTGGGTCACGTTAGTGAACACAAATATTTAGGATTATTAATAGACGACCGACTAAAAAGGGTGGACCCGACACATCATATTAACTTGGTAAGTGACAAATTACGGGCATTACTGGCAAAATTCAGAATAGTAAAACAGCGAATTCCATATACAACAATTTTACAACTATATAAATCGCTGGGAGAAACAATAATACATTATGGCTTGAGTAGTTACGGTAGAACTTTTAAAACGCACTTAGATCAAATATATGGCCTACAGTTGCGTATCTTGAAGACAATCGTACCAGAGAAGATTAAGACTACATTTAAAGACAATTGTGATATTGAATTATTTCGGCACTGTAAATTGCTACCCATAAACTACCAAATAAAATACTTATTACTCAAAGAAAATTATTTTAACAAGTCATTCCTGAATATTGTTGAACGACATAAAAATACACGTAGTGCAGACAGGACCACATACCTACTTGGTTCCTGGGTACTGTAACTTGTACGGTAAACAAATGCTGCAATATCAAATACCTAAATTAATCAATGACCTACCAGAAAAACTTAAACAAATAATAACAGCTACGAATAATGTATACTATAGAAATGTAACTTCTATAAAGTTACCGCCAAAATCTTGGAGCAACTTACCCATACTAAAATACAGCAATAAAACACAACACTCACACATTCATAGTTCAACACTTGCCCGCGATTGGTCGCGCCAAGGTCATGGCGGCTCGGCGCCCCGCCCGAAGCGGCAAACGTGGACGGTGTTATACAATAATAAGAAAGCTTGTTATTGAATAAGTTCAATCAATAGAAAGTTGTTATTTTTCTATTCATTGAACAACATACGCCTACAAATGAAAAACGGTTACTGGCGACGACGTGCTCTGGGTTCTTGCAGGTGGTGGCAAGAGAAACAGCTGGTTTCTTGGTGAACATATAATTTAACGGTTATTTGTACAAATATCGACGTAGGTATAGGTAGGTACGTATAGGTGCGTGTTGAGGTGACGGTGTTTTATGACGTAGTGATTGACGGCCGCACAGCTGTTGCTCGGTAAGCGGGGCGCGTGGACCCCCCGCGTCTTGGATGCCCCTGCGTCGTCCTGCTGGCGACGATATGTCTCCGACAGTTACGGTTTTTTTTACAATTATGTGCCTCGGAAAAATTAATTAGTTGTTTTATTTTTTATGGCGGTTGGAATTTGGTAAAGACTCCTTTTTAGCAAATTAATGCAAACGAACTATGACAAATTGTTCGATTATGCTTTTAACAACATAACGTCGTAATTGCTTTCTATAGGATGGCTTTCTTTAAGGGGTTTCGTGACGTCATTTCGTTCTTTTATATTGGCTAAACACTTCTTTTTTATTAATTGCAAATACATATATAAAATATCTTACAGTACCTACAAATAGACACCGCAGTTTTTCTTAATCGCTTAACCTTTCCATTATTTAGTGTGTACATGTCATTAGTTTAAAAGTGTATGTTACTGTACTGCGCATTTTACTGTACTGACTATAGTATCCGCAATACGAACTGGCACGTTGGGCCATAAATCATCGGATTCGTACTATCTCTTTCGCACCTACACAGTCTTATGGAGCGGGACTCGCACCCATAGTGCTGTGCAGATAATCTTTTACGTATTCCATAATAGTATCGACAAAAGTAATGAAATGAAAAATTTAAATATGATTTATTTATTTTTATATCAGCATTGATTTATTAAGACAAATGTATTAAATTAAATAAATATATTAAAATAAGTAGGTTGCGTAGGTGAATTACTAACTAAAAAAAATTCAAATTTACTTTTTTATCCCTAAAATTTAGCTAATTATTTAAGAAAATCTTATTTGCTATTAATATCATATTTACAACTAAAAGTAAATTAATATCAGATTACGACATACCGACAAATTCTTAAATATTTTATCGACATTGTTCAACCCCTACAATAAGTGACATTTATGACCCAAAGTGCCAGTTCGTATTGCGGATACTATAGGCATCCAATTACGTTCATTTCTTTCCAAACGAATCGCATTTACCCATTTTTCACGCTGGACTTCATTTGTTGGGAATCCGTGAAATTCAAATTATAATTTAATTTCTATGCATAATATCATCCTACTAATATAATATCGTACTAACAATATTACCTTAGCGCTTAACATACTATAAACACTGCATTAAAATAATTTAATTTTCGAATTGAGTTCATGTTGCATAACACTTTTCAACGTCACCAGTACGTGTTTTTAAAATGAATATTTACTCACCTATGGAGGGTGATTCCAGCGTTTTTCATATCCGTATGGTTTCTACACCACTTCAGAACACACGAAGGCATATTTGAAATATAATTAACGCGAAAAAACCATTAAAATCACTGACAGATTGGTTCCGGTGACACAACCGAACGCTATGCGTGACAGCGCGGACTAAATGTGTCGCGCGGTCCCCATTTTAAGCAACGCCTTCCGCGGTCCCCATTTGGTGGAGCCATTTTTTGAGCCGAATTATGCTTCCATAGTATACATTATTCGTAGAATAACAGAATCAAATATTAAACGAAAATTAAAATGTCATTTTTTGTCTAAATTACTCTAAATAAATAAAATGTACTGTGTAAAATTTTGAAATCATATACCTTTATTTATAAAAATATAATTAAAATTAAATATAAGAAGACATCACTGCAGTAAGCAACTTTCACTATGGCCGGTACATGGATGGGTGACTACGTTTTGACATTTATGTACTCCGAGCGCTTTCCGTGCTCTGAAGGCGTGTCAGGCCGTTGGACCCGGTTCACGGTAAAATGGCAGTCGTAAAGACAGGCAGGCAGTTTTATATGTTTACGTTTGCGGTGACCACCGGTACATCTGGTGGGCCGTATGCTTGTCTGCCATCTTAGTGGTATACAAATAAAAAAAAAAAACGTTTTTACTGCAAATTACTTTTTTTTGTATTGGATACAAAATAACAACACATTTATTTTTAAATTGTATTTGACCCGTACCGGCGTGGAGCGTCGAATTGGGCGCCCGTGTGTTTTCATAAACATTTAAATCTACCCTACCTATTATGCCACACAAAGATGCAAGCACTGATGCTAGTTGTGGCGAACATTTTATTAAAATTATTAAAGCCTACTACCTACCCGCATTATATGCGTTAATGTTGCATGAGAAAGAATAAACAACTTATGTAAACGCTCAAAATAATACGTACCTAGTACATACATAAAATTGCGTTTTGTGTAATCTGTGGTTTTGTAATGGGTATCATTGTGTTCTGTTATTGTTTTATTATTGAATCTTCTTGATACGACGATGAAGCGTAACGTGTACAGAAAATTCAGTAATGGATTATGCTACACGTATAGGTTTAAATTTTAGCTTGTAACAAATATTGTAATCGTTTTAAAATAAATAAATAAAATAACCTAAGTACGTAGGTGAAATAACTTTTAATTCCTGTTTTCTCGTGGTCCCACTATTTTGAACCACTAAGTATATAGAGTGGATGCGCCAGTATCGCGACGCATACATATTTTTAATTTATATTTATGGTACATACATATTATAATTATTAGATGTAAACACTCACGCAGTAAAACGCATCGTACTTTTATGTAGTGTATAATGGCAACACTGTCCCGCCCGCTCCCTTATTATTCCATTTGGTCATAACTGTGGTAACGTCACGACCACCGCGCACACTCTCAACCATGAAGCTATAGATACACTCAACGCAACGCGCGCGAACCGCCGTGGTTACCCATCCGAACTCTCTGTACCACATCAGCCACAGTCTCAAGAGCTACGGTATACTTATAGCTCCTGTGAGCATCATTCGTGGTCGTGAATCAAGACCCTGAACGCAAAATTGGAGAAAGAATTGCATCGTAAGTGCGTCTACATAGAGGAACCACGACGGAGAACAGTTACTTGTGGTTCCCACCACACTAACGGCAGCAAACATTTTCATTTCGTTTTGTTTTTAAAAGGGGCTCTACTCCGCCTGAAAGTAGCTGGGAATACCTACATATAATTTAATAAACACTCGACCTTAGTCTTGATATTTTGCAAAATAAATTGAAATATAAAAAAAGGTTTTATAATTTTGGTCAACAAACTCCGCAATATCATGGTCTGACCTTGTAGGTATGTTACGCGTCTGCTGCCATTTGCCTCTCACACCGTGCCTCGGCCAGGGGTAATTTCCCTAGTGACTGCGATTTTAGCCGCGTTCGAATGTTGCAAAGTACTGGACAGTTTCAAGCTTTTTTACTTGACTTCCAATATTTATGATAGAGAGGGCATTGAGTTTTGTTCGGAATGAATTGGCTGCAACAATAGTTTTTAAGATTTCGTTGTATTACTAAGGTTGAAGATAAGCATAATTATGTGTAACCTAATGAAAGAAGTTACTGTGGCCAATGGACGTTTGCAATAACATAAGCGTTATATTCTAGCGCTGCCTATCCGATACTTTCTGGTTGTAATATATTTGTACCTTTATAAAACTTTTTTTAAAGCGCGGCAATGTCATTTCGAAAGAGTTACTGGCGGAAAAGGTAGGTACATTAATATTTTGTTACTTTCCTTCTTTGAATATTCCAATGTATTAAAAAAACACCGTGTCTCACCGTGAGGCGCTATCTCATCTTTCTGATACTAAAGATTTTTAGTTTCAGAAAAGTAAATGTAATACAACGTTTTTGATGCAATAGTTGCCTTTAATACAAAAACCCGATTTGTACTCTAACAATCCCAGAACTATAAACTATAAAATAAACAATAAACTAAAAAACAGTGGGGCTTATGACCTCGACATAATGATAGCGATAACGATGATGATAGAGAAATAAGACTTACATTTCAGTGACATGTCTTTTTAATTTGATAATGTAAAATAAATATTCACGGACATTTTACACAACGCTATCTGATCCCAAAGTAAGCTAGAAATAACCTGCTTGTGTTATGGGTATCAGACCACGGATATTAATACTTATATACTTTTTAAATACGTACATATTATACACAGAAACACCCAGACTCTTGAGACAAACATTTATGGGTCACACAAATATTTTTCTCCGGTGGGAATCGAACCCACGACCTCCAGCGCCGCAGGCGGTATCACTACCGACTGCGCCACAGAGCTCATGCAATTCCGACAAAATCAAACGAACAGACAAGTAACTCGCCCTTTCAAACGCTCACTTTCCAACGCATACTATTTACCCACAATGCGCAGGTTAAACGAACAGATTTTATTATTTTAAGCCCAGCCCGTTTGCCCTGCTATTTGTTCAGAAATGTACCTACCACGTAACACGGATTTTGCATAAACTCAGACACTTACTTATCTATTGTTTTTAATACTCGTATGTACATTGTTATTGCTGAAATGGAGTAGATTTATTTCAAAGCTTAGAAAATATAAACGGCCCGATGTATGAAAGCTATGCCCTTTTCAGAATCGAGATCAATTCATTCTTCTAATGAGAAAAATGTTATTCAAAGAACATAATTATCTCAGGGTCATAAAAGAAAAGAAATAGGTACGTATTATGGTAAAAAGTTCCAACTAGAAGAGGAAAAAGAACTGGTTGATTATTGTTCCAATAGTGAAGAAGATGATCGATCAATGTATTTATTTCATTGTTTATTTTTTTTTATACCACTAAGGTGGCAGACAAGCATACGGCCCACCAGAAGGACCGGTGTTCACCGCAGCCTATGAACCTTTGCAACACCAGAGGCGCCACACTCGCGCTGCCGACCCAGTAAAAACCTTCCAAGACCCCTTTTGAAGAACCCCATACTGTAGGCGTTTGGGAAAACCGAGGCAGGGAGATCTTTCCACAACCTAAGCGTGCGCGGAAGAAAACCCCTATTGGATCTAACCGTGCTGGGCTCCGGACGCAAAGTGTGAGGATGAACTCCCTGTCTGTGGCGAGCGGTGCGGTGATAGAACGTAGCCGTGGGCATCATATCAAACAATTCCTCAGAGCACACATCACATTGTACAGTCGGTAGATCACGCATAAGGAGGCGAAAGTCTCTCCTGTCGCGAAGAGGTTCCACACCACCTGTAAATATAGGATCGTTGACAACTCTTACAGCACGTCTTTGCACCGAGTCAAATGGACGAAGCTGATATTCAGGTGCCCCCGCCCAGAGGTGACAGCAGTACTCCATGTGCGGCCGCACTTGCGACTTATACAGAAGCAGTGTTTGTGCAGCAGTGAAGTACCGCCGCGCCCTGTTGAGCACACCTAGCTTCTTGGACGCCAGCTTAGCCTTGTCCTCCAAATGACTACGGAACTGAACGTCACTGGAGATGTCAACGCCAAGGATCCCTATACTTTTGGAGATGGAAAGAGATGTGCCCTGAAATTGCGGCGCTACAGTAATTGGGGTTTGCTTAGCGGTGAAAATACACGCTTGTGTCTTGAAAGGGTTGAATTGGACAAGATTTAGTCCACCCCAATCGGACACTCTAGTAAGAGTAGCCTCGATTTCAGACAAAAGCTGTTCACGATTTGCCCTCACTGTGTCCCGAGAGATACCGGGGCGGCCCGTGTAACAAGTGTTCCCTGTACTGTCGTCCGCATAACAATGAATGCCGTCAACACAGACATGAATGCAGACAACATGTCATTGATATGCAGCAGAAACAGAGTAGGGGACAATACTGAGCCTTGCGGTACTCCAGCGTTTATGGCCATGCAGTCTGAACAGCTGCCGTCAACGACGGCCCTGATGCTTCTACCGGCCAGGAAGCTGGACACCCATCCGCATTATCTCTCGGGCAGTCCATATGAGGGCAATTTCGTAAGAAGACCACGGTGCCAGACCCGGTCAAAGGCCTTAGAGATGTCGAGGCTCACTGCTAGAGCCTCGCCCTTACTCTCGATAGCCGTCGCCCATCGGTGTGTGAGGCACACCAGAAGATCGCCCGTCGAGCGACCGTGACGGAAACCGTACTGCCGGTCACTGAGCAGGTCGTGTTCCTCTTGGTACCTCAGGAACTGTGTATTAATTACACGCTCCATCACCTTAGATAAAAGGGAAGTGACGGCTATAGGCCTGTAGTTGGCCGGGTCGGTCCTGTCACCCTTCTTGGGCACATGATGCACATACGCGATCTTCCACGACGCCGGGACTTGTTGCTTGGAATATGAAAGCGTGAAAAGACGTGTAAGTACCGGACACAACGCTGGACCACACTGCTTAAGTACCACCGCGGGTATACCATACGTCCCACTCGACTTATGAACGTCCAGGGATCGATGCTCACGTTGGACATTCCGCTGTGTAAATTTTACTTTCGGCATAGAAGTTCCACACCACGGAATATCCGGCGGCAAGGCACCCCCGTCGCTCATGGTCGAGTTAGAGGCAAAGAGAAAACCCAAAAGGTCGGCTTTCTCCTTGGCGCTCTGGGCCAAACTACCGTCGGGTTTAAGTAAAGGTGGTAAACCTGACCGACAGAAATTTCCCTCTGCAGGTTTGGCAAGCGACCAGAATTCGCGACTCCCTGAAGGATAGCCTGCTAGCCGTTCACCAATTCTGCCGACGATATCGAACTAAGCCTTGACAATTGCTCTTTGCTGGCCCTCGAGGCAGCATTTAATTTGCGTTTCACCTCAGAGATGTTTGGATCTGAATTTTTACGATCCGTGGTCCAAGCCCTGTAAGCAGATTCTTTCGACGACAGCAGACATTATCCCGGACGTACATACATACCCCGGCTTTCTGCCTAAAGTGGTACTCAAGCTTGTAGCCAGGGTACATTAAGCAAGATGTATCGCCCGGACGTAAGATCTGCGTCTCCGTTAAGAAAAAAAAGGGTCGGCTTCGCAGTTTCAAGATGGTGGTGGACTACGTTGATGTTCGCGCGCATACCTCTGATGTTGCAAAAGTCCACTTGAAGTGTGGACGACGATGCCGCTGTGGATACCTTTTTCTTTCTTTTGTTTTTAGCCATAGTTCTTAAAAAAAATATGGGGAATTAAGAAGGTGAAGGGGGCGCTTTTGTGCCGGTGGCGCAGGAGACTAGGCGAGGCTCGAACTCACCGAAGGCAGACAGAGGTAGTGCGGTAGATTGGCACGGCGTACGGAAGGGCCCCCGGTCCCTCCCCGATGCAGTAGCCGCGTCCACTCCGGTATCCTCCTCCGGTACGACCACAGCACCAGGAACTTTACACAGGCTGCTGGTTCAGCCTCCTAGGGCGGAGATTAAGTAATCCCGAGGTTCGGGTCCCGCACAGCCTGCGGGCGGTCAGCGGTCAACCGTTTCACCGGGTCTCCCTGATCGCCGTGCCAATATTCCGCACCTCGATCTGGCAATGGAGACAGATAAGCCTCTGGTCTCACCGTCACCGGCACAATGTCACCCCAATGAGCTCTGAATCCCTGCTAACCGACGGAGAACATAACCCGACCGGAGTCAGGTTACTATTACCGCGGTCTTCTGCAGGGCGGAGGTACTGCTCCAGGCGGGCTGCTCAACGAACGGAGTACCGTTAGGCCCTTCCTCCTAATGTGGGCTTTTTCGTTAATCCCTAAGATATTGGATCTTAGGGATCTGTTTGAAGAAGCCACTACTGTACCCTCAGGGTGTAACGTTAACTCCATGATAAGTAACGCATGTCCCCTAAACCCCGAGGGAGAAAGTTATGTACTATCTAATCCAAAGATGGAAAGTTGGAACTAGCCCCCCCTGTTATTAAGTTCATGCAAGTTTGCAATGGTTTATTACGCTTCGGTGAACTAGTGCAACGCTTGTTCATTGTAATTTTCAATACATTGTTGTTTTGGGGTCTAAAAATCTAGTTGTCAGTAATTCATTTAAAAAAAAACATACTACCCGTTCGCTCTAACTTTGCCGCTGGCGTAGAGGCGTATACTCGAATTGTTAATTAGACGAAGTAAATTGACATTAGCTAATGTCGCTTCGTCATAGAAAATACGCAACATTGTATGAAGAGGTGACATTTGTTGCTGTCAATTTACTTCGTCTAATTAAAAATTCGACTTTTGTATGGAGCCGAGCCGGCAAAGTTAGAGCGAACGAGCAGTATATGGTTTTTATTCTTTTAGCTTCTTTTAGCTCGCCAAATTGACGTCGCCACCAGCCTGATGGAAAGCCGTGGTACATCTAGCGATTGGAGGCCAATTCTGATAGTCGTCCTCAAGTTGGCGGCCCTGTGATGTGCCTCTTCAAGCTCCTCATGAAGAACCTGGGATTGTAAGATGAGGGAAACATGTGTGCGGAAAGGTCGTTCAATGTTTTTATAGTTCGACAGAGGAACGATCTTTTGAAACGCTCAGTTCTGACGAAGATTCTCTCCACTGTGTGTGAGTGGCATCTTTGCCCGGCACGCGTTGTTCGAAATCGGAAAGAAGAGGGTGGGATGAAGTTGAAGAGCTCTTCAGAACATTATTTTACTGCTTTGCTCAAATATATTCGATAGGCGTATCAGACCGAAATTTTTGCTCATTCGAGTTTTTGTTTTAAACTTTTCCCTTTCTTCTTAAATATTCGTATCAGATTGACTTAGATTTATTAACTTTACTACACTTGCGTTGTAAAGTTTGTATTCTGTTAATTTATAGCTTTTATTTTGAAACCGATACAAATTTATCTGAATTGTATTTTCTATCGTCTGGTAACTTTGATTAAGCTCTTATTCCATGTTTCAGCTGTATTTAATTTAGAATGTCACCCTCATGAATGCTCATTTTGAAAGATTTGTTTTTTGAAGTAAAACTTCTTTAGGCGCGACTAGGGTGACTCAGATTTTTTCCGACGGAAGTAAGTATGTAACGCTTACTATTTAAAATTCGAATGAATGATATTAATATAACATTTGATGCCGTCAATGGCAAAGAAGTTTTACTTCAATCGCGCGTAAAGGTTACACGCACACACTTTTTTCTTCTATTTTCGTTTATGAGAGTCACAGATTCAGAACTAAAGGGAACGCTTGCCAATTATGAAAATGAGGCCAAAAAATCAATAACTAAATCCATAAGTGAGTAGGTATGTACGTAACGAGTATTTTTAGGGTTCTGTACCCAAAGAGTAAAAACGGAACCCTATTCGCGAGACTTTGCTGTCCGTCTGTCTGTCTGTCTGTCCGTCACGAGGCTGTATCTCAGGAACCGTGAGATAAAATAAAGAAAATAAATCTAATTTTATTCCCTTTTAAATTTATAAAGAAAATTAAGTTTGTCAAAATTTTTGTGACTCTACTGCGGGTTCGGAAATGCTACAGCCTGAGAAAAACACCCCAAGAAACTCAGTCCGGTCCCTCCCAAAAAAGGGAGCATAAGGCTCCACACAACAAACGTGAAAGCCGCTGCTTTTGTACGGAACCCTCTGTGCGCGAGTACTACTCGTATTTTTCATTCGCAGTTTTTCATTATTCACTTCTAGAGAGTCGAGTTGTTATTTTTGATTGAAGGTCTATACCATAGATATATAATAAAGTCTAGATTGAGCGTCAAGGCGCAGAAACGGCTCAAAATAATGCATGTAACTGTTACATGAATTGATCTAACCCGCCGCTCAGTGCCGATCGTGTCGCTTTAACGTCACCACGTAAAACGCCCGCTAAGTAGTCTACGAAAATATAGCTAAAATGTCCTTTTATGCAAATAAAATTTGTAGAAATTATAGTAGGAGATTAAAAACTTCTAAAAATGTCAGCTATCATCGGTAACAACCCAAAATAAAGCTTATTTTGATTTTTCTTTTCTTCATTAATAATCACGCACTATTCATCAGTGTTGTTTTATTCTCCCAACTTAACAATTGGGAAAGGAGTAAGTATAACTAGTTTGTCTAGGAAATGATTATATTCATTTCTTATTACACTATGTACTTATTATATTATTTACTAGCGGCCCGCCCCGGCTTCGCGCGGGTATACAGTATTTCTCCACTATTAATGGATGTTACATATAAAACCGGCCAAGTGCGAGTCGAACTCGCCCATGGAGGGTTCCGTAGCCGCAAGTAACATAGTATAAAAGTTCTTGTAGTTGGTTGTAACTTTGATTGATGTCTTAACACGTTCACTGTGGTAGGTAATGATTTTTTAGGCAAATATTGCGGTTTATGACGTAATAAAAAAAAACTACTTATTAGATCTCGTTCAAACCAATTTTCGTTGAAAGTTTTTATGCTAATGTACAACATATATTTTTTTCAGTTTTGTCATTCTTTAAGTTTAGAAGTGAGAGAGGGGGGGACACATTTTTCACTTTGGAAGTGTCTCTTGCGCAAACTATTCAGTTTAGGATAAAATGATGTTAGAAATCCAATAGCACTTTTGAAGACCTATCTATAGACACGTATGATGATTTTTTTTTTTGAGTTTCAATTCTGAGTATAGGGAAATTTACTGCTTTTTTTTTCTAGTTTTATACAAAAATCTTAATGCGGTTTACAGAATACATCTACTTATACCAAGTTTCAACAGCATAGGTCTTATAGTTTCGGAGAAAAGTGGCTGTGACATCGGACGGACAGACAGACAGACAGACATGACGAATCTATAAGGGTTCCATTTTTTGCCATTTGGCTACGGAACCCTAAAAGGCCCAACAAAATCCATTGCGTAGTTTTAAAGATTTAAGCATACATAGGGATATAGGGACAGATAATCCGACTTTGTTTTAAATTTATACAATGTAGTGATTATAATGAATTGGGTCTAATAAATCAATTATGATATAAAAAATTGCATAAAATAAATGAAGGATATGAAGCTAAACAACTCCTACGAGTTTTTCGGTGCATCATTGTTACATACATTATATTCGAATTCAGTAAATTCTAGGTATCCACCAAGTTAAGAAACAAAAAAGCAATAGAAAGTGTGTAACGGGCAGGTTATAGGTATACAAGATATTAATTCACCTACAACACTATGCCGTCAACGCGTAAACAATATTATTACTTACACAAAAAAAAATTACAAGTAAACACTTCAGTTTTATTTATTTGTATTAATACTCATACCCAATAAACAAATAAATATACAATATTGATAATAGTATATGCATCCCTTATTATATTAGATTAATTACATAATCTATAATAAGACTTATATAGGCTTATAAGCTGGTATCATTATTTACGCACACATAAAAGCCGACGCGCAGTGTAAAGACACTGGCCGCTTGACAGCGCACGCACACATCTGCGAAATCGTAAGCCGTTTTGTTCATGTCGATTGTAGAGCGAGCGTCCATCTTGACTTTAAATAATCTAAGGTCTATACACAGAAATCAATTTTGGATTTAGTATCCTTTGGCCAACAAAGGAGAACAACAAACGTCAATTCCACCGTGTGGTTTGTCGGCTTTTTTTGAACTTTAATTTTATAATCTGTGATGAGAGTAACGTTATTGATAAAAATACTTACCCACACAAAACAGAGAAACAAAACATTTTAATATTCCGATTACACACGAGCTCAGTAGGTACCTACTGTTGAATATTTGATATCACATCCAGTGTGCCATGCTCATGAATTTATGAATTTCATTAATGTTTATGACAGAGTGACACCGCGTCTCGTCCTAATTTGTTTTTCAATAATTCCGCGGTCCGCGCGCGAGTGTAATCGAGATATGGATGACATGTCGATTTTTTTTTCTTAAGATTTTTTTCTGTAAAAGGATCGCGTGCCGTCTCTACTAAGATATATTATGAAATGTGCTATTGTATGGATATTTGGGAAGGACCTACGTCCAGTAGTGGACTGCCTTGCTAATTTGATTAATTGAATGAATTTTATGGGGATACTGACAATGAAGGGTTTTAGGTCTGGAGAGTGACATCGCATGGTTTATATTCCCGGAAAAGTCACGATCTGGTCAGTCAGTGGCCGGAATTCATTTCCAGCACTGTGTTGGTTTTTAGTCGGTTTGAGTTTAATATGGGGCTTTGACACGTGAGAAATTAGTCGATATAAGAAGATCTTGGGCTCGAGTTCTGATACAGTTTAAATAACAGTATTTCAACTGTATGAGAAAGGAATGGTAGGGAGGGACCTAATCATCGAATCGCTACGAGTTTGTCTAATCGTACCGTCACCATCGTCGTCAACTACGACAACATTTATATTGATTTACGATTGTAGCATATTGAAATAAATAATGGCATTCGCAAGGTTGACGTGCCGGGGTGGGGAGCTCAGCGCGCGGCCTGCTCGCTGGGTATTCAACCTTCAACCTCCGACAGTCGAGGAGTGTTCAGTGACAATTTGGTTTATTACTTTACACCTTCATACCGAACCCTACAAGTATCACGGTAGTGTTCTGGCAGAATTGAAATAGTAAACTTGAGTTCTTGAAAGCCAAAAGTGACTTCCAAACTGCACTACAATTTACCGCAGATAACATCCGTAAAACGTCAGAGGCATAAAAAATAAGGTCTCAAAAACGTAAGCATTTTCAAGTAAACCTGTCACATTAATGAACAATATCAACTGTTCGAATTAAAAAAGAAAATCGTCCACAAAATAAAAAGTGACGGAAATCTTACTCTACAAAGCTAAAGAACCTTACATTTTAAAGCCCAAAGTATAAACAGGTTTTACTGAAAACGCACCGATTTACCGCTCCATTTAGGGGTCAAAATGTCAAACATAAAAGCCATTACCTGAAAGTCTCAAAAAGACATTAATGATTGTTCATTGCACTTGTGCCAAAAGGAGTCTTTTGAAGTACACCGTTTGGTCCGAGTGTCATTTGGCTGTTGAAAGCGGGGCAGCGTTTTAGGTGCCCCGGTCGTGACGAGAGAAATATTAGGCGACTAAAATGACGCTTTTTTTATTGTTTTATTTCGATATTTTGTAAAATATACTTAAACTAGCTGACGCCCGTAGCTTCACCCGCATAAAATTTGTTCCTGTTCCCGCTTCCCGTAGGAACTTATTCCCGGGATAAAATGTAGGTAGCCTATGTGTTATTCCAGACTATAATGTATCTCTGTACCAAATGTCAGCCAGATCCGTTCAGCCGTTCGAGCGTGAAAGAGTAACAAACATCCACACATCTACACTCCCAAACTTTCACATTTATAATACCACAGATAATGCTCGCGGCTTCGCCCGCTTGATTTTCGGTACCCGTTCCCGCAAAGTTTGTGGTGACCACTCCACTAAACGGAAATCTTTCCTTTATATAATATTAGAATGGATGTCGTGTCCAAACCACTGTAAGTTTGTGAAAATTTCTTAAGAATCAGTCTGTACTGATTCTCACAATTTTCACAAACAGTGGTTCGGGCGTGAAAGCACATTCATATTACAGATAGACAGACTTACTTTTGTAATAAGTTAGTAGGAATTAATAAAGAGCTATATTTTATGATTTTGCTTTGCAACCACAAACTAAGCGCAATTTTAATTCCAGCCAAGTGAACGCTCTCGAAAACGTTTCAGATTAATGGCTCTTGTTTAGTTCGGAAATGTTTGTCATCGGCCAGGTGGGCTGCGATTTACTGACACACATACACACAAACACATATTGTACTATTTGTACTGGTACTTATTGAAGCGTTTGAGTAAAATTTTGTAGATTTATATTACTGACACGAAGTTTTGACGATAGAGTGTTGATGTTGGTGAAACAAACGCTCATATAGTCACCACCACATTCAATCAGGGGGGCCGAAAGCTCGTCTGTCCTCTTAGTGGTTTAAAAAAACGTAACACGTTGAGTGACTCGAATTACCATTAACTCATGTACCTTTGTACAATATTTTTGTTTAAATTTTGTAAATAGTTTTTAACAAGGTGTACAAATAAAGTTATATTCTATTCTATTCTAAGCGTTCACTACTTTATCCTTTATACTTTTGATTGTTGGCACTTGATGGAACTTGTTATAATACATTATGAAAACTCACTCACTTGTACTATTCCACAACTTTTATTATAATTTTAATAATACCTGACCATCCATTTAAAACACACAGATAGAGTAATAATAAAGTTTCGATTGTATCATCTTCCTTCAACGTGGCCCAAAGTTGTCACTTTAGAGCTTTTTTCATGTGTGGAAATCCAACATGGCCGGACTCTTACCGACTAAAACCACAGGTTTCCTACTTCTGCCTAAGGTCAAGAGCCCCGGATAAACCCTCGGGGTGCGATGTTCCAGGTTTACACTTTAGAGCCTAGTGTCATACGCCAATACAGAAAAAACTGTTTCTGACCATATCATTTGAGCAGACCTTTGGAGAGGCTACATCGATGAGAAGTGGCAAGCCAAGGAGCACAACACTTACCATATTTTTTTATTTTTTACATAGTTGACAAGAAAAGATCGCAGGAGGGACTGAAAGCGAAAGTTGCATTTTATAATAGGTACATATATGCTGTGTATTGGGTACACCAAAAGTCCTGAGGTATCCTTCCGAGGGCTTACCAGGGCTCCCAACCGTAGGCTGTTAGGCAGGACACGTGCGGTTTTTTAGTCGGTAGGAGGTTTCCCTCACGTGAAACATAAAAAAAAGGTACACCAAAAACTGGGAAAGGCCGTTCAGCAGCGTACGGTAATAGGTTTATTAAGTCCTTAGAGAAATTGAAAGACAAATATTCCCTTAACAATAAACAGCAGACAAGCAAAAATATGGTTTCAACAATATTATGCGTAAAGGATCTTGAAATTTATTACTCGACTATGTGTCCTATGAGGTTGGAGGCGAGGGTGGTTATAGGTGAAGGTGAGTGCAGACGCACCCCAACGTTACGTGCCACGAATGATGATGCAAATGTATGTATGTGGCTATAAATTGGGGCAACAGTGGATGGAATACTTGAAACTTGGTGGTCGTGTAAAGGGTTTTACTTATGGTTAGTAATGGGAAGGGTGTATGAATATGGATTACGTTTTGTTTTGGGTTTTTAATATTTGTAAAAATGGTTAGTAAAAATGTTTGTTAAAATCGTGTACGGTGTGGTAACCGAGTTTTTGTGGTTTTGCTGCCTGCGAGTTAATTTCAGGAACCAACTTAATTGATTCCATTTTTTTACCCACGACGGAATGAAGACGGTATATGCGTTTGGGTGGTAAGGACGTTTGTTTGTTTGTGCAAATACATGTTGCCATTTTTTAAATTAATAAGTGGCCCATTTATGGAAATAGCTAACAAGGTAATCATCATGCTACTAGCCAATGGAGCGGAGCAGTAATCCTAAATATTCCATGTGGTATTATTTGAAAAACGAATTAAGAAGTATGTGCTTGAAGCAAGTGAAGAGAAAGGCGGTGGTTGCACAGCTGGTTTCATATAATATAAAACTTCAAAACAGGCACATTTATTGTAGAAGGTCACAAAGTTGCCATTACGCTACTACGCAAGACAGCGGAGCAGTTATCATATATTTCAACAAATTCTTTCTTCTTTTTCTTCTTAGAGTGCCTCTCCAACTAGTGAAGGTTGGCGACCAGCGTGGTACCAGTCCTCTCGGTCTCTCGCTAAAGGGAATTTAAATAGAGGTGTGTAGACCTAGTTTAAATACGTTCAGTAAGCAAATATTTTAAACTCTGAAATAAGCGAGTAGTTTATTTGAACTGGAATTTGTTACTATAAGCTCTTTGTAGTGTTCCGCTTAACAATAACAAGAAGCCGTGAGATCGTTCTCACCAGACTACCCCTCTCTAACACGTTTATTGTGAAACTTCAATCCGATTGACGTTGTCATTTTTGTTTTATTTCAAACTTTGAACAGATGATCCACGTACGTGACCTAGTGACGTAGTTTAATGCAACAGAGTCACTGACTATAGACACAAGTCTCGCCATAAGCCCCTCTGCAATCTATTTTATAGAGAGGGGCTAAAACAACGTAACTTAAAGTAGTTTAAACACTGACTTACTTGTTTACCAACGAAACAATGTTATAGGGTGCTTGTTATCACATAAAAAGCCTTTAAACAAAATCTACTTCCTCGATACCCCATGCCGATGCCGTTTAAATGTATAAATAATACGACAGAAGCTTACAAGTGAAACGGCGGGAATCATCTTGACGTTACCTACACAATTTATGGGCACTTAATATTGGGTTAGAGAGTTTGATGGAAGCGAGGAACGAGACTTGATGTGTGTGTCTGTGAATTTATCTAACATTCAATGTTTTAAAGATTACATACATACACATAGTCACGCCTTTATCTCTGAAGGAAAGAGGCATAGTATAAGTACACATTTCACCTTGTAGTTTTAGATTCTGTAACAAACCTCCGACAGACGTTTCTCTGCCGGATGAGCCGCCGACAGAACGTTTCGATTATGAGTTGTTCACCGACAGAACCTTTCAACTACGAACGTTTCGCCGACAGAACGATTAATTCATGAGTAAATCGACTACAGAATCGTTCACCAAATAAGAGTTCGTCGACACAACAAAAAATAACCACGAAGGCTAAGGCGGGAACGAAGCGGAGCGGAGCTCCCGCCTTAGCCTTCTTACCTAACCTATCCGAGTCGGGGTGTTAACCATTCACTTTTTATGGTTGAATTAATCGTTCTGTCGCCGAAACGTTCGTAGTTGAAAGGTCCTGTCGGTGAACAACTCATAATCGAAACATTCTGTTGAGTTGGCGGCTCATCCGGTAGAGAAACGGCTGTCGGAGGTATGTTTCAGAGCCGTAGTTTTATGTACCACGTAATAGATGGTGTGCCTATTGCCGTGTTGAAATTTTACAAGCCACCCAATCCTTCAACTTGGCCTAACGGTTGTCATTTTACTGACAACCTTGTTTCATTTCGAGTTTTCCTTCTATACAAAATGGATCGCTTTGCGAAAGTGTTCCCTTTGTTTATAAGATTATGCCCTTGTAATGTAAGTTTATATACATTATTTCCCCCTTTGAATACCAATACCTATTCGCTGAGAGAGAAAAATGCCAGCCCTTGGGTCACACCCTGACTTTACCAGGCGCTTTTACAAATTCTTGAAAAATGTATGCGCATTGGAACCCTATGGACCTAAGGTCTCGATCGACACCGACTGAAAAAAAGCTGTACAATCAGTCGAGACTTAATTATTAACTTTAAGTCAAAAAAAACCTCAAATGTGGCAAACAAGCATACGGCTCCCTCTTAGTCAACCTGAATAAATGGTCTAAGGTAGGCCCGGATCGAAAGTGGGCAGCGTCGCCTAGTGACATTTGCAACGTCAGAGATGTTACACTCTTTGCGCCTTGCACAAAGCTCCTAGCCCTCCTATTGAAGACCCTGATACTGGAAAATCGATATATGGAGTACATTCCATACTCCAAGGGTCTGCGGAAAAAGCCCTTTATCGGATCTTATCGTGCACGAGCGCTCCGACTCGTACAAGCGTTCTTGACCAACGCGTGGAATGATCCCTTACCGCCTGCACCTACATCAGGTACCGGAATCGCTATTAGTACCGTCCGCAAGGATGCAGACTACGCTCATGTTATGTCGTAAATTTAGTTCAGGACAAAAAACATCCGATCGATTATGTATATTTTTTTCGTATCATAATGAATCTGTAGCGAGCGGGAAAAGTGTTATTTGACCAAGAAATAGTTACGTCTAGTATAAAAACAATAAGTACATTCAAGAGAACATAGATCTATGTTACCTGTTTCAGAAGCGGCAATAACTTACGAGTAAAATTCGAGAAGGAAAAGAATTCCGTTTACTCGCGAAATACGCCTAAAATATACAATTTCGAACACTTGCCGCTACAATACATCATCTACTATTGCCTGACTAAATATATCATTGCGAACAAGCGTTGCTTTTTATATTACATGTCTGGTTTTAATAAAAAAATAGGTTATAATTTATGATAAGTTTTCTTAGTACAACTTACGCACATAACTCCCTACATCCCTACTAATATTATAAATGCGAAAGGAGCTCTGTTTGTCTGTTACGTTTTTACGCCTTAACGACTGAACCGATTTTGATGAGATTTGGTACTTATAGAGATAGTTTGAGTCAAAGGGAAGGACATAGGCTACTGTTTAATAGACTGCGCAAAAAGAGGTTAATGATTTTACGCGAAAAAGACTTCTACGCCAACGAAGCAGTGGGGAACAGCTAGTATAAAATAAAATATGAACTCGTTTATTAAAAAGCTTCGTCTTGTCAATTGCGTATTTAAGTTTTTAATACTTATAGTATTTTCGTTGCAATTTAGTTTCAGACAAGCGGTCACCCGGATTTCCGCCCGCTCCGCATGAAATTAAGGTAATTCACAGAAAATACATAACTTTACTCTGGTGTAAAAAGTCTTCGTTTACGCTGAACTTCATCTTCGCCTGGATCTTAAACTCCGATTTCAAAACAAATTGGTGTGAAATCTTCAATGCCTGCTTTTAGTCTTCTTCAGAATACCACTTAAGAAGGCACTCAGGATAGGTACCTACTACTTGGATAAGTAGGTACATAATGGAATCCATTCTAGACCGTAATCCACAACTCAGACCATAGGTAAGTTAAGTACTTTGAACAAAAACCCCTTTTTTTTATCGTGAGGGAAAATCCTCATGGATGCTATATCGGACTCCTACCGACTAAAAAACCTCACGTTACGCCCAACAGCCTATGGTTGGGAGTCCTGGGTAAGCCCTCGGAAGGATGTCGCAGGACAACAAAAACCGCTTGAAATATACTCAAGCGACAAAATACCTACCTATTTTCGTTGGAAAATAAAAATAATGTGAACTCATTTTTAAATTGTCATTTCATTCTTAGAAGAATATTAAACTGCGACTATGTTCTCAATATATTATGGATGGCGCGCATCAAGGGCAGAGTTAACGAGTATTTTACATGGTCGTGTTAGATTTATGTGAGCGGGGAAAAATAATGTCTTTGTTTGGCCACATGTACTTGTGTATGTACCTATTTCTTTTGTGCTGAAGAACCAAGGTATTCCACACATATAAAAACCCTCATGAATGCTATGCCACACTCTTACCGCAAATTAGAGATAGTACAGATGGAAACCTACATAATAAATTCGCTGAGGCTACGCACACATAGACAACTCATTCACAGACACGAGGTCAGGCGGTCACAACTAAATTTTCGATATAGTCTGGCCATAACTGCTGTGCACTCCATGATGTCGATGATTTTGATCTTGGAGTTATCAGAAGAAAAATTTATCAGTTTAAAAATGTAAACTAATATCGTAAGATTTGTCCGACGTGTAATAATCGCATGTGCACTCATGCTCTTTTTTCCCCGGCTCCCACCTCTCCGCGCATACCTCAGAGAGTGCACAGCAGTTATGGCCAGACTATACTGATTTGTGCGCGAGTGTGTGTACCAGAGGGTAGGTGTGAAAAAAAGTACATACATGAGTTTTCCATCTGTAGTATCTCTAATTTGTGCTATTACCGATAACATCACAGGGTGCTCATCCATTTGCCTACGGAAGGATGTCCTAGGATTCCCGACAAACAGACATTGTAGACCGAAGTAAAACTTTTTCAATATTCTTTTTTTATATGCAGCTTAATTGACGTCGCCACCAGCCTGATGGAAAGCCGTGGCGCTTCTAGCGATTGGGGGCCCTTTGATGTGCCTCTTCACGCTCCTCATAAAGAAACCGGGATTGTAAGATGAGGGAAACACGTGTGCGGGAAGGCCGTTCCAAGTTTTTATAGTTCGACAGAGGAACGATCTTTTGAAACGCTCAGCTCTGGCGAAAAAAAAATTCTTTATTGAACATCTAAATATGATAAAAAATATGAAAACAAAAATGCAGTAATATTATGCTGTACAAAGGCGAGCTCGCGAAAAGTAAAACTTCCGACAAAACCTGTACCAAATCGTCCTTCTAGCTTGGTTTAGTAAATCTAAGCAATCTTGCAATATAATAGGAGAGGCTTTTGTTCTCTACTAGCTACCATTTACACTGTAAATGACAGCGAGGGCTGCTCACTGTCCTTACAGAAGCAGGCCCATGACGGCAGCGTGACGTGTGAGAGATTCACGCCCTCCCCCCTTACAAGCGGGATTACACCCGAAACCCCCCAAAGACGCGGGATAGCACCCGATAGCGGCCGTGGGTCTGTTGGTTGGGAGTTCTGGGACATCCTTCCGAGGGCTTGTCCGGGACTCCCAACCATAGGCTGTTGGGCGTAACGTGGGGTTTTTTAGTCGGTAGGAGTCCGGCTTAGCATCCATGAGGATTTTCCCTCTCGTTAAAAAAGTGTAAATAATAGGTAGCTAGTTTTCTGTATTTGTAAATTTTACACCTTTGTGATTTTACATCTCAACCTTGTTTTTCGGGTTCTTTACACGAAGGGTAAAAACGGGATCCTATTCATAGGACTTCGATGTCTGTCTGTCTGTCTGTCTATCCGTCACGAGGCGTTATCTCAGGAACCATGATAACTAGAGAGCTGAAGTGTTCAGATGATGTATTTCTGTTACCGCTGTAAATACAAAAATCAGAAAAAATGGGGCTTTAAGAGGGGCTCCAATACGACAAACGCGATTTTTTACCGTATTTTGGTACGAGTCCGACTCGCACTTGGCCGGTTTTTACTATTTACTAACAAATAGTCACGCCTTTATCCCCGAAGGGGTAGGCAGAGGCATAGTATACGCCCACATTTCACCTTATAGTTTGGTCCCACTTAATAGGTGGTGAGCCTATTGCCGTGTTGAAATGGACAGGCGCAGGTCACTGCAACCCGCTGTTGAAATTTTTCGAGCCGCCCATAAGGCCTTTAACTTGGCTTAACGATTGTCATATTACTGACAACCGGGTTTCATTACGAGTTTTCCTTCTGTACGCAATGGATCTTTTTGCAAAAGTGTTCCCTTAGTCGCCTCTTACGACACCTTCGGGATGTATTGGGGTGGCGACTAGGGCTTGAATATCGGACGCTTTTTCAGTTCCGGAATTGGGTTTCGATATTCAGTATTTGTATTCCGGAATTCCGGAATTCCGGAACTCAATCAAGTTTCGTTTTGTACAAAATAGTGATATGTAAAAAAAGAAAAGGGAGCTGGTAGTCCTACGTGATTGGTGATAAACTACTTTGGTTCCCAGTAAAATTACTTATTTTATCGTAACCAACTAATAACCACACGCTTCCTAACTATTGCCTACGGTTGGTCCGGGTAAGCCCTCAGAAGGATGACACCAGAATTCCCCACAGACCTTATCTATCACTGCGGCCTCACCTAGGAGGTTCGGGTGCTATACCGCGTATTTGGGGCTTGTTCAGGTGTTATCCCGCATCTCACGCTTTCGTCTTGGGCGTGCTTTTGTAAGGACGGCGATTAGCCCTCCCACCGTCCTCAGGTCGCCGATTATGGAGGCCGTTAGTCTTGGGCAAAGACATGCGGAATTCGGATGGGAGCGTTCTCTCTCGATCACTTTTCGCCGCATTAACTGATCACAGAAAGACGCAGTGGTGTTCCACTTACTCCCACTGGAGATCATAGCTCGCGCAATGGTCTCCAGCGAGAGAATATCCACGTCCAGACCTACCACGAGGACCGGGCGCTGTTAAGCCCACGCTGTGCACTCCACTAATGTGTGAAGTACTGTGTCCTCACTGCGTTCCTCGCAGTGCTGGCACTCAGGTGTGGTTTCCCGGTGTATTCGTCACAGATACTTACTGAAGCTCCCGAGCCCGGTAAGCATCTGTGATAACCGGTAGGACAGAGCACCCGCACCGTGGCTCCTCTCTAGTCACTCGCCCGCCCATGACCGGTCTGACCGCCTTGATTATGGCGATTCGGCGATTCCCCCCTTGTGTGATGTGATGTGGCGAATTGGTTTGTTGCTCAAGTCCAGGTCTCCACGGTTTCCTTGTGGAGTTGGAACTGCCGAACCTAGATCTCTGGAGACGTATACCTATGACCCCGCTCCAGCGCCTCCTGGCACCATAAAAGAATAAATTAGAAATTTAATTAATTTATTTAAACGAGGACGCAAGTTGCCTCACTGCCAGATCCTCGAGACATGCCGCCTCTGAGCAACGGACCACGCAGCACCCAATCGTAACCGATGTTCCACAGAAGCGGTCTTAAGACTGATCTCTGCGGAACACCGAATGACGTATCTCGCTGACCCGGTTGGGTCCTAGCCAGCTTGGGTAAGTTATGGCCCTCTCGGAAAGATAGGCCCCGACAATTCGACGGAAGTAGGGAGGCACTCCATGATAAATAAGCGCCTCCCTAACGCAGCTCCAGGGCAAGGTGTTGAAGGCGATGCCGGTGTCTCTTGACATCGCCATCGCTTTCAACACCACCTCACCCTGCGATGTTACTTCCTCCATCAGTCTTCTAATGCGCATGATCGCATCCACGGTGGAGCGCCCTTGACGGAAACCAAACTGGTTATCCGCCAGATCTGGCCCCATGCCTGTGAGGTGCCTGACTGTGCGCTGTGCAATGATACGCTCAAGGAGCTTGCATGCCTGACGAGCTATGCAAGCTCCTTGAGCATATCATTGTTGGGGATTGACCGATTTGGGATCGGCCGTAGTTACTCAATGGAGCAACACGATCGGCCGATCCCCGAAAGGTTAAACTGCCGACTACCTTGCCTTTCGGATCAGAACCAGTTTCCCTGTCTTATAGACCTTGGGAATCTGGCATTTTTCGAGGCATGCACTAAAGAGCCCCATCTCTCGAGGCCCGAGATCCTCAAGAGCCAGGACCCACGTTCGACCTGGAATGCTGTTGGGTCCAGGGGCACGGTCCCTGCGGAATCTAAGCCGCAGTACAGTCGCCCCTAACTCACCTTCAGTGACTTCGGGCACGTCATTCTCGCTGTAATCAGCGTCGGGCGCCTGAGACGGAGCCATGTGCAAAGGAATATGTTCCTCCGCCTTGATGAGAACAGGGAACCCAGGACCCTCCTCACTCTGGGTCAGTGGAGAGCCTTGGGGCAAAGTTTGCCCCTAAAAATAAGGTACGGGCCCCATGAGTTCCGTCAGAATTACTAGAACTATGCTGAGCGAGACCTCTCTCAAATTCTTGCAGCGTTTCTATTAAAGTTAAATTTATCTCGTAGCATAAGTCAGAGCTAAGTCTAAGTTCTACTACTATAAATTAAAGTCTAAATGTAAAAAAATACAAAAACATCATCAATAATATTATTATTATTTAAATAGTATGTTTTCTATCAAATACCATTAGTTTTATGGATTTACTTTCTTAGTAGGTTTTAGAAATATCATCAAATAAAATGAATAATACCTAAGTACATAATCGAATGAATTTGTTAATAGAGAAATCCTAAATTATCAGCATTGTAGTAATTAAAGGTAATTAAATTGCATAATACAATTTTGTTTGTAAATAATCTACATTTTTGTTTGTAATAAAATTAAAGAATAAGCGAAAATACTTTTTTTTTTTTCAATATCGAAATACCGGTATTGATCTCGCCAATTCCGGAATTGAGAACGATATTAGATTTTATCGGAATTCCGGAATTATGTCAATTCCGGAATTCCGGAGTTCAAGCCCTAGTGGCGACATTTTGTACTCTTACCTGTCGCAAGACGCGACGCCGTCGCCACACAGGGCACTATTTACTTATTCCGGTATTACCATAGGCTGCTCGTGTTGAGCGGTGCGTTGTAACTGCTAAAGCCTAACGTATATCACGCTTACAAACACGAAAAGATGTTTCTACTATAATATAAGGAGAAGAGAAACATCAGTTCATAATACTGACTGCCTCTGTGGCGCAGTCGGTAGTGATACCGCCTGCGGCGCTGGAGGTCGTGGGTTCGATTCCCACCGGAGACAAATATTTGTGTGACCCATAAATGTTTGTCTCAAAAGTCTGGGTGTTTCTATGTATAATATGTATGTATTTAAAAGTATATAAGTGGTCTGATACCCATAACACAAGCAGGTTATTCCTAGCTTACTTTGGGATCAGATAGCGTTGTGTGAAATGTCTGTGAATGTTTATTTGTAACACTAAGTGATGATCAGTGTTACTCACCAACTAGCGCGAGGTAGCTATGCAGAGAACTCTTTCCCAGGGCGCCTTACTACAGAGATTCCAGTGTGCGTGCAAGGGTAGGCCAGGGCTCTGACGAAAACAGTCAGGTAGGGTGTACACACATATATTTATATAACACAGAGATACACAGAGACACACAGAGAGCTTATTCACTGATAGACACAAATATCACAGGTACACAGAAGTATAGTCAGTGCTTAGGTACTTATGCTACTAAGCTACACATAAGTAGTGGATTTACTGGCCTGCAGAGTGAGCTGAGTGAGAGTGACTGCCTGTTGTTACTGCCAGGTGATGACGGCAGATACCTCTCACATGAGAAGCTCGTGTAGTCCGCACTTCCACGTTGTCGTACCACGTGCAGCCCACTAACTTATAGGTGCGGCACACAAAATCTCTTCCGGCAACTAGCCCCGTAGTAAAAAACCCTGTCATGAAAGAAACGACAAATTAAGATCTTGGCTGCGCGACAGACGACAATCGACCCGCTTTGCAAAAGAAGAAGTGACTCACCAGTTTTCTGGGTAAAATGTAGCAAGATGCAATGCAGCAACCCAATCACAGCCCGTTAGGCCACGCGAGGTAACAAATAATCGCGCTTGAGCGAAAAACTGATTCGCGGCACAGTCTCAGAGCATAAGCCCAAAGGACCTCCAACTACCCCAAAGCAGGTCTCGGTCAAAGTCCCGTCTTTCACGAAAAATCTTAACAAAAACCCGTTCCTTTAAATGCGAAACGCTTCGTCACCGAACTTATGACATCCTGTCATTCTGACAGCAGAAATGTCACCACTGACAACCGATTAAAAAAAGATAACTCGATAAGGCTGCTTTCACATCCTAAATACTGCATCTATAGAAAATAAATGCTACAACCACCCCCCCTTTAATAGTATTTCCTGCGGATATGACACGCTGGAAATACACAATAAAGAAAACAGAAAAGTACTGACTAATAAACAAAGACAACCAGCTAGGTCCTTCAAACACCAGCTGACTACGACCATTACAATACCAAAGAAAGATCCTCCTATGTACCTAACTAGACACTGACTCGTGTACCGGTTAGGCTAAGTAACTAGAGTCTAATGCCCTTCATAGAAAACGAATGCTCCCTTTACTCACTGCCGATACCCCAACACTACCCAAGCTCTCAGGATAATGTAGAGTACTAAGAAGCGAATGAGAGAAAAACGCTCGGTGCGGTGCATAGAAGAAACTACAACGTGACAATTTAAAGTCACGTACACATATAGAAATACAAACAAAAGATTAAAATAGTCTTACATAATGATCACATAGCACTGGTTTAATAAACTAGAGAAACAGTGCTATGTAGTTACGTTAGGTATTGGAGACTGCTCCTCCTGATACTTCAGGATGTCCTTGATATGGTACTCCCCAAGATCCTTACCGTCCAGATCTGACAGCCTATATACTAAAGGGGATCGTTTAGCAGTCACCACACATTTAAGGAACTTAGGAGCTAGCTTAGCAGTAAAATTCTTGGCCTTGTTGGACAGGTAGAACGTGCGTTTGTAAACTATCTGTCCCACTTTCAGCTCTACATGCCTTTTTCTGAGGTTGTAATACTTTTCATTACGCTGGTGGGCAACGTTCAAATGTTTCCTCACCTGGTCGTAAATGCGTTGTATTTCTCTCAGCTTGACACCGAAGGCTGATGGATCGTCTACAGAGACTGAAGTAGGATGGCACGCGATATCTGTCTGCCTGTACAGCACTCCATCCCCAATAAATTCCCTACCATGTACCAAAAAGTAAGGGGTGAAACGAGTTGCTTCGTTAACTGCAGTGTTTAAAGCACACTGTATCTCAACCAAGAACTGATCCCAAGACTTGTGTTGTGACTTCACATAGCATGAGATCGCTTGAACCACATTGCGAATAGCTCGTTCCGCCTGATTAGTTTGGGCATGATACCTAGGGTTATAATATATATTAGGTACATTGTATTTAGCCAACAGATCCTTAAATGGCTTACTCACAAACTGAGGGCCATTATCCATGTAAATAGTCTTGCAGACTCCGTGCACGAGAAACACACTCTTCTCTATGAACCTCGCGACTACAGCGCCTGTGGCAACCCGAACAGGGCACAACATGACGTATTTGCTAAAGTAGTCGGAGACCACGATCAGGTGTACGTTTCTATTGCTCGAAGTGGGAAAGGGACCAAGCAGATCGACAGAGATAGCTTCGAATGGCTTCGAAACCCGCTTCGGGCTACCCATTAGGCCGGGACGAGACGTATTTACGGGTTTGTACTGCTTGCATGTTTCGCAATTCCCAACATATTCTTTGACGTCCTCGTACATCTTGGGCCAGTAATAATTTAGGGCTAACCTTTTATGCGTCTTCCAAACGCCACCATGGGCACTAAGTGTGTCATCGTGGTACTTAGAGAGCAGGGGCAAGCGATCCTCCTGAGGTACCACCAGCTTCCAGTCAAAGTCTGAAGTCAAAGAATATTTATTTTTAGTTAACCTATATAGAAGGTTGTCACGAATGTCATAATTTGGTGACTTCCTAGGGTTCTTCCGAACACTATTCATGGTGTGGTCATACCACGGGTCTTTAGTGGGTACTGCATCGAGGGAATCAATTTTGATACGAGACAGAGCATCAGGTACAACGTGGTCTTTACCTTTTCGATGCTCTATGTCAAAATCGAATTGACTGAGCCTCATGCTCCAACGTGCTAGACGACCCGTGGGATTTTTTAGCTTATGGAACCACAGAAGAGATGAATGATCCGTGACGACCGTACATTTTTGGCCTTCGACGTACTGTCGAAATTGTTCCAAAGCGAAAATCACGGCCAGAAGTTCTCGCTCAGTTGTGCTGTAGTTCACCTCGTTCTTGTTGAGAGAACGGCTACAGTAGGCGATAGGGTGCTCAACACCATCGTGAGTTTGTGTCAGTACAGCAGCAACTGAGTAAGCTGACGCGTCACTAAGAATGCGGAAGGGCATCTCAAAGTTAGGCATTTTTAATATAGGGGCAGAAACCAAGGCTGACTTTAGCAGGTTAAAGGACTGTTCAGCCTCAGGGGTCCATTCGAACTTAAGGTTCGTAGAAGTGAGTTTGCACAGAGGTTTACTAATCTTCGAGAAGTTGTTAACAAAGCGACGATACCAGCCGGCCATTCCCAGAAATCTCTTAACCTCCTTAGGGTTAGAAGGGGTGGGATAGTTGAGGATAACCTCAACTTTACCCGGGTCTGTCCGTAAGCCATGTTTGTCCACATAATACCCCAGGTATTTGAGTTCACTCCGACAAAAGTGGGATTTTTTCATATTAATAGTTAGGCCAGCATCCTTGAGTTGCTGATAGACTCTATGTAAGAGCTCTACATGCTCCTCAAAGGTGCTGGACACACAGACTATGTCATCCTGAAACGCAAATACCTTGTTGTCGAACTCGGGACCAAACAGACGGTCCATGAGGCGTTGCATCGTGGCACTGGCACCGACAAGACCGAAGCACATGGAATTGTAATGGAACAATCCTCTCCGGGGAACCGTAAAAGCAGTCTTCTCAGCAGACTGGAGTGAGTCGAATGGAATCTGCCAGTAGGCCGCACTCAGATCTACAGAGGTTAAATACTTAGCATTATTAAGATGGTCTAAGATTTGATTGATATAGGGTAAGGGGTAGGCGTCACTCTTAGACACAGAGTTCAGCTTGCGAGAGTCCAAGCACAATCTGAGGTCGCCGTTCGCCTTCTCCACCATGACCACTGGAGAGTTCCAGGCGGACTGAGACGGGGACACTACTCCCATCTCCAGCATTCGGTCCAGCTCGGCTTCCAGGGCCTTCTGCTTAAGGGGAGAGAGCGGATAATAACGCTGCTTGATCGGCTTGCTGTCACCAGTGTCAATGACATGGTGCACAAGTGAGGTCCGACCTAAACCCACCTTATCAGTGTTCAACGAGTCGAACTTTTCAATGACCTCGTTGATTACACACCTTTGTTTAGTTGTCAGGTTGTCGTAATCCTCGAGGCCACCGTTAAGGGACACAGACTCTATAGGATTATTATCACTAAAGCTATCAAGACTAATATTTTGTAAAATTAACTTATCACTTAACTTAAATTGTTGCCAGAAATCCACTCCAAATATCATGGAGGTGGTTATACCTGGGACAACATAGAACTTGACAACTCGGATAACCGAATTGTACTCAATTGGCAAAGAGATACAACCCAGACATTGCAAGTGAGTGCTGTCTGCAGTTGTAATACGAAAAGTAGGATTGATACTCACAAGATCAAAACCCAGTTCCAAGAAGATGCGGTGCGCTCCCTTACCTAGTATAGAGCAGGAGGCACCGGAATCTAGAAGGCCTAAGACATTTAAATTTAAAACCTTAACAACTAGATACGGTCTAATGTCACTATCCCGTTTAGGAAACAGGACCTTATCAGTAATAGACTCAGATACAGAGTGATGCACAGAGTTCCTAATAAGGCCCTGGCCTACGCGTTTTTTGACTTGCTAGTACAGTGTGAGCAGTCTGGGGTCTTGACTCCTTTGAGACCACACCGGAAACACACCAGCTCCCTTGACTGTGTGCAGCTGTATGCAGTGTGACCGCCCCCGCCGCAACGAAAGCATTTGCGATCGTGGGGGGTAACCGGCGTCTCCACTGCAGACACCTGCTTAGCGGGCTTTTGTACACCTTTGTTCTTAAGCTGGTGTAAGTCAGATGTAATCTCAAACTTGTCAAGAGCAGGCTCATGGAAAGCGTCTGCCCTAGTACGCGCAAGCTCCAAGCGCTTACCCAAACGTCTCAAGTCATCTACAGAGTTGACATCATGCAAGGCCAGTTCCTTCATGTAGTCAGGTCTAATGTTGTGCATGAGAATGTCCAGCTGTTCCTCACTGGGCATCTTACATGACAACCTTGAGAACATGGCTTGCATTGTACATATATAGTTAACCAAGGACTCAGAGCGGGCTTGTGTACGCTGTCTTATCTCGTTCCTGAGGCGGTAATCATAATCAGGAATATCGAAGGTATCTCTAAGCTCACTAATAAGATCCTCATATGAGATGATGTTAGCTTTGTTTGTACGGAACCAAGACAAAGCCGGTCCATCCAACAGGTCGGAGAAAGCCATAAGGAGTCTAGGCTTAGTAACCTCCCGAGCACATCTAAGTTCCTCTAATCTCTCTAAAAACACACGTACACAAGTAGAACCATCATATTTTAAGTTAAATGAACATAAGTTAAGGGGACGTTCTTTATACACTATGTTACATGTAGAACTATTCCTACTTGAACTAGCTCGCACCGAGCGGTCCTCTCTCACTACTGGTGAAGTATATTCCACCTGGTCACGACCCGAAGGATCATCACCATCATCATCCGAACCTTCGGATTCAGAATCACTACTGGGTTCAGCCCTAGCGATGATCTTCACTAGCCTACCACGAATATCCACCAGGTCGGGGCAATCCAGACCACAACGAGCTAACCTACTCAATAAGTAGTTGGCCCTGAGGGACACCCTAAGACGACTACCCTTATTAATGAAGATGTCACCTGACTGAATAGCCTCCTCCAGCTCGGACACCTTCGGGAGGCAGATCGAGAGCTCAGCCGATGCATCAGCGGGTACCGGAGCACTCGCTTTGATGCTACCTCGACGGACGAGTCGGTGTGCCGCTCTTAGCTCACTCCGAAGGCCAGACACTGTCGTTTCCGGTTCCACTGAAATACCCATGTGGGACAGCTCGTTAGCAAGTTCATCCTTTCTTAAATAATTAATATGTTTTTTCATCTGTGCCATTATGTAAAAATTTACTTACAACAATTATAAAGATAAAATGGCACAGATAGGGATCAATTACAAAGTAAAAATGTAAATTGAGTTACAACAAAGTGTACTAAGTTAGGTAATTATGTTTCAAATTGACTTTTAGAATTTAACAAAGATTAAGGGTATATTAAGAGAGAAAAGTTTCTAAATTTTCTGATAACACAGTTCAGGTTAACATTCAAAATTACAAGGTATGTACACACCTTATAAAAAAGTTTTAAGTTACACAGAGAAATTCACTAAGTTAACACAGAGAGATTCACTAAGTTTACCTTACAAGGTGAAACTATAGGATAATATATATTATATATTAATCTACACTAATAATATAATAAATATATGTGTGCACCATAAAAAAAGAACATAAAGAAGAAAAAAAACACAATAAGAAAAGAAGTGGGTATTCCAAATAAAATCAAAAAGTTTTTCCAAAATCACAGCTATTTTAAATTTTTGAATTTAGAATTTTGTGTCTTTTCCAGCCAAAGATGTAGGAAGCTGGAAGAAGACGAAAGGGAAGGTTTTGTGCTTAGCTGCTAGCACCACCAATTAACGTCCTGGAGCGTCTCGGACGATTCACCAGGATGGTTTCGCCAGAGGTAACCACCTATGCACACACACTAGACTGAGGCTACCGCAGAGTAGACCCAGAGATTTGCCCCACGTTGGGCCCCACGTTGGGCGCCAATTTGTAACACTAAGTGATGATCAGTGTTACTCACCAACTAGCGCGAGGTAGCTATGCAGAGAACTCTTTCCCAGGGCGCCTTACTACAGAGATTCCAGTGTGCGTGCAAGGGTAGGCCAGGGCTCTGACGAAAACAGTCAGGTAGGGTGTACACACATATATTTATATAACACAGAGATACACAGAGACACACAGAGAGCTTATTCACTGATAGACACAAATATCACAGGTACACAGAAGTATAGTCAGTGCTTAGGTACTTATGCTACTAAGCTACACATAAGTAGTGGATTTACTGGCCTGCAGAGTGAGCTGAGTGAGAGTGACTGCCTGTTGTTACTGCCAGGTGATGACGGCAGATACCTCTCACATGAGAAGCTCGTGTAGTCCGCACTTCCACGTTGTCGTACCACGTGCAGCCCACTAACTTATAGGTGCGGCACACAAAATCTCTTCCGGCAACTAGCCCCGTAGTAAAAAACCCTGTCATGAAAGAAACGACAAATTAAGATCTTGGCTGCGCGACAGACGACAATCGACCCGCTTTGCAAAAGAAGAAGTGACTCACCAGTTTTCTGGGTAAAATGTAGCAAGATGCAATGCAGCAACCCAATCACAGCCCGTTAGGCCACGCGAGGTAACAAATAATCGCGCTTGAGCGAAAAACTGATTCGCGGCACAGTCTCAGAGCATAAGCCCAAAGGACCTCCAACTACCCCAAAGCAGGTCTCGGTCAAAGTCCCGTCTTTCACGAAAAATCTTAACAAAAACCCGTTCCTTTAAATGCGAAACGCTTCGTCACCGAACTTATGACATCCTGTCATTCTGACAGCAGAAATGTCACCACTGACAACCGATTAAAAAAAGATAACTCGATAAGGCTGCTTTCACATCCTAAATACTGCATCTATAGAAAATAAATGCTACATATTAAAAACAAAAAAACAAAAATAATTGAGAAAAAATAATAACAATAGGTAATAATAATACCTACCTACATGAAAACAAACCCAAAATTACCTCAAACCAACAAAGAGAATTCGAATATTGGTCTTTCGTGCACAGCAAACATAATGCTGACAAATGAAGAAGGTTTGTCCACAACGGTCATAGTTCACCTCGGCGATTACTTCCTGTCGAACGTGACGCGCCGGGACATGCCAACGGAACGTCACGTCACGAACTAGAACAGAAATGGTATTTGGATGGAAATATTAGGGCGTTTTTGCCGTAGTCGTTTTTTGCGTCGATTGTGAGTTCGAAGTTGATGAAAAATTGTTATTTTGATGCAATCGCACAACTGGTTTATATCGATATTTATAGCTAAGTGTATCCCATGACTTAGCCTGTGATAAACTACGAACTCAAGAACATCTAATACATTGTGCGTTTTACTATAATATATTGAAATATGTCGTACATTTAGATTTTTATCATTACTGCTCAGCTCCTCTGTTGTGTAATAATACATAGCGTATTGTATTAAAAGTTACGAAGGTGGCAGCCGGAGGTCTTAAAAAAAACCGAAAATACTTCAAAGGTTATTTAATTAATAAAAGAATTACAAAATTAACTTTTTTTTTTTTTTTTTTTTTTTTTTTTTTTTTTTTTTTTTTTTTAACGTGAGGGAAAATCCTCGTAGGATGCTATGCCGGACTCTTACCGACTAAAAAACCTCACGTAACGCCCAACAGCCTATGGTTGAGAGCCCCGGGTAAGCCCTCAGGAAGGATGTCCCGTGACTCCCAACAGACCTTTTTTTTTTTTTTTATTTTTTATTTATTGTTCAAGACATAACATAGGTACTTAACATTATTGTTAAATTTAACTTAAACTACAAAGACCTCGCAGGGTCTATATGAGTATAAGTGAGCCGTTTTTACATATTTATCTTTAATTAGTTTTTTTTTTCTTTCTAAGTAATATGTTTTTTTTTTAAATGAACAGGACTGGTTCCTATTGTAAGGTGTGCAAAATAATTATATAAAATACAATATCACCACAGCATGCCTACCTGACAACCTGACTAGCCCTACGACAAGGTCTTGGGATCGGTTTACATTTTTGTTCCACTAGTCAGGCTGTAACATTCTAATACTAGGTACTATTATTAACAAACATATTCACAGTCATCTCATTGATACCAGTATGTATATACCACCAGATGGTGATCAAACGATACCCTGAATGGAAATCACAACAAGTCAATGTGATTCTTTTCAGGGTTTATGTAGGTACTTATATTTATACAATATTCCTCTATTTTATGCTCTTCAGTTTTGGTAAAAAGTGAGTTTTTAATTTATGCTTAAATTTTTTAGGTATGTTTTTGTAAAGCATTTGTATGTCATCAGGTAGTTTGTTCAGGAAGACAGGAACCAAGTAGTTGTCAATCCTTTTTCCATAGAAATTATTAGTTTTAGGGAGTATGTATTTATTTTTGTGTACAATTGACCTCATATATTTTGGTCTCTTCTTCCTGACCAACCTTTCTGATATATTCATTTCTGTAAGAATACTAAATTCAATTTTATCAAATACATTCATAACATTGCAATATTTAAATATTTCAACGTCATTATCTTTATGTTTTTCTTTAATGTGTTTAGGTACAATCATTTTTAATAAACGTAACTGGAGGCTGTATATATCATCTAGGTATGTTTTGTATGTTTTGCCATAGCTACTTAATCCATAACCAACAACCGAGTCAGCCAGGGCCATGTACAACATCCTTAGTACTTTAAATGGTAATTTGTATTTTAATACACTGAATTTACTTAATATAGATCTTAGTTTATTACATACGTGATATATATGTTGACCCCAGCAAAATCGTCTATCAATCATGAGCCCAATATACATATGTTTCTCTACGACTTCCAACTTTACACAATTACAATCATCAACCGACTCATGTAAGCAGCGGTGGGTGTGTGCTATGACTTCAGGTGCAGTGTTTGTTTTATTATGCGAGGAGTGAATGTGAACAATTTTTGTTTTCTGTGCGTTTATTACTAAACCTACGTCATGCGCCCACATACACAACTGGTTGAAGTCATACTGTAGGGATTTTTGAGCCTCAATGATGTCTTTATTGGCAACAATTATACATGTATCATCTGCAAATTGGTATACGGAACTCATTTTTATAACGTTCGGCATATCATTTACATATAAAAGGAATTCGGTAGGCCCTATTATGGATCCCTGCGCCGTACCCTTTGTGGTCATTATTTGTTTACTAAATTCATTTTTTATTTTTACAGTAGTAAATCTGTTTTTGTGATAATTTTTGAGAAGTTCCAATAGAGGTCCCTGTATGCCACTTCGTGCCAGCCTATCATACAATATATCAAACTGGAGCATATCGAAAGCCTTGCTGAAGTCTATAAATAATGCCAATACATGCTTTTTTTCATCTAAGTAAGCATTGACTTTGTTAGTAAATTTACTTAAAAGCTGAGTTGTGCTTTTATTTTTCTGGAAACCAAATTGATTCTTATTAATAATATTATTTGAAGCCAGAAAGTCACTGATTTCATTACCTAAGTACCTTTCTACAATTTTATCAACACAAGACAGTATAGTGATGGGACGATAATTGTTAAAATCATCCTTTTTCCCTTTTTTGAATATTGGTCTTATGACCCCAATCTTCAAGAGATCAGGATATATGGCAGTTTTTAGGCTACAGTTGATGAGGTGGGTTATGACAGGTACTAATTTATCTGTTAAGGATATAATATCTTTGGCTCTTATTCCATCATACCCTGGGCTTTTTTTTAAGTTTATATGTTTAATGATTTTACCAACCGTATCCTCATTTGCCCATTTGACTCTTTTTGACTTATCGGGTATTATTAGGTATGTAGTTGGGTCCAATTTAGGTTGGTCACAGAAATTGCTAATGATTTTAATATTATTATCAAATTCTATCCCAAATTTATTTGACAGAGTTTCCGCATCCATTTTAAAATTTTTTAATATTAAATTATCAATACATTGTATAGTTTTACCAGTTAAATTATTTATTATACTCCAAATTTTTCTTGTGTTACCAAAATTTTGTGACACCTCTGTCTTTATTTTTTTATTCTTTAGATATTGTGTGTACTTATTAGTTTTATTTCTGTATCTATTATACAGCAATCTTTTTTCCACATTATATTTATCTTTTAGCCATATCATATACAGTTCATCACGCTTCTTACACATATATTTTAACCGCTCATTGGCCCAGGTACAGTTTTTCCTTTTACTGTTGCTAATTTTACAGGTGTACTTGCTTTTTGCATATACTTCGGCAAATTTGTTATAAATGAAATTTACAATCTTATTTGGGCAATTGTAATCTAAGGGTATAGTCCAGTCAATGTTACCTAGTTCACCATGTACTCTCTTATCATTCAACAAGGTTTTATATTGCATTTGAGAGTGAACACTATTTACAGTAAGTGCACCTGTGATCGCACAGCCGGTTATGTAATGGTCGGCCGGAGCACTTTTTACTACCACCGTTGAGTAATTGTAATGACTTATGCTTCGAATGAACACGTGATCGATACACGATTTCGTTATAATATCACCTTTTTTATTAATACGTGTGTATGAATTAACTCCACTCACAAACCCCAGACCGCATAGTGTGTCCATGTAGTGTTTTGATATGGATGTATTCTTTTTTATATTGATATTCATATCTCCCAAAACTACATGCTCCTGGCTGACAGGATAGCCGGACAATATGGAACTTAATTCCTTTATGAATCTTTGCTTTGAAGTGTCTGGAGGTCTATATATAACACTTAACCCTATTGTGTACCTAGCACTAAAAGTCAGCTCTCCAGTTATATATTCAAATTCTTTAACACTCTGACATTTTTTCTTGTTAAAACATAATGACTTGTGCACATACAACATCACTCCTCCACCCTTCCTATCTGATCTTAACTCATGGTGTAATTGATAATCGGGCAGTTCATACAATTGAACAATATCTTGTTTTAAATTAGCTTCAGTTATTAATATTAGGTGAACAGTATGCATACTATTTAATACTATTAACTCTAACTGACAGAAGTTTTTTTTAATTGAACTAATGTTTAAATGTAAAATAAACAAAGTATCTTTAGGGGTTTGGACCTGGGAAACAAAATCATTCCAAGATAGACAATCTAATTCTTTTATGCAGTTATCTATTGTGTCACTTGTATCCATCAGAACAATAAGGTTATGTTTACATTTTTATTTTGCATTTTAATTCAATTGAAGAAAGATTACAACCACAGAGTAAGGACAAATTACTTACACTTTCTTAAGGGATGACTTTAGCTTTTCAATGTCCATTAAAGTACGAATAGGGTATATTTTCTTTTCTTTATCATTTTTTCTGACTAATATGTTGCCATACTTACACCATATGTAATCAAAGTTGCCCTTCAGTTCTTCCTTTGTTTTCCACAATAGAAAGGCAGTTGCCGGTGTTAAGCTCTCACGTAGATAAACCTTATCCAAGCCGCACTGTCCCATGCTTGAAGAAGACAATGTATGTTTCCTTGCAGATTCTATCCAAGCATCACGAGTTCCCTCCCGCAACACTACTGTGATAGCCGCCGGTCCTGTTTGTTTAGTTGATGTACGGATGGTTTTCTTCCTGTATGTTTTTACGATATCATCCAAATTTTGCTTAATGTTCGAAGCAATTTTCCTTGCGATTTCATTTGTATTTTCGTTCTCACATTCCTTGATGCCACATATTTCTAGTTGATTCGAAATTTTTGACTGTTCCAATTGATTGATCTTATTTTCAAGCAATTCGTACTTAATGTTGACGTTTTTCATTTTATTTTGCAGATCACTACACCTATTTCCGAGTTCTTTCATAGTTGATTCGTATAATAGCATTTTACTCTCATATTCATCAATCTTGTCCGAATAATATTTCAGGGTACGTTGTAACTCATCTCTGATGATTTCGCCGACTTCGTCCCGTAGCTCACGCAACAATTGCTGTGGAATATTACCACGAAGAGTGCTCGGTGTTTCTATCTCCGCGTCAGAGGTTTCTTCCATATTTTCCGGCATAATGCACGATACTCGTTTCTGTTTACTGCCACTGACACAGGGTTTGCACTTCCAATCTACCGATTCGGTGGAGTTTAACACAATCAGCTGTTCAGATGTAATTGAAGCGCACGTTGCATGGATCCACTTATTGCATTTTCCACATTGTAGTCCGGGAGACTTTTTATTTATTAGTTTTAAGCATTTATTACATTTCACCATTTTGTTAAAGAGGAATGTCTGTCAGTCAATCAAATCAAATCAAATCAACCTACGGCCGCCAATGCGGCCTCGCCCAGGGGGTGGTTCGGGTGCAATCCCGCGTCTATGGGGGGTTTCGGGTGTGACCCCGCTTCTAAGGGGGGGCGTGCGTGAGTGCTCACGTCACGCTGCCGTCATGGGCCTGCTTCTGTAAGGACGGTGAGCGGCCCTCTCACCGTCCTCAGACCCCCGGTCATGGAGGCCGATAGTCCTCGGCGAAGACACGTCGGCGGCGCCCGGGGCGCCGACTGCGGAACTCGGGTGGGAGAGTTCTCTCCCGCACCCGGCCCGCCGCCTCCTTCGCGAGCATGACCTGCTCGCAGAAAGAGGCGGCGCAGTCCCACTTACTCCCGCTGGAGAGCATGGCTCGCACCATGGCCTCAAGCGAGAGAGTGTCCACGCCCAGACCCACTACGAGGACCTGTCGCTGTTGTGCCCACGCCGTGCACTCCACCAGCGTGTGGAGCGCCGTGTCATCGCTGCGGTCCTCGCAGTGCTGACACTCGGCCGTGGTTTCCCGGTGTTTTCGCCACAGATACCTACCGAAGCTACCGTGCCCGGCAAGCATCTGTGTCAACCGGTAGGAGAGAGCACCGTGTCTTCTCTCCAGCCACTCGTCCATGACCGGTCTGACGGCCGCGATTGTAGCGAATCCCCCCTTTGGTTGCTCAAGTCGCACCTTCCATGTCTCCACGGTTTCCTGGTGGAGCAGGGTCCGCTGGGCCTCGATTTCTCGAGACGCCGGCCTTTGGCCCCGCTCCAGCGCCTCCTTGCGCCATCTGAACAGTGACGCAAGGGCTCTCGCTTCCAGGTCCCATGGAGGGGTCCCGGCTAGGAGACATGCCGCCTCACCGGAGATCGTGCGGTATCCTCTTATCACCCTGACGGCCATCACTCTCTGCGGGCTCAGCAGTCTAGCTACAAAATTAACTTAAAAAAAAATATGTCTAGACTCGGACGATTCTAGTACCGAAGTGCCGATAAAATTATATAAAACTAGCGGACGTCACGCGGTTTCACCCGCGTAGTTCCCATTCCCGTGGGAATACGGGAATAAAATATAGCCTATGTTCACCGCAAAGAGTGTAGCTTTCCAACAGTGAAAGAATTTTTTAAATCGGTCCAGTAGTGCCGGAGCCTATTCGTTACAAACAAACAAACAAACAAATAAACAAATCTTTCCTCTTTATAATATTAGTATAGATAGATAATTAATTTCCTCCCGCAAATATGGGGATAAAATGTATGATCAGCGGTTCTTGGGTCTACGTGACCAGCGGCAACACGAGGCGCCGATTCAGCGTTCCCACGGTTCCGTAATCCATGTCAATCCGCGGCAACACGAGGCGCTGAAGTTGCAGATTAGTTACTATGGCTGTTTCTATCAATATATTCACGCTATCTTAGTCAGCAGAATTGGTGTAGGCAGAGCACGTAACGTACATTAGATAATAATTTAACTATCTAATCATGAAAGAATGTTTTAAAACAGTTCCGTACTTTGACACGGAACTGTTTGAAAGTGATGTGTCTAGAGTCAGGTGGAATCAAATGTGCGCTCTGAATGATGTTGATGAGATGGTCTTTGATTTTACTACGGCTATGACGACATTATTTGATTTGCATGCGCCAATGAAAAATGTGGTTATTCGGGAGTTAGCCGCCCCTTGGTTTACAGAAAATGTTAGATTAATGATGAAACTGCGCGATGCAGCACTGAAAAGAGCTCGCACTACACGGGAAGCTTCATACAAACAATATTATAAAGATTTCAAGAAACAAGTAGATCGTGCGGTACATAATGAAAAGACTAGTTATTTTAAAATTAATATCAATCAGAATAAAAATAATCCTAAATTATTGTGGATAAATATTAAATCTAAATTATTACCCTCAAAGTCAAAAGATATTCCCGAGTATTTATGTGAACCTAATACCATAAATGATCATTTTCTAGATGTTCCTGTCCTAGTCTGTCATTCGATATCGCAACTTACTTATTTTGAATTTCATCGTTTCAGTAGTGACCATTTTATGCTTGAACTGGTTGATTCCACATTTTGTGCTTAAGGTTCTCAAAGAACTGAAATCAAATGCTGTGGGTGTTGACGGCATATCCTTGGATATGATTGTTATGACCCTTCCACATACCCTGAATTTAATTACTCAAATAGTAAATAGGTCGATAGTGACTTCCAAGTTTCCATATTTATGGAAAGCAGCTATTGTAAAGCCTATACCTAAGAGTAATAATGTAGCATCATTGAAAGAACTTAGACCCATTCGAAAAGGTCATAGGATATCAAATGACTAAATATCTGGAAGATCATGACATTTTACCTGATAAACAATCAGGGTTTCGAAAAGGCAGAAGTACAGCTCTCCTTGACGTTACTGACAACGTTTTGGCCGCACAAGACTCTGGACATGGCACAATATTGGTGTTATTGGATTTTTCCAGGGCATTTGATGCCTTAAATATTTCATTATTGATGTCTAAGTTAACTTACTATGGATTCGATCAGAAAACTGTAGAATGGTTTAATTCTTATTTGACGTATCGTTCTCAGTTTGTGAAAATACAATACTCCGATGGAAGGACTTATGACTCTGACTCAAAATATGTAAATAGGGGCGTTCCGCAGGGTTCCGTCCTGGGGCCAATTTTGTTCATTCTTTTTAGTGCTGACATAATCTATATAGTACAATTTTGTAAATTTCATATCTATGCTGACGATGTACAAATATATTTTTCTTTTCCACCAGACGAAACTCTTTCAGCAGTGAATAAAATTAATACAGATTTAAATAATATTTATAAGTGGGCATTACATAACTCCCTTTTGCTAAATTCCTCTAAAACAAAATTTATGATTTTGGGTTCCAGAAACCAGATTGTAAAAATAAGTAACTTAAATCCACAAATTTCTATAAATGGCTGTCTAATAGACCGTGTTTTTGAAGCCCGTAATCTGGGTTTAATTATGGATGAACCTTAATTAGGTTCGAAAAACACATTGTTGACATTGTTCGTAACTGCTCCTATCGTCTGAAGCTATTGTACAGACTAAGAGATTATCTCAGCTTGGACTTGCGCGTGCAATTGTGTGAATCACTTGTTTTGTCCAAGTTTAATTACCTTGACGTAGTTTATGGACCCAGGTTGCTAGCCAAAACATCTAATCTGATACAAAAAGTGCAAAACGCTTGTGCTCGTTATTGTTTTGTTATACCCAGACGGAGCCATATTACGCCATATTTGATAGGATATAATATTTAAAAATGAAGTTCCGACGTGAACTACATTTGGCTACGCTGCTATTTGGTGTTGTCAAAAAAAATAAGCCAGTGTTCTTGTATGAAAAGTTGATCTGGATGAAGGACCATCGTTTGTACCCTGGTAGAAAGATTTCGCTGCCACTGCGCATACCTAGGCATAGAACCACTGCATTTAGAGGTGGATTTCGCTACAATGCTACCAAGTGCTGGAATAACATCCCCCCGCCACTACGCAGTGCCGGGTCAGTTAATAGTTTGAAAACTAATTTAAAGGTTATTTTATTGGAGTCGCAAAAAACCAGCACCTAACGTTAGATTTTTTTCAATGTCGTTCATTTATTTATTATATATAGTGGTTAAAATACCTAACTACGGAGTTAAAGGCCGTGGGTTTGATTCCCACCCAGGACAAATTACTTCGAGTGATAAGCTTATTGATTAGTTCTATGTCTGGGTGAAATGTATTGATGCATAAATGTATTAATGTGAATCTGAACTTTTTGTTTATATCTCATGAGACAAGCTATTATTGACTATATTTGGGCTTAATGGCTAAAAATGTACCAAAAATATTTGTTAATATGTATTATATCTCTGTAATGTATTTATATTATGTAAGTATCGCTGTGATATGTATGATATTGCCATGTAACTTAATTTATATATTTGAATAACTACTTGATGTACTGCTGTATACATGGGTTTCTCGGGCATATGTCCGTGAGTAACTAGTGGGCTTCAGCTGAAAATCAGCGCTGTGGTAATCTATTACAGCATATATGCTGAGCTGAGGCCTTTTAGGCACACAAATTTGTTTTGTTGTTTTTTTTTAGTTATATATGATGTATTTTTATATCGTAATTGCTTTTGGTTTTTATTACCATATTTTAAGATTACTAAGTTTTATGTGTGCTTAATAAAAATTATTTTCTTTCTTTCTTTCTTTCTTCTTTCAGAGTAAAGTTAGCTGATTACAAAAAAAAAATCTTTTCTCTTTATATATTTCTTTCTTCAATGTTCTGGTCAATGAGCTACAGAACTGTTCCAAAATAAGCTGAAATTCTTTTCTTTTCTTACATTACTTTAGCAAAAAATAAAATAAACGTAAATTCTTAGAGCATAAGAGTTACTACTTTATGTTTCAGCTTACAAAATTTCATATCCAAAACGTTATGATTTATCACAAAGCTCTTCAGTAGATTTAGCAGCAAAGTTATACTTAAATTCATAGCCTTAATTGACTTTTTAATTAGGCAAAAAGTTAGTAAACGCGTCGGACGGTCTAGCTTGATTTATGAATATCAACCTTTTTGGTACAATAGCTGGATTAAACTCGCTGTGTTATTAACAAAAGTTTGTATGGAATTTTATTTTGCTTTTTGATATTTCCATACTTGATTACGGAACTTTAATTAGAAAATATCATTACATGACCTTTACAATCTGGTAGTAGAAATACAGTCGCGGGGGCATAGCCACGTGAAATGGGCGGCGCCGGGGAGAGAGCAGGAGAGAACTCTCCCACCCGAGTTCCGCAGTCTGTCTTGTCTGTCTTCGGCCAAGACTATCGGCCTCTATGCCCGGGGCCTGGGGACGGTGGAGAGGCTGCTCACCGTCCTTACTGTGTAGTACGGGGGCTTCAGGTTTGTCTACTCCAGAGAGATAATGAAATATTTATTTGTATCTTGTTGTAAATGCTGCTTTAATGTTATTTTTGACAATGTATGAATACTCAATGTAATGTAAATTAAAAACGAATTATTATGACCAAGTGCGTCTTGACGTCAGTGAGTGTTGAGATGGTAATGGCACGGTGGCGGGCGCGGGACGGGCGCGGGCGGCCCGAGTCGTCCTTGAGAGAGAGCCGGAGGGTTCCGAATTTGTCCGCCGCGCGCGCCGCAGCACTGTTGTTTCAGTTACGTGTGAGGCGCCGACAGATGGCGTGAGCAGTTGCGTAGACATGGCCCCGCCTTTGGAAGCACCTGCTTCCAACACATCACGCTTCTTCTAATGGTTTAGGCTTCTAGCAAAGGGCATATACGTGAGAATGACCTTCGAATAGTACCCATCGACGTATGGAGATCTGCTACGCGTGAAACGCCGTCTGCCCCTGGGTGAATCTTGATAACTCGCCCCAACTTCCATTGCATTGGAGGAAGGTTGTCTTCTTTAATGACAACTAGGCTGTCCAGTTGAATGTCAGCTTGGCGTGACTTCCATTTGGTGCGTACTTGTAGCTCTGATACATATTCTTTGGCCCATCGCTGCCAAAAGTGTTGCCGCAGCTGTTCCACTCGCTGGTACCGGGTCAAACGTGACAGCGGCTTATTTTCCAGGTCTTCGGATGGTGGAGCAGTCAACGGCCGACCGACGAGGAAATGGCTAGGGGTAAGTGGTGTTAGGTCTCTAGGATCTGAAGATAGAGGGGAAAGGGGACGGGAGTTGAGAATGGCTTCTATCTGAGTTAGAACCGTGCTACATTCCTCATACGTTAAATTCGCGTTCCCTATCATACGCTTAAGATGATGTTTGCAACATCTTATTCCACTTTCCCACAGGCCACCAAAATGGGGGGAGTAGGGGGGAATAAAGGAGAACTTAATACTCTCATTAGCGGCAAAGTCAATTATCTGCTTAGTATTGTTACTATTATTGAAAATATGCGATAATTCCCTTTCTGCACCAACAAAATTTCGACCATTATCGGAATAAATTACGTTAGGTTTACCCCTTCTGCTTATAAAACGCTTTAAAGCTAAAATATAATCATCAGTAGACAGACTGGTAGCAAGTTCTATGTGTACTGCTCGCGTAAGGAAACAAACGAAAAGACAGATGTACGCCTTTGTCAGCTGAGCACCTCTACCTTTTCTGCTTAATATGTACACAGGGCCAGCATAATCTACCCCTGTTCGCATAAACGGTGAACCTGGGTCCAAGCGATCAGAGGGTAAATTACCCATCAACGGTGATAACGTTTTACCTTTCATACGCGAGCATACGATACACTCTCGCACAACTTTACGTGTAATGTTACGTGCACTCAGCGGCCACCAGCGTTCACGTAAACTAGACAAAACCTGCTGGGGACCAGCATGAAATAGTCTCATATGTTCGAATCTAACGAGTAATTTTGTAAGGTGGTGCTTACCACACAAAAGTATCGGATGTTTTTTATTATAATCAAAGTTAAACGAATTAGACAATCTACCACCCACACGAATAATTTTATATTCATCCATGAATATATTAAGCCCAGAAATACGATTAAATTCCTTAGAATTATTCTTCAGAGGCTCCTTATTAAGCAACTTCTCATAAACATCGGGAAATGATTGTCTTTGCGCTAGCAACACTAACATACGTTCCGACGCGTTCAACTCGTCCACTGATAATGGACAGGTACCGTAGGTAAGTACGCGACGACTGCGAATGATGGCTATAAATCTTAATACGTAAGCACCAATACGCTTTAACCTATTAAACGACGAATAATTGTCAAACTTAATTAAGTCATACGATTGAATACACGCTAGGTTTACAGTTTGACACTTTAGCTCAGGTAAATTATTTACGTCAGAATTAAATGAGGTATCGTTATTTACACAATTACGAAAAACGCTATTGCTGTCTTGAAGGAATGACGGGCCATTCCACCATAAACTATTATTAATTAAATCATTGAGGTTCAATCCTCTAGACAAAAGATCAGCTGGATTTTCTGAACTCGAAACATGTAACCAGGTGGAGTCACCTGTCAACTCATTAATTTCGGCCACGCGATTACTCACGAAAGTTTTCAATAAATGCGGTGACATACGTAACCACCCGATAACAATTGTGGAGTCGGTCCAAAAATATACCTTGGTAAAAGTTAACCTTAACGATTCGATAATCCTTTTATACAATCTCGCACCTATGAGAGCACCACTGAGCTCTAATCGAGGTATCGTGACAGACTTTAGAGGCGAAACTCGAACCTTGGCACATAACAACCTGCAACATACTTGAGAGTCACTGTTGTATGTTCGTATATAAGCGCACGCCCCATACGCGCCTTGGGAAGCGTCGCTAAATATGTGAAGTTCCTTATTCTCTACCTTAGTATTATCGCTCATAACATGACGTGGTATTTTTAATTCGCTTAAACTATGCAAAGATTCAATAAAACTATGCCACGTTACGCTTATCTCATGTTCCACAGGGCTGTCCCAATCTAACTTACAAAGCCACAATTTTTGTAATAAAACCTTCGCGATAATAGCAACAGGGGATAATAAACCCAACGGATCGTATATCTGTGAAATTGCAGAAAGCATTACCCGTTTAGTTAGTGATGCATTACTATAGTCACTTATATTTGTAGAATAATATAAATAATCAGTGTCACTATACCAACCTATACCTAATGTTTTGTTCTGTGTATGTTGATCTACAAACATAGTGTCGGTTTGTCCTACGTCAGAATTAAATTTCCACTTGCGAAGAATAAAACAACCCGACTTTAATACTTGAGCGGTTTTTTTACATATGGTGAATAACCTCTGTTTGCTGTCATCACCGGTGATGAGATCGTCAACAAAGATATCCTCAGTGATGACCCGAGCTATAACTTTATCATCAGTTTCTAATGCTAGTTGACGAATACAACGCATACTTAAGTAAGGAGCCGCAGCCATGCCGTACGTAATCGTGTTCAGCTGATATACCTTGAGAGGGTCAGTGACCTTATCACGCCATAGTATGAGTTGAAGGCATCTTTGATCGGACTGTATGTTCACCATACGAAACATCTTTTCTACGTCCGCACAAGCTACGTATTTATACTGTCGGAAACGCATAAGTATCGAAAAAATATCATTTTGTAGTGCAGGACCCGGGTACTGAATATCATTCAACGATTGGTTGGACGTGGTCACAGCACTAGCATCGAATACGACCCTTAACTTAGTCGTCGTACTACTCTCTTTTAACACACCATGATGGCATAGAAAATAGTGAGGGCTATCGAATTTATCTATACGTGTCATATGGCCTAAGTCCTCATATTCACGCATAAAGTCGCAATACATACGTTTATAAGAGGGTGAACGTTCCAGTTTACGTTCTAAAGACAAGAACCTATTCTTAGCCATATTAAACGAATCACCTAAAGTCTCTGGTGAGTTCTTTAATGGGATGCGTACGGAAAATCTACCATCAGCCTCGCGAATGGTAGTTTTCATAAATAATTCTTCACACAACCGTTCGTCATATGTATAGACGTTACGAGTCTGAGTTACATTTTCTAACTCCCAAAAACGCGTGAGTTGCTCATCGATTGACTGAACAAAGTTGCATTGGACCTTAGGTAAGTTCTTTACGCATAGACCCTTTGTATACAAAGGGCCGGATAGTAACCAACCTAACCTAGAATTATGTAGGTACGGTCAGTTGCCTAAACGAATTTTATTACCGTCTAATATTTCCCAGAAGAGATCTGCCCCTATTAATAGATCGATTTCTGAAGGTATATAATAGGTGGGATCCGCTAACTGAATATTAGTAGGTATACGTATAAGTTTCGAGTCGATGCTAGTTAAGGGTATACTGGATGTAATACGCTGCAAAACTAGGCACCTCACCCTAGCGCTGTATTTATTTATCTTAGAACGTATAGATATATCGCATGAAGTATTTGAGTTCGTGATAGTTTGTGAAACGCCACAAACCTGAACGGTGGACTGTATAGAAGGCGCATCTAATAATCGTCTTAATTTCTCAGTTATAAAACAGTGTTGGCTGCCATTGTCCAACAGTGCCTTAACTGTATGTACACGCTTATTTACGTCTAATACTTCGATTAACGCGGTACTTAACAACACAGTCTGAAGGGAATCGGTCGGTTCCGAAATGTTGCCTACATTCGAGCTGTAGGTCCCTATCGACATAGTGTGAAGCGCTGTTAACGAACCCACGTCAGCGGAGGCGCCGGCGCCGGCGGGGGTACGGGTGCCGCGAGATACGCCGGACGCATTCAACCGCTGATCAGCTGACCGCTCACGCAATGCGCCAGTGGGTTCGTTACTGTCCGCTAAGTGGAGGAGTGAATTATGCCTACTAGACTTACACTCTTTGCACGGTCCGAAAGAACATTCGGACAATGCGTGTCCCGAACGTAAACAATTACGGCATAATTGTTTATCGTCTACGAATACGATTCTTTCTTTGACCGGCAAGTTTAAAAACGAATAACACGCATATAAATAATGATTACCACTACAAAAGACACACTTACGCACTTGGTTATCATTGTTAGATAACCTACCCTTTAGGCTATTATTATTAACTACGAAACTCTGAACAGGCGACCTGTGTGACCCTTTCGAATTATGAGCAACTACAGGGGGCTTATTCTGAGGTTTAGTATTCGCATTTATCATGTCTAACGTATCAGCCTTATTTTTAAGGAATGTAAGGAGGTCACTTAACTTCAACTTCCTATTGGAATCGGAACAAATCGTGCCTAAATGGGTTTCCCAATCGCGTTCTGTGGAAGTATCGAGACGCGAGACGGTTAGGTATATTATCAGAGTGTCCCATGACTCGGTGGGTTCCTCTAATGAACTAAGCGCCCTAAGATTACGCATAATGGTGTCTATTAACTTCCTTATATGTGACGCGGACTCTTGCTTACAAGGGGGAATTGAAAACAACGCTTTGATGTGATTGTGTACGAGAAGCCTAGTGTTGTGGAATCTAGACTCCAGTAACTCCCAAGCATATTTATAGTTATTTTCTGTAAAGTCTAATGCACTTATAACCTGCATCGCCGTGCCGCTGAGTGAACTACGTAAATAGTGGAATTTTTGAATAGGATCTAAGTCCGTGCGATTATGTATCATTGTCATGAACGAGTTGCGATATTCCAACCAATGGTCGTAGGTACCATCGAATGCTGGCAGTTTGATTTGCGGCAATTTTACCGTTTTATGAACACTGTTACTCACAGAACTTGAACCAGTCTCTCCACAATCCCTACTTTCCACTAAACTTTCAGCAGCTGCTAATGCCGTAAAATATAAGCTTTCAAAAGACTCGACATACTCAAGGTTTGTGACACTATCTGAATCTGGGGAACACAAATCTATTTGACTCTGTAAACAATTGAAACTCTTGAAATGGTCTTTGGCCGCACATATTCGTAATTTGATCTCTCTAATTTGTAAAGTAGAAGGAGAACTGTCGCTGAAGGCGTCTAGGTATTTCTGGAAGTGAGTTATTCTACCACGTATTGTGCCTCGTTGCCGTTTCAGATCACTGAGGTTATTTGGACATGGTTTATCCTGATCAACCCCCATTGTAATGGCCTCTGAATACAATAGAATAAGAGAATGTACTTACGGTTTATCCAGTAACAGGCACGAGGATGCACTTATGAATAGGTATTGCACTTACGCGGTAAACTAGGTAGGTACCTAACGTTATACGTACGATTATGCGACACGGTTCTAAACAGATCACGAGGATTAGAGTAGACGGGATCGAAGGCCTAACCGTTGAACTACTTGATATCGTCTTCTTGGTTCAAACATGCGGCTCGTGGATCAAATGTGTAGTACGGGGGCTTCAGGTTTGTCTACTCCAGAGAGATAATGAAATATTTATTTGTATCTTGTTGTAAATGCTGCTTTAATGTTATTTTTGACAATGTATGAATACTCAATGTAATGTAAAATAAAAACGAATTATTATGACCAAGTGCGTCTTGACGTCAGTGAGTGTTGAGATGGTAATGGCACGGTGGCGGGCGCGGGACGGGCGCGGGCGGCCCGAGTCGTCCTTGAGAGAGAGCCGGAGGGTTCCGAATTTGTCCGCCGCGCGCGCCGCAGCACTGTTGTTTCAGTTACGTGTGAGGCGCCGACAGATGGCGTGAGCAGTTGCGTAGACACTTACAGAAGCAGGCCCAAGACGACAGCATGATGGTAATAGTTTCATGTACACCACACGCCCCAAGAAGCTGGATAACACCCGAACTACCTCCACGGAATGGCACCCGAATCCTCCAGGTGAGGCAACTGTGGTAGCCAAGATCTATTGGGTATCTTGGGGTCATTCTTCTGAGGGCTTACCCGGAGCTCCCAATTATAGGAATTACGTAGGGAATACAGAAATCTGGAGATGGCTGTGGTAGGGAACGTATGGTTATTAGTCGGTAAGAGTCCTGCATAGCATTCATGTAAGATTTTACTTACGTTGATAAACAAAATGGGGTCGTACAAAGGGACGGGGCTCCGAGTTAGTCCTATTCCATACAAAGTTAACGTTGCCTGAAATTTCGATCGGATTGTATCTATCAACAGTGGAACGACAGGTATGTTAGCTTTGTGCCATTTGAAGCTTCAAAAGTACATGCCTAACTTTAAATGAAATACAAGTAAAAAAAGTTAGTATAGTTATAAAAAAGAATCTTAAAAGCGGTTAATATTAAGCAACTTTTTTTTTTTTTAGTTTAATTTCAGTTAAACAAACTGTCGGAAACATATCGTCGCCAGCAGGACGACGCAGGGGCATCCAAGACGCGGGGGGTCCACGCGCCCCGCTCACCGAGCAACAGCTGTGCGGCCGTCATCACTACGTCATTAAACACCGTCATCTCAACACGCGCACCTATATCTACTTACCTATACCTACGTCTGTGATTTTGTACAAAGTAACCGTTATTACAAGTTCACCAAGAAACCAGCTGTTTACTTGCCACCACCTGCAAGAACCCAGAGCACGTCGTCACCACAATAATTTTTTTTTTTTCTCTTATGTGTGTTTCTGTTTCATAGCAATCTGTTTTCTTCCAAACAATGAGCTATCTCTTTGACTGATTACTCTGCTATATGATTTGAATCAGAGTCAAGTGTCCACTGACACTTTCCTCCTTTACTGGGCGATTTGAAATCTGGTCTCTAAGTTTGAAACACTGTGTCTCTTTAATCTGGTAAACTGCACTCCTCCTGTGCCTCTCAGATTTGATGCCAATTCGTTGACATGTGTTGATAACCTGCATTGGTAGTTCCTGCTGTAAGCTGCAACCTCATCCTTGACTGTGGCAATCTTCAAGTCCATTTGTATAAACTTGTTGCTTATATATTGTGGTATATTTAGCATTGATCTCATAGCTTTACTTTGGAATCGTTCAAGGATCTCGATATTGCTGTTGCTGGCAGTTCCCCAGAGCTGTAAACCATACGTCCAGATTGGTTTCAAGATGGCCTTATAGATCGTTATCTTACTTGAAGGCGACAATTGCGATTTTGGTCCTATTAACCAGTACATTTGTCTTAATCGTGTATCTAGCTGTTTTCGTTTATTCCAGATGTGTTTTTGCCAGCACAGTCGTCTATCCAGGTGCATGCCAAGGTACTTTGCATTATCAGCCTGAGGTAGAGGCACATTATAAAGGGTGACTGGCGGACATGTTTGTCGTCTGAGGGTAAATGTGACGTGGGAAGACTTGGCTTGGTTCGCCCTTATACGCCACCTGTCAAACCACTTTTCAATGTCTGTTAGTTGTGTCTGTAATGTAGTTGAAGCTGTAAGAGGGTCAGAACTAACAGACATTATCGCTGTATCGTCCGCGTATGTAGCTGTGATGGTGCCAGCGCTTGTTGGCAAGTCCGCTGTGAAGATCAGGTACAACACGGGCCCAAGTATGCTGCCTTGAGGCACTCCAGATTTGATCTCTTGCAGCTGTGATGCCTCGCTGCGATGTTTGACCTCGAAGCAACGTCCGTCAAGGTACGATGAAATGATGCCACAAAAACTGTGTGGGAGGGTTTTCTTTAATTTATACTTCAGTCCATCGTGCCATACCTTGTCAAACGCTTGCCCAATGTCCAGGAATACAGCTGAGCAGTATTCCTTGTTTTCCAATGTCCTGCCGATCGTGTCCACCAGGCGATGAATTTGCTCTATGGTACCGTGTTTAGCTCGAAACCCAAATTGGTGCAGTGGAAGTACGTCCTCTAAGTGTTGTCGCATTCGGTTAAGAATAATCTTTTCCAAAATTTTTCCAATAACTGGTAGAAGACTAATCGGCCTGTATGAGCTGGCCTCCTGCGGTGGCTTTCCAGGTTTTGGTATCATCACTACTTGAGCTATCTTCCACTGCGAGGGAAAATATTCTAGTCTGAGGCATGCATTTATTATAAAAACGATAAGTAGAACTCCCTTTTTTGGTAGGTGTTTCAGCATTGTGGCATCAATGCCATCATACCCCGGTGATTTCCCTTCTTTGAGACCCTCAATTTCGGTTGCGATTTCTTTTGGACTTGTGCTTTTCAAGGGCAGGCACAATTGTTTTGGGCTGTTTAGAAAGGTCAAGATGTCATCATCTAATTCAGGGTTTGAACTTGGGAATGGTTCGAAAACAGTTCGAAGATGTTCAGCAAATATTGATGCTTTTTCAGCGTCCGATCTAGCCCAGTTTCCATCTGGTCTTCTAATTGGTGGTATATGGATTTTCGGTCTTTTAATTTTTCGCGTAGCTTTCCATAGAGAGTAATTAGTGTCTAAGCTAGGCTTTCACTCCCTTAGGTATTGCTGTAAGTCATCATTTTTCATTTCCCTGATAAGACGTTTCAAATCCTCTGACGCCCTATTAAATGCTTTCTTGTCGGAGGGATAGCGAGTGTTATGCCATACCTGTCGGAGCTTCCGTCTTTCAGCTACTTTTTCTTTTATGTGCTTTGGGTATTGGTGCAGTGTGTAGAACCTTCTTCTTGTGGCTGGCGACGACACGTTCAGAGCCTTATGGACAATCTTGTTTAGTTGTTCCACAGCCTTCTCGACTTCATCTATGGTTTTCAAAGGTATTTTGAGGTTAATGTTGTTGGATATGTAATTTTGGTAAATTTCCCAATTTGTATGTTTACCATATAGTTTTAGTGGAATCTCAGTCAGTATCACTTTACAGTTTATATTTAAGATTACCGGAGTATGATCGGATGAAAGGTCGTTACATGATTCGATGCTTAGATGTGTTTCCGGCATGTTCTTAGTAATGTAAAAGTCTACAAGGTCAGGAATCTTACTTCGATCGGTCGGCCAGTAAGTTGGTTTGCCATGCGACAGACAACGCAAGGAAAGCGCTACTACTGTTTGGTGGAGCTGTCTTCCCCGGGGTAAAGTTAATCTTGAGCCCCAATGGGTGTTTTTGGCATTCCAGTCGCCGCCAGAGACGAATGTATTACCTAAGTTCGAAAAGTAATGTTTGAAGTCTTCAGCTTTAATGGTATGTCTTGGGGGGCAGTATACAGCAGATAGAGTCATTTCCGGTTCTGTATGTACTCTGATGGATGTAGCCTGGATTTTCTCAGTCTTATATTCTTCTAGCACATGATGTTTGATGTTTGTTCTTACTATAACTGCTGTTCCCCCGTGGGAGTTACCAGAGGGATGATTTGTAGTATACACTGAGTAGTCCTTTATCTTAATGTAACTTCTATTAGTAAATCTAGTTTCAGATATCAATGCAATGTCAATTTTTTCGGTTTTCATAAATATTTCAAATTCTTGACGTCGGTCCGTCAACCCATTGGCGTTCCACGTGACTACACGAAGATTTGCAATCATTTGGAAATCATTTGACTTATTAATTGGATCATGCGACCACAATAATGAGTACAAAGTAGTTCTAACAATACATTTAAATGATTGTGACATCCACAACGTTTACCACAAATATAATATTATTAGAAAGGTACAGATTGTTTGAAGGTTAGGAGTAAGTACACGACACCATGCATCACTGAACAAATTAATCGTACATAAATAAATAAATAAATATTCACGGACATTTCACACTACGCTATCTGATCCCAAAGTAAGCTAGGAATAACCTGCTTGTGTTATGGGTATCAGACCACGGATATTAATACTTATATACTTTTAAATACATACATATTATACATAGAAACACCCAGTCTCTTGAGACAAACATTTATGGGTCACACAAATATTATTAAAAAATAAAAATTATATTATAATATAAATGGATAAATACATAAAAATGAGCACAATAACATTATCTTAATCTAAGCATAGCAGAAAAAGAACACAATACAAAGGCTTACGTGCAACGACGTATTACATTTAGACAGGTCCTGCACGAACATAGCAGATCTTTTATACATAAAAAAAAAGAATTTGAAATTATCTATGGTATACATGCAGTATGAAAAGTAAGGCAATTGCCTGACTTTTTGTCGCCATTTTTCAGTGTTGGTAACATAATATCTATAGTTTTTATATCACTGCTTACATGTACGTTTGACGTTAACTCTTAAGTTTCTCAATCACTCGTTGCTTATAAACACCCCACACTATTTGCAAAAATGTCAATATGGCTAAATCTAGCGTTATAGTCGTCAAGCATTGGCACGCAGGCCCGCGTTAGTTCGTGATCTACCGGTTGCAAATAGAGGTGTAGCACGACACTTTCGCATACGAGAGCTGCGTGGAACACTATAATTAATATTATTAATGATATCGGTACAGTCATACCGATTGTGACAAATATCATACAGAAACATTGCTGGTATTTGTTTCCTTCTTGATTTTAAATCTAGGAGATCACATTTTTCAAGTAAAGCTGGGTACGATAGGTAGCCGCGGTAACACCTGTAATGCATACTACGAAGAAATCTTTTTTGTACTTTTTCAACATTATCGGAATATACTGTGTATAGCGGGTTCCAGATACAAGCAGCATATTCCAGTTGTAAGCGAATTAAAGACTTGTACAGATGCAAGTATGTATTTGAATGAGTAAAGTCATTGGCGGCTCGCATGACAAACCCATACATCCTAAGCGCTTTACTGCAAATATTGTCAACATGTACATCAAGGGTCAATTTTGTGTCCAGTGTAACGCCTAAACCCCTAATGGATGCTACCCTGCCGAGAAAGTGACCTCCCATCGCATAATCATATTCGCTCACCGTCCGCTTTCTAGTAAACGTGATGACTTTACATTTGTCAAGATTGAGCTGCAATTTATTAGTTTGACAATATTGATTGAATCTACGCAGATCGTCCTGTAATGCCTGATAATCATTATTATCATCTAAATTTTCAACTTTCGAGCAGCTTTTTTTCTATCTCAATCTAACAAAACCAGACAACAATCTATTGGCAAACTTTAGATGCGTCACGCGCGATAAAACAGAAGCAATTTCACTTGTGTTGCACTACATAACTGTCTAGCTAGTCACTAGAGTCTCTGGCACACCTGCGAACTTGCACAATTGGTATAGAGGAAACTTCTAGCGCTATCAGTTTTGTTTAATCTAGCTTTAGAAAAAAGCTACATAGGTACTCGTATTTCCTCAGTAGTATGTATTCATTAATAGGTTTAACCACTTCTTTAAAACACCGCAGTTTGCAAGTTGGAAGGCCATGGCGATAGCCTACGAATAGTGGTCATTAAGTTGGCGGCCTAATGACATACTGTTCATGCTCCCTTTGAAAAATAGGTACTGGGTTATAAAAGGAGGAAAAGACGTGCGTTGGCAGAGGTTTCCAAGTTTCTATGTTTTGCGAGAGAAACGATCACTTGGTGCTGGCGAAGATTTTCTATAGTGTATGAAAGGGGCTCCTCTGTCCAGCATGCGATGTTCGGGACCGCATTGCCTCTTCCTATCATTTTCTTTGAAAATGAAAAGAAAATAAAAGTATTTTCAAGTGATCAATCTAAATAAAAATAGATTATAGGTAAGCAAGCGTAGTGTAGAAATATCATGTAACTTGAGATATCATTCCCTCACGTAGTGTAAGGAATCAAAAAAGGTATTGACGTCCCATTTAAAAAATATGGAATGGACGTACAGGGTGTGCCGTAATGGTGATCGTTTTTTTAATGTGAGGGAAAATCCATCATGGATGCTATGCCGGACTCCTACCGACTAAAAAACCTCACGTTACGCCCAACAGGACTCCCAACAGACCTACGGCCGCCACAGCGCTCGCCCAGGGGGCGGTTCGGGTGCTATCCGGCATCTTAGGGGGGTTTCGGGTGTGATCCCGCTTCTAAGGGGGGGACGTGAGTGAACTGCTCACGTCACGCTGCCGTCATGGGCCTGCTTCTGTAAGAAGGAAAAAGGGTGGTAGGTGTCTACACAGTCCTGCACATTATGGGCATAGAGGTTAAAAGTTAGCCATTGTAAACTCCACGGTATAATTTTATTCTGCAAAGTTTTCGGTTTACTTTCCAAACTTTCGAATGCAAAATTAATTGTATTCCAAAGTCAAACTTATAATTTCCAACTTTATTGCCAAAGCTACCCAGTGCAAGCATTGGTGTGACCATAATTACTTTTTGGTTGACTTTAAAAGTCAACGTGTATCCCAATGGTCCTATTATGGCGATACTAAACATAGGGCGAAGTAGAACAATATGAATGGAAGGCTGCAATTTAGGGTTTTGGACTAACACTCTGATGCTGATGGTTAATTCTGCCCTTTGTTGTAGCATTGTTGTTGCTTAGGTATGTCATCCCTACTTAATATTATAAATGCGAAATTAACTATGTCTGTCTGTATGTCTGTTACGCTTTCACGCCTAAGCGGCTGGAGCGATTGAGGTGAAATTTAGGATAGAGATAGTTGAAGGAAGGAAGGACATAGGCTACTTTTTAACCAACTGCGCAAAAGGAGGGTTATGATTTAACGACTTCTACGCGGTCGAAGCCGCGGGAGCAGCTAGTAATATATAATTTGTTTATTTTTTTATACTACTTAGGTGGCAGACAAGCTTACGGCCCACTGGAAGATTGGCTACTGTAGTCTATGGACATTTTCAACGCCAGAGGCGCTACACACGCGCTGCTAACCCGGGCGCAGGTTGTGACATCGGGGTTGAAAATTTGAACTTGGCTAATCTTCCTTCATAGTATAGCCATAATAGGATCGTCTTTGGCCTTCAACTTGGCTAATCCACATTAATAGCTTTTTTTACACGGTTTAATACTTCGTAGTATACACGAGTCTCACTCCATCCATATGTACCCCCGGTTCTATAAGTACCTACCTACCTTTTTAAATATTCCCTTAGAAGTGCTGAGATTGGCGAATCTTATGCTCATGGTCGTAGTATGAAATATTAACAGAATTTGGACTAAAATGCGCTACGTAAGAAATGTCTTACAAATACATAAAATACGTACTATGCAATTAATACCTATGCTAACTTTTTTATAATATTTTACTAAAATGTGAAAGAAAATGTCCCCGTAGCTCAATTGGTTAGAGCATTGCCCAGGTTTAGGCAAAGGTTGCGGGTTCAAGTCCCGTCAGGGCCAAGTTGTCTTATTTTACTTATGTAAATATTATGTCTCACAAAGGTTACAAATATTATTTATTTTATTCACTGTAAAGTCATCAGTCATTGAATTTGGACAAACACTCCAAGTCCACAGAGAATCATTACTTTAAACATTGAACTAATACTACTACGTAGTAATAATTACTCAAAGACTTTAAACGTAGAATTTATGTATTTTTGGTCACAAAATTAATGTTTCTTAAAAATACCTAAACAATGTCACGAAATGGCCGCCAGCTGTTTATATTGCACGAAATATTTTATAATAACGAATTAAGGTTTGGCTTTATTGCGTTGAGGGACATAAAAATTTACATTTTTATACTTATAGGTGAATTTTAGAGAAGTGCTTGATTGCAGGAAATTAAATAGTGAGGGGAAACAAGATGTCGATAATATTATGGATACTTTTGTTGCTTTGGTTATCATGGTGATTAATAAAATGTAGGCTAGCATGTACAGACCACACAAATTAAAATACATTAGTGGCGCATTCAGTAGCGTAAACCGCCTGCCAAATATTTGTGTGATGCACAAATGCTTGTTCCGAAGTTTGGGTGTTTTCTATGTATGATATGTTTGTATTTAGAGATATATGTATAAGTATGTCATCAGTTGTCTAGATCCCACAGCACAAGCTTATATTAGCTTAATTTTCGCTAGATGCTGTTTGTTTTTATTATTCCGTGGTTGTATGAGAATGTCCACCAATATATCGCCGTCCCCGGAGAATAAAATTATAACTGCAAAAACACAACTTTTCAGGAAAAATAAAAAACATGTTTTCAACGATTACTCCGGAAATACTGGACATAGATGCATGATTGTTAGGTTTTTAAAAACGTAATTTTTTCTTCATTTGTATGGTTTTAGACAAATTTGTCTAACATCTGTCAAAATTAAGATATTTAAAGAATAAAAAGTTAGTGTAAATAAAATTAATCATCATCAAAGTTGTATAATGTCAATTATCATTTTATTCTCCGTTCAGCGTGATCAGAAAGAAATATGATACTCGTTACTTATCATTTTCTTCTACGAGTTTTTGGTATGGGAGTGATAATGATAATACTTTAATATCATCTTATTCTCATAAATGCTGCAAAACTTTTTTTCTATAAAGGATATAAATTTAGTTTTCCAATATAACTCATTACGATAATCATCAATATTAGCTTTATTCAAAATTTTCGAAATAATGTTTAAAAACACAACCACCTAGCAATAATTCTAAAATTAACAGACTACGTCCTCATTATCGATCGATAAAATTCTAAAAACTCTTATCCTTATCAATATTGATAAAGCAATCAAAATAACAATGTCTGTGCCACAAATACTTAGCGAAGCACTCGTGCCCGGTAAGCACCTGTGACACTTGGTAGGTGAGGCTGCCATGGCGTCTCTCTAGACTCTCTCATGACCGGCTTTACCGCCTCTGTAGTGGTAAGTGTGTGAGAGAGAAAGAGACGAACCTTTCATGTCTCCTTGAAACAGGGATCGCTGGGCCTCCATTTTTCGAGGTACAGGCCTGTGTTCCCGCTCCAGCGCCTCCTTGATGCGACATTGATACAATGACGCAGGGGCCCTGGCTTCTAGGTCTCATGAAGGGATCCCGGCTAGGAGACCTGCCGCTTCAATAGATATGGTGAGGTACCCTCTTATCACTCTTACGGCCATCGCCGTTATGCTATGCCGTCTAACCACGTTCCAGGCCGTCCGGGTTTACGCCCATACAGGGGCCTCGTATAGGAGATGAAGTTCACTAAGGACTCAAATTGTTTGCACTATAAAGGGAAATCTTTAATAGAAAACAACTTGTGCAAGAGCAGAGCGACTATCTGGGACTCCCCAAAACTGAAATACATCTCTAAATCCCTAGAGTGCTCTTTCTAATCTAGGCTATCCTCTTACGTCATTCGTGGAAGAGATCAGCGCTAGATCGTAGACACCAGTTACCATATTTTGGCTCACTCTTGAGCCGTTATCTGCGCTATGACTCCTAGGAAACATTACAGCAGAAACCTATTGAGAGGACTGAGGGCGTCCGTCCAAATTGTTGGTCTATATAGCAGCTGACACTAACCGATCCCATCTCGTTGAAGTTTATAAGAATACCTACGACGAGTCCTAGGTACTTCATTACTGACTCAACAATTTTTGTGCACCGGGGAGGTGCTATTCTAGGCCCCAAAAAAAATAAAACGTGATTCTCCAACCCTGACTCCCCGAAAATGGGCCCCACGTAGGACTCAGTTAAATTCACTCTTCCAGAGTCATCTTCCGAGAAATCATTAGATCACGAGTGAGATAGAGATCATGCACCGGTTGACAAAGCAATATCATAGAGCTCTTCCGTGACATTGCTTTGTCTCTCTCATTCAGAGCCTCTGCAACTTGTCTTGTAATGCTCGCATACAGTAAGCATCTGTTATTAGGTCGTCTGTAAGCCTCAAGTGAGGCCTGCACTCTCTGTATTTTCCGGTAAATTGATACCACTCTAAACTTTTGGTGATCCGGGTTTTTTTCGGATATCCTACTTGCGAATTCGATCACACAGAAACACCCAGAGCTTGATCCTCTACATTGCCCAGTGGGCAACAGCAAGCCTATCAGTAGTGAACATTTTCAACGATCACATCTCGAGAACATAATTATGTTATCACTGGCAACACATATTCGTCAAAGACTCTTAATACATTTGAAAAAATGTAATCCGTAGCTTACATCAGGCTGCCCAATCGAGTTGGATTCGACGGTTGATCTCTTTTTGAAATTAGAGTTGCCCAACTGTGTGATTTTGGCCCAGATAAATATATTCGTGGACCACTACGAGTGTTGACAGCATGAATGTTTTGAATGATTTTTTTTGTCATTTTCATGTTTATTTTATTTATTTATTTATTATTTATTTATTATATACTTTATTGTACACCAAGAACATAATATACAAAATGAGTGAAAATATGTTACAAATAAAGCAATACAATGGGCGGCCTTATTGCTCAAAGCAATTTCTACCAGGCAACCTTTGGATGGAAAAACATGTTATTATGAATGATTCGTAGTTGTTGGCGTTTAAATTTTAATACAAAAGTAGAATTTGCACTACCATATAAATAAAATATGGAATTATAAACATATACTAATAAATACCTATATACATACCAAATATACATACAAAATATACATATAAACCTATACATACATAAATAAAGTTGCAAAGGAGTGGTTTAAATTCATGTTAAATAAAAGTTTTTTACCATATGTTTAAACTTATTCAAAGTCTCAGCCCGCCTGATCTCCACAGGTAATTTATTCCACAGCTGTATTGCAGTTACAGTAAAAGAGCGGCCAAAGAAATTTGTAGAATGCTGTGGCATACTTAATTCTCGATTTTCCGATGACCTCAAACATCTGTCATGCGAATCACAAAGGAACTGGAAACGTCCTTTTAAATAGGAAGGTGTTGATGGGTTAAATAAAATGTTATACAGGAGCGATAGTATATGAGTATTCCGCCGAAGTCGTATAGGTAACCACTTGAGCTGTGTACGATACTGTGAAACATGATCATATTTGCGCAAGCCAAATATGAATCGTATGCATACATTTTGGAGACGCTCAAGTTTGTCTAATTGGTTTTCGGCGAGATCTGAAAAGCTGGCATCGGCATAATCAAGGATAGGAAGGAGTAAAGAGTTAGCCAGCGCAATTTTTGTAGATGTTGGGAGGAAATGTTGTAACCTCCTCATCGAACCTGCTGAAGCGAACACCCTCCTACTCACCTCTTGGAGATGTATGCTCCAGGATAAGTTTGTGTCCATCATTAATCCCAAATTTTTTACATTATTACTAACGGGAATTGTAGTGCCATCAAATGTAATTTTCTGTAACTGGGACCAGTTTATTCTTGAAGTTTTCTTAGGACTTCCTATAATAACTACTTGTGTTTTTGATGGGTTTACTCTAAGTCCATAAGATTTGCTCCAAGAAGCTATTCGAGCCAAATCCTCATTGATGACATTCACGGCCTCCGATAGCTTCAACCGTATTCACATCTTTTACTGCTGCTTACACCTGTTTAAAGGAAATAACATCTTGTCTAACTAAGGCGTCCTCTAGATGTATCTAACTACAGTTAGTGCAGTTCGACTTATCTGGAGATCTGGTTCTATATTTGGATAGTCATTGTGGCAATTTTGTTAAGATATTTCAATTTATCGATGCACAAATAGTCGATGTGGTTGTAGAGATAGCACAATCACCCAGGACTTGATGCACGGGTATAATATTTATTACATAATTTAGAAATCTAACTATAGACACTAATAAAAATACAATTATCATTACCATTATAAAAACACTGAGCATATTTACTATAAAAGCGTTCAAACAATTGTTACTGTGATCAAATGAAACGTAATTCATTTAGAATATTAGCCTAATATTACATTGTGTGCACTAATTTTCTACAGAAACACAAATAAAGGTGTAATGATCCATTGCAGTTACATGACCACTCTAATGTTACAAGAACAATAATACAATTTGATTTTTCACGATTTTCTTGAAAATGCATGATTATTTTTACCTTTAATTTCAATATACATTTTTTAGACCTGCAACAATTGTTACTGTGATCAAATGAAACGTAATTCATTTAGAATATTAGCCTAATATTACATTGTGTGCACTAATTTTCTACACAAACACAAATAAAGGTGTAATATTCCATTGCAGTTACATGACCACTCTAATGTTACTAGAACAATAATACAATTTGATTTCTCACGATTTTCTTGAAAATGTATGATTATTTTTACCTTTAATTTCAATATAAATTATTTAGACCTGCTCTCAAAGAAACTCGTGATATTTAGTTTTTAACGTTTTTATTTTCTCCTGAAAAATTGTAGTTTTTGACAACACGTTTATTCGATGCAGCCATCGATATGTCTTATCGATCCGAACTTCATAAGTCATTTATTTTGACTTAACGCCTTTATACGAAGCGAGTGGACGGTTTTGAACGAGAATAAAATGATAACATGCATTTATCGAATTACGTCGCCACCCGTCAGTTTCTCTAATTGGTCATTTTCCCTAAATCGTCAGTTTCCTTATTCGTCAGTTTTTTAGATTTCGTAAAGTAGTCAGTTTCGCTATCTCGTCAGTCTCCCTAATTCGTCAGTTTCCCTAACTAGTCAGTTTACCTGATTCGTCACTTTTCTCATATTAGTCAGTAAATGTACAGTCATTAATAAATGTTTATTGTGTAATCAATTTACATAAGTAAGGATTTATTTTATATATATTCTGTTCTATTATATTCTCATTTACGAGGAAGGTGCCAACAATATGGATATCTACGACCTCGTTAGAAGGAAAATATAATACTTTTTCTACATGACTGATTTTTTTTCTTGGTAGACGATATATTTGAGGCTGACAATTGCTTATGGACTTGTCTTTCAAAAATAAGCCTAATCAATACGGTAAAATTGTAAAGTAAAGTAAAGTAAACGTGTAAAGTAAAGTAGCTTATTAAATTAAAAGAAAAATTGATATTTTTTTTCGTTCCGAATGTACCCCACTGACGAATCATGTAAACTGACTGGTTAGGGAAACTGACGAATTAGGGAGACTGACGAGATAGCGAAACTGACCACTTAACAAAATCTAAAAAACTGACGCATAAGGAAACTGACGATTTAGGGAAAATTACCAATTAGAGAAACTGACGGGTGGCGACCTTATTAAGTTGAATATTTCTTTACGAGAATATAATTATATTACTGTTTGTCATAATAACAAGTGGGGATACGTTTTGATAATATTATATTATCCATTTATTCCCGTTCTTTTAGGCCTGTCTTAAATCTTCGAATAGTATTGTAATTTTTTGTAACTCTGTAAATAACTGTAAAAAAAATTCAAAAAAAATTAAGTAGATGTATTAACACTCAAAGATCTCAAAAATGACATATCATTAAAATCAAGATACTGGCAGTTATCATTTTATTCCCCGGGGACGGCGATATATTAAATTGTCATAATAAAATTATCGATATTCAATAACATTGACGTGGTACATCCCTAGTGTATATAAAAAAAAGTGGTTCAAGCTTAGATTTATGTACAATAAGGGGCAACTTTTAATTTCGTTATGCAATGTCTAAGCTATTTGTTTCAGTCGCGCATAAACCTGTCCTCTTGGTGTGTTTTATTATATACGTGCCTCTTATTTATCAGGTCGGGTAATATCATAGAGCAACGCGACCAGTACAAGGGGAGTAAACATAGCATGTGTGCTCTATACAGACCTGCCTGTCATAAATATGTTGCGGGGGAAATCGTATTCATATACACCACTAGTGGACGTCACGCGGTTTCACCCGCGTAGTTCCCGTTCCCGTGGTAATACGGGAATAAAATATAACCTATGTTCACCGCAAAGAGTATAGCTTCCCAACAGTAAAATAATTTTTCAAATCGGTCCATTAGTTCCGGAGCCTATTCGATGCAAACAAACAAACAAACAATCAAATCTTTCCTCCTAATAATATTAGTATAGACCACAAAAATCATCGGCTGTCACTATAGAATTTACACAATACTATAAAAACAATACACTTATAATTTCAGGCACATACGTAAATATTTTGTATTCCTGTCGGAGCCAGATTTGAAAGAAGGAAAAGGAAATCTGCTCGGCTGAATTCTCAAAAAAAAAATGCGTAGTAGTTTTAGATTATTTATTATTGAAAATAAAGGACTAAATATAATAACCCGCTGATTTTCTTGCCTGTTCTTTTCAGGTGCGTGGCGTTGTAAACCGGTGGAACTTCTTTGATTTATTTAAGTGACGTTTTACAAGTGCATCTGATATGCCTGAGTGAAATAAAATTTTTGTTTGTTTCTTTGTTTATCTCAGTGCGGCGCCTCCCCTCCCGATGAAAGTCATAACATAACTCGTGTTGCTCTATGGCTAATATTGTTGGTTACTTTTTTGGTCATTAGAGAGGAGTATACAAGGCGGTGACAAGATTATGGAGAATAATACTAAAAGAAAGATTCATTTTTAACCGACTTCAAAAAAAGGAGGAGGTTCTCAATTCGTCTGTATGTATTTTTTTTTATGTATGTCAAGCGATAATTCCGTCAATTATAGACGGATTTCAAAAATTTTTTTTTTGTTGAATAGGGTTTACTTCTGAGGTGGTCCCATTTTCACCAGGTCAGGATCTGATGAAGGAATCTAGGAGAAAACGAGGGCAACCACCGAAAATTGTAGGGACAACTAGTGTGCTTGTTAACTTTTTAATTAAGTGCTTTAAGGTTCTACACTTTAATGAAGGTATGGCGTCGATCTGATGATAGAGTCAAAAGACAGTCGAGGGCATTCCTAAACAATTTACAGCAGTTATCTTGTGTTTGGGCTTGATTGATTTGTATTGATGAGAACTTTACACCTAGATTGATAGATCCAAATTTAAAAAAAAAAAAGAAAGGGGTCAAATTTTTATGTATGTTCACCGTCAATTATAGACGGATTTCAGTTTTTTTTTGTTGAATAGGGTTTACTTCTGAGAAGGTCTCATTATAACCAGGTTAGGATCTGATGATGGGATCCTGGAGAAATCGAGGGCAACCACCAAAAATTATAGGCACAACTAGTGCGTTTGTTAACTTTTTAATTCAGTGCTTTAATGTACTACCATTAATAAAGGTCTGGAGTCGATCCGATGATGGAACCAAAAGAGATTGGAGGGAATTCCTTAACGATTTACAGCAGCTACCTTGTGTTGGGGCTTGATTAATTTGTATTGATGAGAACTTTCACCTAGATAGATATATTTTTCGGTTCACCCGTCACTTAAAATATTGAAAAAAAATTTTTCAATAAAAAATACAACCGACTTCCAAGAAATCCTGAAAAATAAAATTTACTTAGCACAAAGTAATATGTAGTTGATTTATCAGATTTTATTCAATATAATATTGAAGTTGGTGCCATGAATAATACCTCCCTAAACCTATGAATTTACTTGGCGCCGACTTCAATATGATATTGAATAAAAAATCAGATAAATCAAAATACATATTACTTTGTGCTAAGTAAATTTTATTTTTCAGGATTTCTTGGAAGTCGGTTGTATTTTTTATTGAAAAATTTTTTCTTGTAAAATGTCAGCTATAACAGTCCTCTTTTGAAGGATATATTTTCTGAGTTTTCTTTGTAATGGTTGGGTGTGTAACCTTGTTTCATGAAAATTCGCAGAGTAGAACTACTTTAGGCGGGAACTGTATGAATAGCAGTACCTACTTTATTGGCTTCCTGTCTATTACTTACTAAAATATGTACGACTGGAAGCTCTTACTTGCCCGTGGTACATTATTCTTATTCATCTCTACATAGTACAAACACAAAATTAGAGATAGTACAGGAAAACTCATGTATGTACTTTTTTTGCACACCTACCCTCTGCTACACACACTCGCGCATAAATCAGTATCGAAAATTCGGTTGAGACCGCCTGCCTTTATGTCTGTGAATGAGTTGTCTATGTGTGCGTAGCCTCAGCGAATGTAGTATGTAGGTTTCCATCTGTACTATCTCTAATTTGTGGTACAACTAACCATCTACACTTTTTTTAGTACCCACTTTTTTCAAAATATTTCTTTTTTAACAGTTTTGAACGAATTTTAATGATTCTATTTTACTTCAATTCAATGTGCAGTCAAACGTGGTAGATATAAAAATTAAAATTTCTTTTTTGTGCCTTTTTTCACCCATGTACATATAGTCACGCCGACGGGGTAGGCAGAGGCATACTTTACGCCCACATTTCACCTTATAGTTTTATGTCCCACGTAATAGGTGGTGACCCTATAATATAACCTAATAGGTATCAATACGAGTAATGTCTTTAAACTCACACCATATCTATCTGTTCATTGATTATGGTTTTCGGTTTTTTAAAGTTGTCTTCTTCATCAACGATCTTACTGGACATTGGATAAAATATTCAAATTTTTACTGAAAACACATTCCTTTTTTTGTTTGCTTTTTTTAACGTGAGGGAAAATCCTTCATAGATGCTATGCCGGACTCCTACCGACTAAAAAACCTCACGTAACGCCCAACAGCCTACGGTTGGGAGCCCCGGGTAAGCCCTCGGAAGGATGTCCCAGGACATTTTATTGAGCTTAGTAAAAAAACACTAAAGTGCATTTTAGCTTGCACCAAAGATAATATTTATAATAGTACATCATACATATAATAGTACATACTTGCACTACAAACACTAAGAACAACATTGTAGAAAATTATAATTAGCATCTTCAGCTAAAGTTGAAGTTAAGTTAAACGAATAAGTTGCTCCATGTGAAGTGTTTACATGTAAATATGTAAGTTTTGTACTACTTAGTTTAATGTTATGCATATAAACTTGAGATTAGGTACCTTAGACAACTTAAGTACAGGCATAAATAATTTTCAGGTAAATGACTCTCTGTTTTTGCGCTGATAAGTTTACTGATGAACTAAGGATCTTTGGTATTGGGCTAGCTGGTACGTATTTTAAGAAAAAAAAAGGGAAAATAAAAGAATGTAAGGGAGCCCGTCATAGTCACTGGAACCGAGGAAAGCATCTTCAACACTCACAGTCTTTACCTATTGCTTTGAGAATCTGGCAGTAAATGTTAATATAGAAAAAGCCAAAATTTTGACGTTCATAAGTGTTACTTTGTAACTTAAGTGAATAAAGATATTTTCATTTCTTTTCACTAGCAGTTCACCTCTTAACCAACGGACGAGGCTACGATGCAGGCGCTCTTACAGGGTTGAGAGATCAGCCTGAAATTCACTTCCAATAATGCTGAAACACAATAGTCAAATGACAATAAAATGCTTTTCGCAGTCAAATAAAAGTTCTAATCCCAGTGAGGATTGCTTCCAGCAGCTGGAAATACGCTAAGACGAAGAAGAAAGAGGATAAAATGTAAAAATTAATGATCTTAATTTTCAAACTAGTGCCCACGAGCGTAGCCATTGTTTCAGGTAAACTATCAAAATAATACAAGGTCTTTAAATATGCGTGATTTTACTAATGTCAACAGCGTTAATATTTTAATATTTTGGTAGGGCTTTGAACCCCTAAACCCTCTCCATGGTTACTCCCGTGATAGTTACCTATACAATAAATAACAAAATATTATCCAATTGTATTCGTACACAAAGAAAAGAGCTTATCCATGCTCAAATACATAGTGCCACCAGAAAATAACCAGAAAAAGATTTTGTCGACAACAAAAGACGCGATTTAATATCAACCCAACGATCTCTAGAAATTATTTAAAAGGCATTTCATATGAACATTGTTTCCTCCCAGAATATGACGGTTGAAGGAGATCTACCGGCTTAATAATACATGTCTGATGGATACGTAAAAATCTACGTTTATTTAAGCAGAATTTGAATTGTTCTTGTGACGTACGAACATTTCGCTTTCAATAACGAATGACGTTTGCAATATCATTTATACTCGTTTACGTGTTTAGAAACGTAAGTGTATGAACAGTTAATTACCTTTGACAATGCTGTGAAGTGAAACCGGTCAGGTTATATGCAATAATAATAAAAATAGTGGAATAAAGTACAAGTGGTAAAGCAAAAAGTGCATAATGTGTTACGTTTGCAATACCAGAGAAGAAAAATCAATACTTATTACAACATTAAAACTTACATTGGCTGACGTACTGACTTAAGTCCTATGGCCCCTACATGGGGGCGTCCATAGTGCTTCGCCATCCCTGTCGGTCTTGAACTTCGCGTTTTGTTTCGCTCCATGTCATTCCAATGCCTTTCGCCTCTGTAAACTTACATTAAAATCATTAAAAATTAAAAGTTTACTTTTTTAGATTTATTTACTGAAAGCTTCAGGTATACGGTAGTAATCCAGCTCCTCTCAGCCGACCCGCTCAAATTCATATTCGTTACAGCTCGGTTTTTCTTTATGTGGGTATATGTTATTTACAATAATCCTTCTTCTTGAATTAGCTGCTCTATGTATTACTGAAAACTGCATTAAAATATATTGAGTAGTTTTCTGCTTGCTTGACTGCATCTGTGGCGCAGTCGGTAGTGATACCGCCTGCGGCGCTGGAGGTCGTGGGTTTGATTCCCACCGGAGACAAATATTTGTGTGACCCATAAATGTTTGTCTCAAGAGTCTGGGTGTTTCTATGTATAAAATGCATGTATGGTCTGATACCCATAACACAAGCAGGTTATTCCTAGCTTACTTTGGGATCAGATAGCGTTATGTGAAATGTCCGTGAATATTTATTTATTATTAAATGATCTAAGCAAAAAGATAGCGAAAGCGATTTCATTTTATAAACACGAAAAATACGATCCACTAAAATGTGTTAATATTTCTGATATGCTAAGCGCTAAAATTTTGTCGTCAATCGGATTTGACTAGCTGTATTATTTAACCATATTCCTTTTGATACCGTAAACTTTATCGAATAACCTATTGATAGCGTAAACAGCATCTAAAATAATAACAGCATAGTTTTCTTTTAAATTCTGTTTTCATAAAGTCATTTCACGTGTGCTGTTTATATTGTGTAGCTATTTTACGAGAATCGTAAATGTCGGTATTAAAGCCAATGGTATGGCAATGTCAGATAGGTACGGTTTCCGATGCAGTGCGCAGATGTTCTCTATTGATGTATTTTATACGTCACGCGGTCTCACCCGCGTAGTTCCCGTTCCCGTGGGAATACGGGAATTAAATATAGCCTATGTTCACCGCAAAGAGTGTAGCTTCCCAACATTGAAAGAATTTTTCAAATCGGTCCAGTAGCTCCGGAGCCTATTCGTTACAAACAAACAAACAAACATACAAAAAAACAAAAAAAGAACTTTCCTCTTTATAATATTAGTATAGACTATTTAGCCATATTTTAAGCATTTGTAGCTGTGCTAAAGAAAGTGGAGTCATTTTAATAAGAGGTAACATTTGACAGTTCATCAAAATTCAACAACGCAACCTTGTAACGCGGCGGGCATAAAATAATGTCATTTTAGTTTTTTTAGATCTGCATAATTGCTTAACTGTTTTCAATTACGATTAGGTAGGTACATATTTATTGCAATAATGACAGATACGAGTAATTTTACGGTTTGCTTTCACTAATAAATGTATGAACTGACAGACGTCAAATATTACCTATTATACTCGTAATGAAGCCACTTGAGTCACAGATTAAATAATAGTTATGAGTGTAGTTATCTGTAAACAGTCATTGCATTTCAGATTAGATAAATAAGCTGTCAGTTGCTTAGTTTGAACATTTAAAACCTCATAAAAATCATGATCATAATACCACAGTAAATATATATGTGGTTCAACAGTGATAATACCTTCTATAGATAGACTTATTTAATGTACGATCGTAATCAAACGTAGTTTTGAGTTAAGTAAGATTGAGACAGTGGCCCTCGATCGTTAGATGTCGCTGTGACTTTACATCAGAAGCCGGCATCATTTGGACGAGCTATTTCTATTTATAAAAAAGAAGTAATCGTTTGTGTTTCACTTTACGATTATTTTAGTGCTTCGTATGGCACGTTAAGTCTCTGGTATCAGAAACTAATCAACAGTAGGTCAGCAGACAGACAGATTAACAGCTTAATATTCCCTTTTTTTTTAACGTGAGGGAAAATCCTCATGGATGTTATGCCGGACTCCTACCGACTAACCTCACGGCACGCCCAACAGCCTGTGGTTGGGAGCCCCGGGGAAGCCCTCGGAAGGATGTCCCAGAACTCCCAACAGACCCACGGCCGAGACTGCGGCCTCGCCCAGGGGGTGGTTTCGGGTGCTATCTCGCGTCTTTGGGGGGTTTCGGGTGTGATCCCGCATCTAAGGGGGGGCGTGCGTGAATTGCTTACGTCACGTTGCCGTCATGGGCCTGCTTCTGTAAGGACGGTGAGCGACCCTCTCACCGTCCTAAGGCCCCCGGTCATGTTGGCCGATAGTCCTCGGCGAAGACACGTCGGCGGCAGCTTAATATTGCCTATATCAACACTGCATTATAGTTGACAGTGTGAGTGTAAACCTCTGGTGTCGCAAACGTGCATAGGTCTTTATTTTAATACCACTAATGTGGTAGACAAGATTACAGCCCACAGGATGGTTAGTTACTTTAGCATATAGACGTTTGCAACACCAGAGGCGCTACATACGCGCTTCCGACCCGAGCGCAGGTGTTGGCGATTCATAGTTGAAATTTTTCAAGACGACCATCATAAGGCCTTCAACTTGGCTTAAAGACTGTCATCAACGGCTTAACGTGCCTTCCGAAGCACAGAAACGCTCGTTTACAAATGTCACTAAGTGGTCACCCATCCAAGGACCGGTCATAGCGAAAATTGCTTACTGCTTTGTTCCATTTTTTCTGTTTTACCTGTGGAAATTCTCATAAATGCTACATCGGAATCCTGCTGACTAAAATAGTATTTTCGATCATATATGCGTAGGTCTGCTGCCACTTCGGTAGTATATAATAAGCTAAGTAATATTATTAACACTCGGAAGATATTGGAAAGAAGAAAAGATAACAAGATGACTCTTCGACATACTTCGTTAAATTTCATCTTTTCGTAGAATGTATTCGTAGAGCCATCTTCTACGAATATCATCTACGAAAATAATCAATCAATTTATTTATTTATTTATTAAGGTCTCCCCACAGCTCGTGCGTACAATAATATAACTAAACTAGACAATTTGTAACAGGCTTACACACTAGCCAATTACGGGATAACCAACATTTTTTAACATGCGTAACATTAAATATCTATAAACACAAGGATAATTATACAAACGGACAGATCCGATACCTAATTCTTTTTTTTTTTTTTTAATTTATTTATACAAAAGAGTAAACATTTACAATTTCTTTCTTTGTACCAGTAAACCGGAAGGGTTTGTATCGGTACTTACAATTCGTTTTTCTTTTTATTAAAAAAGTAACATATTCTTTCACTTATCTACATTACTAGACATAATAAATATGTATGTAGGTATTATCATAATTATATACTTAGTTTAACAACTTACAATTTAATAATTATATTAGCAATGATTCTAGCGCATACTACGTAATACACCTTATGCTTTTAACAGTAAGCATCAGTTTGCTTGAATATACGACACGATCGGTCAACTGATATTAGTGTGCCGTGCGTAGGTACTTAGTAGGAACCTTATTGTTTTGTTATGCAGGCGTCACCGCTGCACCGCGCATGCATAGAACTGGTTTTTACTAGTGAAGCTTAAGGCCATACCCAGGGCTAACGACCTTGAGCAAATGGGCGATAAGACTCGCTAACATAGAGTAGCGCAACTACAGAGACATCAGAGTAAAAGAACCACGGAAGAAGAAGAATCATAGTAGCGGAAATGCGTTCCTCGCTTCACCAAATAAACAAAAAGCTGTGAGACGGTCTCACCCGACTGCCCCTCTCTAAAACGTTTATTGTGAGAGTTCAATCCGATTGACGTTGTCATTTTTGTTTTATTTCAAACTTTGAACAGATGATCCACGTGACCTAGTGACGTAGTTTAATGCAACAGAGTCACAGACTACAGACAAAGTCTCGCCATAAGCCCCTCTGCACTCTATTTTATAGAGAGAGGCGAAAAGTAAATTAAAAACAAAGGAACGTTTGTATTTAAATTTTCGTTTGTTTTTAAGTGTAGTAAAATACACTGCAAAAAATGTGATTGATCATTACGTAAAACTTAAATGTGACGAATTCACAAAGACGAATGTTCACATATTCTACAGACATATAAGAATAAGATATATTCATTGTTTTGTACTTAAATTATTACAAATCCAGAAAGGGGGGTCTTCCACTCGCTTAAAATTTTTGTTACTTTTGGAACAAAATTTCATTTCATTTTATTATTACAAACAAACAAAAATAGACGTAAACGCAGTTGCGAGATCGAACCGAACGAGAATGAACGCGATCAGTGTAGTAAGCTCATTCACTATGGCCAGTCCTTGGATGGGTGACCATCCATGTGACCACTTTGTGACAGTTATTTGAGCGTCGTTTCCGTGTTTCGGAAGGCACGTTAAGCCGTTGGTCCTGGTTGCCCGTAAAATGGCAGTCGTTAAGCGCAGTTGAAGGCCGTTTTGGCGGCTTGATTAATTTTAACAGCAGGCAGATACAACCTGCGCCTGTCTATCTCAACACGGCAATACAGCTCACCGCCTATTACGTGGGACAAATTCTAAAAAGGTGAAATGTGGGGACATAATAATATGCCTCTGCCTACCTCTTCGGGGATAAAGGTGTGACCATATGTATGTAACTAGCTGACTCTCACAACTTCGTTTACGACGCTTAAGGTGTATGAAACATGAGGTATTTCTTCATCAGTCTCATCAACCGGCGGGTGAAACTGCCCTGTTTGCTTAATCATAAACGAATTTAAAGATTAAGCATATTGTAAAACTAGCTGACCCTCGCAACTTCGTTTACGTCACATAAGGTTTGCAAAAGGAGAGGCACTTCTTCATCAGACTCATCAAGCAGCTTGTGAAACGGCCGTTTGCTTTATCATAAAAGAGCTTAAAGATTAAGTTTATTCTAAAACAATTCAGTCCCCGACTTCGGCGCGGACAGAATTATTATACAACAGCCTTAATCATTAAGCTCTTTTATTATTCAGCCAACACGCCTGTTTAGATTTACCGTCACATTCCAAGGAACCCTTGAATTATAGGTTTTGAGAAAGTTGAGATATCTCTAATTCCTGAACTACAAAACCTTCAGCACTGAAACTTGTGTGAAGCAATCCTAGGTTGAATTCTAGGTTTAGAGAAGTTGAGATGTCTCTAACTCCTGAACTTCCTCGGATCAATTTTCATTCAAATCAGTAGTTTCGGCGTGATACGTATTCGGAATACAGACGGACATGAAAATTTTAAATTTCATTTTGGCTTAAGTAGGTATCGATTAGAGAACGCGTTCTTTTTTTTTTAAATAGCTTCCATATTCAGACTCTCGACCCTCAACAGTTTAATATTATGTATAGATATAGACTAGCAAGAAACTCGGCGGGCACTCACTTTATTCACTTTTATACCTTAACCAATTTGCCGGTAGATGGTGCCTACTTGTAGCGACCCACAAGACGTAATAAGCTAAAAGAGTCAATTCTTTCAGCTTAGGTTGAGAGCAGTATCTCAAAAAAGCAGTGTGTTAATAATAACTATAATATAAGTATTTTCATCAGTAGACAACTGATAATGCTGAAATACTTATATTATAGTATCCCTTAGCACAAGGTTATATTAGCTTAAGTTGTGTGCGAATGTCCACAAATATTTCTTCATTTATTTATATTGAAATGATTAAGTACCGCTTACAATATAAGCATGATTACCTTTCGAAGTAATTTAATAAAACAATACGAAAAATAAGTTGAAATGCATTATATTCTCATGTAATGCAGCATGCATTGTGTAACTCGGGATCTGGCTCTGTTGCACGCATTACTCTGTACATGAATGAAAATATAACATTTTACGAGAATATTTTGCAGACCACAGCGACTCACGTCCGTCTAGCAACACGACTCCCCCCGCACTAGATTTTCAGGCGAGCACGGGGAAGCAAGCAACGTGATGTATTCTTTGAATACATTATTAGTTATAATTAGTTCAAACTTATACTAATTGAAAATTGAAGAAAACCATTTTAGAGGTCTATGTTTTCTTTAGTCTCTGATGTAAATTTTATTATCATTCATTAATAAATAGATGTCATACAACGACTTCTTCTAAGAAATTATGGGCTATTTCAGTGATGTTTTACTAGTTATTTATAATAAATACACAATTTCTGATGAAACCATCCTCTGGAACACATCTTGTAGATTTCAAATCTACTTTTGGCTGTCATTTTTCGTATACTAATACCGAGAAGAACGTCTTTATTTGCACCTCTTCTTCACAAACTTTGTCAACCACTCCCCTTAAAGTGTAGGATTATAATTACCTATCATTCAACATGGGTACTGTTTAACAAATAAATAGAATCATATATTGCAGAAAGGGTCTTTGTCACATTTTAATTAGTTTTGGGAAATGAGTAAAAAATAGTTTTTTTTTCTGGAAGCAGTTTTAAATGCAAACTGCAAACTTTGTGCTCTCCTAGAATACTCGATATTGCACGGACTAATATCGTTTTTGCACAAAACGCTCGATTTACTTTCGATGAACGTTTCATAGAATTAAGTTTAGTTTATGAGAAATTTGGACTCATGCCTTTTTCTGCAATATGCGATTCAATAGGCATTTCGTTACTACATTGCACTCAAAATAGGTATACTTAAGGGATAAAAAGTTAAACTGCTTATCAATTAATCAAATCAGACTATGACAATCCACCACTGCACCTGTGCCCTCCGCATCCAGTCAGTCCCTGCGAACTTTTTCAGGTCGTCGGCCATCTTGCGGGGGGTCGTCCTATAGTCCGTTCAGCGATATATTACCTCTAGCACTTAGGTTGCCTATCTTGATTGCTGTGTTACCCCAATAACTTTTTGTTTCTCCCATGTAAGCTTACTTTTAGTCGAAACTTACTTTCATCTTTTGCTGGCGTTTTTTCCGGGCGTGACCATTATTTGAGATTTGGAACGTTGTGGAAGCAGCAACTTCGCCTTCGTTAGTGGTGGTAGGGATTTATTTTTTTCAGAAATTCATAAAAAAATAATAAATCTTAAAAACAATCGCATAGTAACAGGAGCACTGTCTTAGTGAAGTTAAGTTTATCTCAGCTCCAGTCTCGGACTACGTTCTGGACCCGCCTACATCACCCGATGTGTGTTTACTTGCACAGGATAAGGACACAGTGAGTGCGATTAATGCTTTTAAAGTCAGATCAGCAGCTGGTCTTGACGGTCTTTCTCCACAACACCTAAAAGACCTAACCACTCACTGTGTGGGTGATGCAGGTAAGCACCTCATCGGTTGTTTAACAAAATTAGTAAACCTCATGCTCTCTGGTAATATTAACCCTGAGATCGCTCCTGTTATCTATGGAGCTAATCTCATTGCTCTCACTAAAAAAGACGGAGGAGTCCGTCCTATTGCTGTTGGGTCCACTTTTAGGCGTTTAGCATCCAAAATTTCTGTCCGATACATCTTGTCAAAATTACAACAAAAATTTGAACCGACTCAATTAGGGTTTGGTACCAAAGGTGGGTGTGAGGCGGCGGTCCACGCCTTACGCACCTACCTTAATAAAGGTGAGTGTGAGGTTTTGCTGAAAATTGATGTCAAAAATGCTTTTAATTCGGTAAATTATCTTATTTTTTTAAATTAATTTAAAAAAAATAAGAATACTACTTTGTGAGTCATTGATTCTTTCTAAACTTAACTATGCTGACACTGTGTATGGAAGTTGTCTTCTTAAGAGAACGGAACGACTAATACAGAGGGTTCAGAATGCTTGCGCTCGCTTTTGTTTCACAATCCCACCACGTACACATGTAACACCCTTCCTCAATAGTGGCAACATCATGAAAATGGCGGAACGACGTGAGTTACATCTTGCCACGCTGCTGTTCGGGGTAGTGAGGACTGGTAGGCCTCGATACCTGTACGAGAAGTTGTCGTGGTCAAGGGATGTGAATACATACACAACAAGAGCTTCTTCTTACCTCATGTTAACGCCCAAACACAGGACGACTGGGTACCGTGGAAGCTACAGATTTATGTCCAGTAAAATCTGGAACGATCTGCCACCACCATTATACGCTGTAACTTCAGTCCACACTTTCAAAAGAAAGTACAAATTTCTTCTGTTGGATAAACAAAAACAAACATCGAAATAATTGGCACTGAATCGGCGGGTTTATCATCATATTCTTGATATTATTATGGTTTCACTAATTTGTTGTTGTTTTAAGGTTATTATTATTGAATGCGTGTACTTTGTTTGTTTATTTTATGGTTAATTGTTATATAATATGTATATAGAATGTGTTCGTATAATCAATGAGAATTATTTATTATCACTGAATTCACTGAATGTCTTCGTTTGATCAAATAGAATGTCATTTATTTAATGTATATCATAGTTGCTATGTTATATTCACATTTATGGTTTATTGATAATAATACTAGCGGCATGCAAATTATTTTTCTCGTACCTACTCGGTGAAGTGAAACGTAAACAAACGGCGCGGCACGGGCAACCTTGACACTTGACAGTGACACTCCTGTCGCTGTCAGTCTGTCTATGCCTGGTTGGTGTTGTAATCAGCTCCGCGGTTAGCGCGTGGCTAACTATGGTTATTTTTAATGTTAAAAATGAACATTATGTAATGAAAAGAAAATGTAATTTATTTATTTTTTAATTGAAGTGAGGGTTCATGTGTGAATCAATATTGTAATGTTTATCGGAAAATATAAAATGTAATAAATTATAACGTAAATAATAAAATGTATTTTGTAGAATTGATATAATTATGATGGAATTGATAGATGCATAATAAATTTATTTTATTTGGTTTTTTATTTTATTTTGTTTTTTTTTTATTTATATTTTATTTTTATTTTTTTTTGTTATATTTGTCGGTTGTTTGATAATGATTGGGTACCTGATCGTAATTTTAAGTAGGTGCCTATTTTAAGTTGCGTGGCGTCACTTAACGCACGAATAGGGGGAGGAGAGGGGCCATCCGAAAACCAGCGCAGCATACATATCTATATTTGTATGCTGCATTAAGCTGAGATGGCTGCCTTTTCGAGTGCATGCCACATGAAATATATATGTAACTCAATTGTTTTAAATTTGTAAATTTGTGTCTTTGTAAATTTATGTTGGTTGTGCTCGAATAAATTTATTTCTTTCTTTCTTTCTTTCTTTCTTTCTAAACCGTGACATCCTGCTGTCAGAAATTAGAAGCAATGTTCCTGAAATTTATAACTATTTACTTAACTGTTATCACGAACCTTCCAAATTAATGTATAAATGCAACGAACTTTCTTCTGAAGTCGGTTGCCAGCAGGGTGATCCCCTCCATCCAGCCCAGCCATTTTCAGCCTAGCCATTAACCCCATCATTCAAAATTTAAAGTCAAAATTTAACGTCTGGTATTTAGATGACGGGACTCTTGGAGGTGATGCAGTTTCTGTTCTGTCAGATCTTATAGAAATTAAAAATAAATTTCATTTAATTGGTTTGGAATTAAATTTTAATAAGTGTGAATTATATATTCATAATAATCACATGAATTCGGAACTCGTTGAAAAATTCGATTCCCTATGTCCGAATATTAAAATTGTTAGCAGAGAGAATCTTTACCTCCTAGGGTCCCCTATATTTGAAGATGCTATTCCCGAGTTAATAGCACAAAAAATTTCAAAATTTGAATCCAATGTAGATCGGCTACATTCTATTAGTTCACATTACGCAATCACAATTCTGAAATTTTGTATGTTTGTTCTCAAATCTATTTATTTGCTTCGCTGTTGTCCTTTTTGGAAACATCAAAGTCATTTATTTTCTATTGATTCGCTAATCAAATCTTCTTTGGAATCAATTCTCAATATACAACTGAGCGAACAATCTTGGTCCCAGGCATCTCTTCCCATTAAATATAGTGGGCTAGGGATCCGCAAAATTTCTAGTGTGGCTTTGCCAGCCTTTTTGTCATCTGTACATGCCACGTCGAGTCTCGTAGGTAAAATTCTGACGAATTGTCTTACAGACTATGAGACGACTGGCCTTACAGATGCCAAGAATGCTTGGCTAATGGCTTGTCCGGGACAAAATTTACCCACCCATCCAAATTTACAACGGAGCTGGGACGACGCTATGTCAAAATTAACCTTTGACTCCTTTTTAAATGCTAGCTTAGGCCCGGATCGGGCCAGATTATTAGCGCTCAGTAGAAAGGAATCCGGTGATTGGTTGAAAGCTTTCCCTACAGCCAACACCGGAACTTTTTTGGAACCGGACATCCTAAGAATTTCAGTTGGTTTGAGACTTGGCGTCACGCTTTGCGCTCCACATCGATGCCCCTCCGGTTTTAACGTTGACACTTTGGGGCATCATGGTCTTTCATGTTTAAAGAGCGTAGGCCGCTTCTCACGCCACGCTGCGCTGAATGACATCATCCGCCGTGCTCTTGCCACCGCCAATGTGCCTGCGCTCTTAGAGCCAAACGGCGTTTTCAGGGACGATGGCAAGAGACCGGATGGTATAACTTTGATACCGTGGGAGATGGGTCGGGTCCTGGTGTGGGATGCAACTTGTGTTGACACTCTAGCCCCGTCCCATCTTCCTAAAACAAAATTAAAAGCCAGTGCAGCAGCGGAAGCGGCTGAAAATATTAAAATTAATAAATATAAGGGTCTCGACTCATCGTATCGTTTTTGTCCAGTCGGTGTCGAGACCCTAGGTCCATGGGGTCCCAATGCGCAAAAATTTTTCAAGAATTTGAAAAAGCGCAGTTTTCTCGCTCAACGAATAGGCATTGCTATTCAAAGGGGGAATGCTGCTAGTCTTTTGGGCACAATGCCACGGGGGCCTTATTTAGGTTTAGTTTAGATAGTAATAATGTAAATATAGATATGTAATAATTATGTTTCTCTGTAATTTTTAACAATAAATGTATATTTAGTTTATTGTGATATGAAAAACAAAACTATTCATGCTAAAGGTTGGATGTTATAATCTCCACTTAATTCGGTAAAATGTCTAAGGCTGGCACTCATAGGGCGACTTTACTGCAATGCTAACACACAGAAAACGGTCGACGAGCTGTCACTCAGAGGTAATACTGTGAACGGACTATACCCCACGTGTACCAGGGCGCGGTCTCCACTCAAGAACCCGTTTGCTCCACCGACTATCGGTTCTTCTACAGATGTGGCTCTATGAAAGCGAATTCCAGGCGTTGAGAACATAAGTGGGCCAACCCACAAATAACCATAATTTAGATTACTTGTGTAAAGGGTTCGAAATTGCATCTACTTCAAGAGAAAAGTGGATCAACCAACCCTCCCACTTATTCTAAGACATGGCGCTGTTACAAACTATTTATGCGCCATTGAAAATTAGTAATCTGTACAAAAGAAAAATATGCCAAGAGGGTTAGCCCACTTTTCTAATATGAGTTTGTAGAAATCGCGCCAAAGCAGTGGTACAACCTCAAAGTATTATTTGGTTTTAACAGTTTCTTTAAATGTATACTTACAACTTAACTGTCCACATACAATAAAATGTACTTATACCCGACGCCCATCATTTTACGGTTTTACTTTTCATGTTATCTCCAGGATATGTACAAACTTTTTCGAAAATTTATTTCATTTTCTTAAGTTTAGGGTTTTTGCGACACGTTCATGAAATTTTGATTGCTTCTCTATCACGCTCATAATAAAAATGTATCCCGAATTTGTATCTAAATTTGAATCACCTGTGACTCATTGGACAGTGAAGTGGTTAAAAGACACTTATTCACCACCCCACCCACACCCACCTATCATGTATTCCCGTTTGTCCCCTCGACTTCGTCCCCCCGAGGAGGACGAACGAGAATTCACAAAAATAATATTTAATCAGTTCCCGATCGTCCCCCTGCTAGTTCAAGAGGGGACGAATGGAAATATGTTCTTCGATTAAGTGCCATTCGTCCCCCGTTCGTCCCCCTCGATCAAAAACAAATAAAAAAAAAACAAATGAAGATCGACAAAACAAATGAAGATGGATAAAAACAAAACCTTCCTGTTCGTATATAAATCCCATTACGTCATTTTCCTACATATGTCTGAATCTCAGTTTGACTTAGTCCCAAAATGCCTGAAAACCAAACAGACAAATTTTCTTAATGCCGAAATTATAAAATGACTAAGAATTGAGGTACAGTCAAATAGACATTAGAAAAATTAAATAAATCTATATATATAAAAATCAATGACACTTTTCGTTGTAATTTTATAACTCAAGAACGGGCTCACCTATCCAAACCAAATGTTTAGGCTTTGTTCGGACTATTTAGTAGATGGTTTATGTAAAGTTTGCACAAAATCGGTCGAGCGGTTCTTCATTTATCATGCAAACGAAGTTGCGCGGGTCAGCTAGTATATTATATACTGGGTGTTTCTTTTAGGGTGTCAAGCCGCCACTAGTTGGTAGCAGGGTTCCATACCAATCGATTTGACCCCCATGGGGGTATGTTCTACGATTTTTTGTAGTTTTCGAGATATAATTTTTTTTCGTTATTTTTTATAATTACGTGTCCACGACTTTTCTTGGATATTTTTTATTATTATAATGCCTATTGATTGCAGTATTATGGACAAAATAATCTCCTTCCTAACTTTGATACAAGATGTAAAAATTTTAATCGATAATAAAAAAATAGGGAATTATGTAGAACATTATATCTCGAAAACTACAAAAAATCGTAGAACATACATGCGGGTTAAATCGATAGATATGGAACCCTGCTACCAGCTAGTGGCGGCTTGACACCCTAAAAGAAACACCGTGTATAAATATTTATTTATACACGGTGTTTCTTTGACTCATTGGACTGCTTCTTTCTGCTCTGAAGGGGATTTCCCCTTCAGAGCAGAATGTACAAAACGCAAAATGAGCACCACACGCAAAATGTACAAAACACAGAATGTACATAACATAACGCAGAATGTACAAAACGCAAAATATACACAAATCGCAAAATGTACACAACTCAGAATGTGCACGTTAAAGCTTGTCTGTATTATAATAGGTCTAGATCAAAACAAATGAAGATCGGCGAAACATATGAAGATCGACAAAACAAATGACGATCTTCAAAAGTTCAAAAGTTGGTTCTTCAAAAGGGGTCTAAGAAGGTTTTTACAGGGTCGGCAGCGCGAGTGTAGCACCTCCGGTATTGCAAACGTCCATAGGCAGCGGTGACCACCGGTACATCTGGTGGGCCGTATGCTTGTCTGCCCCCTTGGTGGTATATAAAGAAAAAACATACACTTAAAATACACAAACAAAATAAATGTTTTTTATTAATTAAAAACAGTTTTATTTACGAAAATGTCTCTATAACATTCACATGTAAAGAAGGTCAACCTACTAATTAGATAAATGCAAAAGTGGTCCAACCCACAAAATAAATATAAATACTCCACTAACTACACTGAGTTATCGAACATATATATGGTCCATTCGAGCGGATTTCAGCCGGATTTCGGTATATTTGTTGGTATTTTTTCAAATCATAAGTCGGTTGTAGATTTAAAAATTGAAATTCCTAACCGCCACTTACAGCTCTGACACAAGTCTCGATTCGGTCGGATACAATTCAAATTAAAGTCGTTAAGTTTGTTTGTCATTTGCGGTTCGGTTATTGTATTATATTGTGCGGTATGCGATATTTGTGAAATTATCCTCAGTTATTAGAACAATTTATTTGATTTTTTGTAGGGTTCCGTTATATATTTTTTTCCCTCACCCGGGGGTGGGTGCATCACGATTTGAGTCTTAACGATTTAAAATGGCTAAGGTATCATCAACTAAATTTAAAATTCAAGTCGAATGGCTTTGAAGCACGTTAGAAATGATCGCGGGAAAAACTCAAACCAATGCAGTTATTTCGGCGAGATTGCGTAAACTCGATGAACGATACGCACTTTTGTCGGAACAGTACGAGTTATTGCTGGATAATACCGTAGATTCGGAAATGATTAAAATCTATACGGCTGATTATAATGAGGCGGAGTTGGCTTATAATCAGCTGGAAGCGGTCTCGTCGGCTTACCCGGGTTTGGACGGGGTTCAGAGACCGTCCGAGAGTTCAAATACGGCAAGACTTCCCAGAATCGATTTATGCAAATTTGATGGTGACGTTTTTCAGTGGACAAGTTTTATAAGCCTATTCAGTTCGTTAGTACTAACACGGAAAGATATATCAAAGACGGAAAAATTTCATTACTTAGTTTCTCATGTGTTAAATGAACCGCATACCTTAACAGTGGGCGCACACTAGGCGACAGTCGCGGCGACATGTCGCGGCGTCTTGTCTTGTTGCTAGTCGCGGAGTCGCGGCGACATGTCGCCTAGTGTGCGGAGCTTAGAACAAAATGTATGTAATTTGGCGCCCGCAGCTTGTCGCCGCGACATGTCGCCGCGACAAGACGCCTAGTGTGCGCCCACTGTAATACGGCATTTACCTATGGTAGACGAATCCCTAGACATAGGCTTAGAAATTCTTAAGGGTAGATATGAAAATATCAGAATGCTAGCAGATAGTCACATTTCTAGAATCCTACAGCTACCTACATTAAATAAACCCTATGATCTGCGTTCTAAAATTCTAAACCCACTGTTGGAGTCCACGCGCGCCTTGAATAATTTAGGCCTTCCTATAGATCAATGGTCTTATATTTTATTATTCATTAGCTTAAATAAAATTCCGTTAGACGTTAAAACTCGGTTTGAACAGAAGTACGGCGGAAATATAATCACCCTACCCACATTCAATCAACTTGTGGAGTTTTTGCAAAATGAATGTCGGCTTATAGACTCGACAACAGCTGACGGCGCGACCTTGAAGGACAATCGTACCCGCCGCACCATACACATCATCGGAAACGAAAGTGAATCTTACAGGAATGAACGAATAATCGCTAGGCGCTATTTATACTGTGAAATAAGCGGTCACATGATTTCGGAGTGTTTTAAATTTAAAAAATTAACCGCGGGTCAGCGTAAAGACTGGGTGCGAGCTGAAAACTTATGCTTTAAATGTTTTGGTAAGCATTCGGCATCTACGTGCGATAAAAGGACAGCATGTAAACGCTGTGGCCATCGGGGTCACAACGACTTAATATGCATGCACAACTATACTGCGTCTCGCGCTAGCTCGCCTTCGGAGGGACCTGGCTACCGCAGCCACCGTCCGCGTCGTCGCACGCGCACGGCCTCTCCTCGCGAAAGAAGAGAGGTACCGTCGCGCTCATCAGCTGAGCGTGTGGTTCAGGTCAGCTCGCGCAACGGCTATCAGGCATGCGAACGGCGGGAATCGCACGAATCGCGCGGTCAGTCACGTAATAATTCTCAAAAGCAATATTCAGCATAGCAATTAAGGTTACATGATGACTCATCTTCAACGTCTTTGCATCGAAACCCGTATAATGTTGTTCTACCCACAGCTATTATTGAAATTAAGAATAAAAATGGTGAATTCGTTAAAGCACGGGCTCTCTTAGATTTAGGGGCTCAAATGTCGGTAATAAAGGGGGATTTGGTATCTACCCTCGGATTGAAACGGTCTTATAGTAATGTACAAATCACGGGTATCGGTGGCATTCAAGCCAATACATATCAACACGTTGTTGTTATATATTTCAGACCAGAACATTCAGAACACCCAGTACTAGCGGTAACGGCGGCAGTTTTAAGAAGGCTTACGTCTTATTCGGTTAACAGAACGAATTTGGTTTTTAAAGAGTTGAAACTCGCAGATAACGGCTCATTGAATTCTTCAGAGATAGACGTAATTTTTGGATGTGATATACTCGGTCAAATCTTAAATGGGGAAAAGATTACCTTGTGTCAGGGTGGGCCCTACGCGTTGCGCACGGTATTTAATTTCGCGGTATTCGGACCAGTTTCGCCGGAGACGTGGGAGCTGGCCGAATCGTCGGTTAACCAGTTGACACTCAAGGAAACGGTGGAAAGGTTTCGGCGATCTGAGGAACCCCCTCTTAATAAAATTAAAAGTCCCGAGGACTTGGAATGCGAACAATTATTTGTTTCAACGGTATCGCGAGGCCCGGACGGTAAATATATCTCGCGCTTACCTCTTATCTCGGCAGGTGATAGACGTCTGTTAGGAGACTCACGCCAGCCCGCTTATAAGCAATTTATGTCGCTTGAGAGGCGGATGCAACGGAATCCGGAATTTCGGGAGAAATACATTGAATTTATTAATGAATATATTAGGTTGGGACACATGAGTGTATCGCAATTTGATATTAATTCGGGGCAAGAACATTACTTTCTCCCACATCACGGAGTATTTAAAAAATCGGGCGATGTGAATAAAATTCGCGTTGTATTCAATGGCAGTCAGAAAACAAGTTCGGGAGTGTCATTAAACGACTGTCTGTTTTCGGGAGAACGATTGCAAAACGATATCACTAATATTATAATGAAATTTAGGGTTCCACAAATTGTATTTACTACGGATATTAAAATGATGTTTAGGCAGACGTGGATTCACCCGGACGATCGGAGATAATATCAGCTGATTCTCTGGCGAGCGTCGCCCACGGAGCCCCTACTTACCTATCAATTAAACACAAATACATACGGTTTGAAGTCGAGCTCTTTCATAGCCATACGCTGCTTACACCAGCTCGCCCGGGACGAGGTTGATAAAACCCGTGCCGCTAAGTTACTCATAGACAACACATACGTTGACGATTTGAATGGCGGCGCAGACTCGTTGATTGAGGCGCGTGAGTTTCGCGATGAGTTAATCTCATTGATGAATTCGGCCGGCTATGAGTTACGGAAATGGTCCAGTAATATGCCAGCATTACTGAATGACTTACCCACGGAACACTTGGAGTCACCGCGGCGTTTCGATGATCGCGATTCGGATGGGACGGGTTTTGTCAAGATTTTAGGCATTCAGTGGGACCCCAAATGTGACAATTTCACTTACCATGTAAATCTGCCCACAGATAGTGACGTCACACGTCGTAGTATTTTGTCAATAGTGGCTAGACTTTACGACTCACTTGGGTGGATCTGTCCAGTAGTTTTTAAAATAAAACTTTTATTACAGTCCCTATTGGCGACTTCTGATAACTCAAAGGGGGTAGCTTGGGATGCCCCGGCCCCCATAGATTTAGTGCGACAATGGAGGGATATCATCTCTGACTTACCGCATCTGCAACGTATCTCCATTCCCCGGTGTGTCAAGTTGGAAGGACCGACTAAATATACTCTTCACGGGTTTTGTGATGGCTCCAGCGTCGGTTACGCTGCAGCAGTCTACTTGCGCGCGGAGGGCGCAGACGGACGGACTCACGTACGCCTACTTATTGCTAAGTCACGTATAACGCCATTAAGGGTTAAGTTAACCATACCGAAACTGGAGTTGAATGGTGCTAAGTTGCTGTCAACGTTGGTTAATCACACGGTCGAGTCAATGGAGGATAAGGTTCGATTAGACCAAATTGTAGGCTGGTGCGACAGCACTATCGTTTTGGCCTGGTTACGGACACCACCTCATAAATTACAAGTCTTTGAAGGAAACCGGGTTTCGGATATAATAACCTCTAAGACCAACATCGACTGGCGTCACGTACCCGGCGAGATGAATTGTGCGGACGTTGCGTCACGCGGTTGCTCGGCGGCAGAACTCTTGAACCATCCCTTGTGGTGGGGATCGAGTTGGCTGGAGCGGCCGCCCCATACGTGGCCGTCCGGGGGCCCGGAGTTCCCGCCAGATTTGTTACCTGGCCTGAGGCCGGCCGTTAGGGTTGCTAACGTAAACGAATTGATATCGGATTTTAATTTATTAGATCGTTTTAGTTCATATGAAAAGTTGCTAAACGTTACTACATACTTACTACGCTTTAAAAACAATTCAAAAATTAACTCTGAGAAGGTTTACGGTAGTTTAACGGTGTCGGAACGTAGACTCGCCAATCTGTGCTTAATTCGTATTGTGCAGTCAAAAAATTTCTCCGATGAATTGACAAACCTTCGAACGGGTACTGAAATTAAAAATTCATTGCGACGGTTGAATTTATTTTTGGACAGGGATGATATTATTCGTGTCGGCGGCAGAATCGGCGCCTCTACCCTTCCATATGAGTCACGGCACCCTATATTAATACCGGCGAGGGGTAGTTTCACAGACTTGCTAGTCAATCATTATCATAAGGTCTACTGTCACGTCGGAGCTAACGCGTTGAGTGCGATTCTCTCACGACGCTACTGGATTATCTCGGCGCGGCGTGTCACGCGACACATAACGTTTAAATGCGTTCAATGTTTTCGACACCGGGCTCGGCCTAAACAGCCATATATGGCGGATTTGCCTGCCGATCGTGTTACCGGAGTCAGACCTTTCGTCGGGGTCGGCACGGATTTCGCTGGACCTTTTTACGTTAAAACGAGCTCGTTGCGTAATGCAAGGGTTCAAAAGTGTTACTTATGCGTTTTCATTTGCTTGTCGGTTAAGGCGGTACATCTAGAAATTGTATCAAACTTATCAGTTGAAGCCTTCGTGGCAGCCTTGACTAGGTTCGTATCTAGGAGAGGCGTACCGTCCTTGATCCGATCAGACTGCGGTACAAACTTCACGGGAACCGATAAATATTTAAAGGAGTTATACATATTCTTACGGAACCATCACCAGGAAATTGATCGGAAGCTGACGGCTCAAAACATAACTTGGCTCTTCAATTGCCCTTCAAACCCTTCAAGCGGTGGGATATTCGAGTCGGCAGTGAAGGGTGCCAAGACACATGCGAAACGGGTTCTCGGAGAAGCCAAGCTCACTTTCGAAGAGCTGACCACCTTTTTTACCAAGGTAGAGGCGGTAATGAATTCTCGGCCGCTTTGCCCCCTTAGTACGGACTCGGAAGACCTTGATGTATTGACCCCCGGTCATTTCCTAATAGGGCAACCTCTCGTTGCACTTCCTGAGTATCCCTACACGGAAACTCCGGAGCACCGGTTGTCTCGGTACCAACTTATTCTCGATAGAGTTCTCCCGATAGCCGACCGTTCGCCGAAACAATAACTTATATGAAAATATACGATAACTAAACTGTTCTTTAATTCCATCAAAATGCAACAATAAAGATACAAACCTTCCTCCTGAATTTCTTGCTATTTAACTTTATTTAAATGTTAACGTCATTAGACCCCTCTATCTCAGATTTATTGTTTTGAGGTTGATCCACTTATGCTCTTAGCGCCTCATATGACGTCACCATAATTGTCAAGAAAATGTACATATCTTAAAGACATACAAAAATAAGCAGGGGGTAAAAAATCTCAAACTTTATCTCAAAATGAAGCTGTAGGTTCAAAAAGCACCAATCTCATGGCAGACCGTCACGCACATATAACGTGTGTCGACACAACATAAAGCCACGTTCGTATTCACGTCACCCTGGAACATCAACAGTTATCGCTCACACTGGGTACACGTTGCTTGCTTGCCGAGAAGTGTTGTGTTTGGATAGGAAGCTAAAAGATCTATACAACTGATAATTTTTCGAATATATTGTTTCTTTTTAGAAACATTTCTTTTTGTCGTGACTTTGCATTCAGTATTCGAAGTCGCAATGGCGTATACAAAACACACGTCATAACCGAAGCCGAGGCAAATAGGTATAACCAAAGCAGATAAATCTATATATATAAAAATCAATGCCACTTTTCGTTGTAATTTTATAACTCAAGAACGGGCTCACCTATTCAAACCAAATTTTTAGGCTTTGTTCAGACTATTTAGTAGATGGTTTATGTGAAGTCTGCCCAAAATCGGTCGAGCGGTTCTTCATTTATCACGCATACGAAGTTGCGCGGGTCAGCTAGTAATTACTATAAAAACGTAACGTCCTTAAAGTAACTATCTATCTGCCATATTCATTACATTATATTCATAACATTCAAGGAATATTTGCCATTTGTATTGTATATATCAAAATAATTTTGGCCATGTGCTCATGAAAAATGGACGCATTGTAATCATTACTTTCTTACGTATGTTCAATATTTTGTATGATAATTATAGTCTACAACGTAGTTTAAGCTCCACAAATGTGTTTTAAAAACTTGTGTAAATTTATATAACATGGTATGTTATATAACTACTAGTTGATGCGCGCGGCTTCGCCCGCGTGAAATTTGGTCCCCGTTCCCGCTTCCCATGGGAACATATTCCCAGGATGAAATGTAGCCTATGTATTATTCCAGACTATAATCTAACCCGGTTCCAAAATTCAGCTCGATCCGTTCAGCCGTTAGAACGTGATTGAGTAACAAACATCCAAACATCTTAACATCCAAACTTAACAAACTTTCACATTTATAATATTACTAGCTGACCTGCGCAACTTCGTTTGCGTCGCATAAGAGAGAGAGAGAGACAGAGAGAAAGAGCGCTATTATTTTGATATCCCGTCATTTACCCCAGTTGCGTTCACTCTCATCGTATCGCTACTATTCATTATTTTAGAAATAATTAACGTTACTGTGATCGAAAACCTCCCAAAAACGCGAGATGGCACCCAAACCCACTTATAGGTGAGGCCATTTTGGTAGCCGTAGGTCTGTTGGAAGTTCTGGGTTGACTACCGAGGGCTTACCCGGGGCTCCCAACCGTAGGCTGTTAAGCAGGATACGTGTGGTTTTTTAGTCTTTAAGAGTCTGGCATAGCATACATGTAGGAATTTTCTCACTTTAAAAAAATGTAACTGAGCGAACCTTAAAAGATCAATAAATAAATAGGTATTGTGTTTTAAGAACTTTTTAAGAGGAACAATTTTGTAATAAATTATTTTTATGTAACTTCAACGATTTACGCAGAGGCGCAACAGATACTCTAACGATTAAATGTTTTCCGTTTTCGAAACATTTTTCATTGCTGCACCGCTCCTTACAGTCTTAGCATTATGTTATGTAGCCTTAAGCCATTCTCAATAAATGTACCTATTTACTATCGAACAGTTAAAGAGTTTTTGAAACCCTACCAGTAGTTTCAATAAGGCTTGGTATGATGTGATCATGGTCCCTTTGCAGCGTGTGTCCAATCCAGCTACACTTCCGACGTTTGATCTGTTGGTGAATAGGGGTCTCACTAAAGCGTTCCAATATACTTACGTTGGTGATTTTCTCGGGCCCGTATATATACCGAGTATCCGTTGGAGGCAGCGGTTGGCGAAGACTTGTAGCTGGCAGCTGATGCGAAATGTCTTTAGTGACCTTCCATGTCTCGCATCCGTATAGCAGTTAGCAGTACAGTTTTAACGTTTGCTTCGTTTTGAGTTTTACTCTTCGAGTCCATTTCCGCGACTGCCTACGGGGCGCAGCTGTGTGAAGGTTGTTCTAGCCTTGGCGAGTCTCGAAATGATGTAGGGTACTCTTCTATCCCATCAGTTTCTAACACGACACTCCCGAGGTTCGTGAATTAGTGCCTCCACCACATCTCCTGCGTCTGATTTTATTTTAGTCCAGCCATTCGCTGCCTCATCTTGCAAGTTGTCCTGCAGACATGCATGACGGCGTGTGTGTGCCTCAGCAGGCACAGGTCATCGGCGTCATTTAAATCCTCCAGGATATCAGGATGGTCCTCATTCTATGCCGCGCCGCTTGTTCTTTGCGGTATTCAGCATTTAATCCTGTTATCTTCATAACGATTCTCTAAGGTAGGTACAGTATGTATTTTCAAATTTCTTTTTCAGAATATTGACGACATTTGATTGATGTCATTTTATACACGTTACGTCTACTACATTGATACATGTAATAAAATTCAAACACAGTGTTTGTATGTAAATTGTTTATACTGAGGAAAATTCTATACTGAGGAATAGCTTTAATCATTAAGCTCTATTTTGATTAAGCAAACAGGACAGATTCACATGCTACTTGATGAGTACCTATGATTAATAAATACCTCTGATATCATAGACCTTATGTGACGTAAACAAAGATGCGAGGGTCAGCTAGTTAAAAGAAAAAACAATAGGTTTCTTCTTACCTACTTAAAACCTATTTTTACAAATTTTATGGCAACAATAGACATTCTTTGAAATGTGCATTTATGGTATTATTGTGACTTTTATGACACGTTTGAAGTACATAGGTATGGGATAGATGGCGCTAGCGGCTACGTCAGCGTGAAATTTTACTTCCCGCTTCCCATGGGAACGTACTCCCGGGATAAAAAGTAGCCTATGTGTTATTCCAGACTATAATGTATCTCTGTATTAAATTTCAGCCCGATCTGTTCAGCCGTTTGAGCGTGAAAGAGTAACAAACATCCACACTCACAAACATTCGCATTTATAATATTAGTAAGAAGTAGGATTACAGTCAAATTCCCAATCAACGTGATCCAAGAGCACCGAGATATCCTATCCAACATTTTCGAATCCCAGTGAGCAACTATAACCGCGCGTAGGTACTTTAATCCCTATTGTTCAGCTCTACGAGGGTGTACCGTACAGATAAGGCCTTTATTGTATCTTAACGGAAACGCGTCTGGGTTCCGTAGAAAGCTAATTTACATAGTAGCCCAGTGTTAATTGAATTGTGTCTTAGTCCGTTCAGTAATTGACTATATAAATTCATTAGCAATTTATACAGATTTTAATTTACTGTTCAATGTCGGGTGGTTAAATAATATGATTGTATTAATATTAGGCGTTTAACGAGCTTTATTCTAGCTTAGGCGAGACTAAATTAAGTTTTAATTGTAAAATGGGATAAAATAATATTTGAGATAGATTATTGTAAAGTGCGAATTTATATAGTTATGTATAATATTTCCTAGTCTATCAGTACTACCCGTTCGCTCTAACTTTGCCGCTGGCGTAGAGGCGTATACCCGAATTGTTAATTAGACGAAGTAAATTGACAGTACCTAATGTCACTTCGTCATAGAAAATACGCAACATTGTATGAAGAAGTGACATTAGTTGCTGTTAATTTACTTCGTCTAATTAAAATATCGACTTTAATATGGAGCCGAACGGCAAAGTTAGAGCGAACGAGCAGTAATGTAATTTAGCCTGGAAAGTTTAATGTTTTTTTACGAGTTGAAATTCCTCAAAATAAGATCACGGCGTCCTTACCTAAGAACTATTTGCCTACAACTGGAAGCCCCAGCGAGCCCACAGAAGGATGTCCCAGAAGATTTAAACGGAAATACTTTAAAAAGACTTAAGAATTATGAAGCGTAAAATCAAAAAAATGCTTAGGCAACCCGTTAATATTTAATGAAGTCTTATCCAACAATACTCCACATTATAGCATCCCCAATAGGCATAGATATAATCTTTTTTTTAATATTTCTGAATTTTATTTTTGTCAAGTAAGGGTCGTAAAGTAAGGAAGGGCATGCTACGATGGTTCGGGCATGTGGAGCGAATGGGAGATGAAAGAATGACAAAACAGATATACAACGCGAAAGTGGATGGACGTAGGAGTCGGGGAAGGCCATGACACACCTACCACGACCAAATTAATCGTGTGTTAGTTGAAGGTGGTGTCAAGAGCCGAAGGAACCGACGTGCCTGCATGAAAAGAAAAATGAAAGTTGAAGAAGCAAGTGAGGTGTGTACGGACCGTGCCGTGTGGAACTCGGTTCTTTCTCCCTACCCCGCAAGGGATTAGGCGTGAAGATAGTATAGTATACTATTATTTTTGTCGACAAAACAAATTTGTCGACATACCTCGCAGAATAAGAAGCACTTCAAAGTGGCAGCGGGCCGGCCACATCAGCAGAACAACCGACGGCCGATGAAGCAAGCGAGTGCTGGAGTGGAGACCTCGACTTGTCAGACGGTAGGACGTCCACCCGCCAGATGGACCGACGATCTGGAAAAGTCTGCAGGCTGGGACTGGATGCGGAAGGCGCAGGACCGTGTGTTGTGGCGTGGATTGGGAGAGGCCTACGTCCAGGAGTGGACTGCCATAAAATTAAAAAAATAATTTGTATTTCCAGAGATTTTAGATCTCCAGTTAGAATGATTTGGCATGGCTGGATTAAGGAATATCGTCAAACTGTAAGGGTTCCTCCTCTTCTTCGAACCCTCAAAAGGGGTTCAGTATACAGTAGTTACGGTAAAGTACCAATAACCATCTTACGGCCAGTTTACTGACTCAATCTACACAACTGAATGAGGTAATCAGATGCTTATAATATGTGGGGGAAAACGAGCCATAAAAGTACTCGCGTTGATGTCAGCAGTGTTGGCAACTTTTGTATCTAAAGCAAATAAATAAATACCTATATAAATTTTATTTCAATAAAGCATAATTATACAAAATTAAATGTAGGTACTTAAAAACGGCAAATCACTTCACAACGCGGCCCGCCTGAGAAGAACTACATATTTATATAATTATAACATTTCATTTTCACTATGTATTTCAACAAATTTTTGAGAATCAGTTGTTTACTGAAAATGGCTTTAATATATTTTAAAGGGTAAACATCATTTTATTCATTTCAGTTTCACTTTGTATTTAAACAACTGTTTGAAAATCAGCTGTTCACTGATACTGACTTTAAAATATTTTAAGAAGTAAAAATTGCCATAAGGCACGATTTCTATACCATCCATAGCTATGTTGTTTAAAATGATAAAAATCATCGCATCAAAGCAAGACAATATCTCAGAATGTACAAAATATAACATTGCACAGTGAAAACCGGCTTTATTTTTGGAATACTGTACACTAGTACTGGTACATTTTCTTTCTTTTTAGCATCCAACACAGTGTCTATACATGGAAGCAGAGCTTACATAACACGACGTCCAAAAACAACGAGGTGCGCATTACCACCGCGAACACATGGGCTCTTGGTTGCACCATGAAAAATTCATAACCAATATCATAGACTAGTGTGTAGAGGTGACACAATGTACAGTTCTTCAGGTCGGCAATATGTGGCACAAATATTGTATGTTGAAACGTAATGCAATGTGATTCGAAAATTTTTCCTTTTTCTTTTATACTTAAGTGTTTACCATTTAGTTACAAGAGAAATTTTAATGCTATCAGTATCTAAATGGGTTCGGATTGTGGTGAATTGCAGCTAACCATCACTGTGTAACATTCATCATTTACATCTAATTCAGTGACCTATGTAATGATTTTGTGAATTTCAGTACTTACACGTTTACTCAATAATGATTTGAGGTTTTTTTTTGAAGTTGGTAAACAAATTATTGGCCTACTTTTTGAAAAGTGGTTCTTTACGGACGTTTGCAACCACCCCCTTTACTGTAACTCTGCACAGATTTATAAAATACAGCATCCTTTCCAGGCACAATTCCAGGTCACCAGCAACAAGATAATACTGACTTACGGGCAAAGATCTTTTAGAGGCGCTTAAAATGTTAAGAAACAATTCTTTCTAAGCAGTAATCTGTCATTATCCCAGCTTAAACAGATGTATCGAGAACCTTCACAGTCAAAAGTTTTCAATCTGACATGAAGCTTTTATGTCAATTGGGGATTCAAGAAATTTTCATTACAAAAGCTTTTCCTTTCTGTGCAGAATTCAGTCTTTGCCCGCCTGTCTTCATAGACTAATAATAATATGTGTGCAGCCACGTGTTGTTCGAAGTTCGGTGCTCGTCCACAATCCGTAGTGACAACAAATCGTACGCGAACTTGTATGTTATTGAAAACTTGACAATGTGAGCTATTTTGTGCTACAGACTTGATATATTGCTTGTTTTGAGGATCTCTGCGACGTTGTGGTAGTGTATGTATAGTATGTATACATATAATTATTATATTGTAGAAGTCGACTTGTCTATGACTGGATTTCCAATATAAAAAGGCGCGCAATGTAGTGGACGCTCTCTTTTCGACGGTCGACCGCTGCAGAGTAAAGAACTACACACCCTGGTGATCAGTGTGATCCATGTGATATCAGTGTCGCCGTGATTGTAAGAATGTTCTAAGTTACTTACTGATTAGCTACTTGTGTAATGATTACGTTCAGGGTGTAGTAAAATTTGTTAAATAAAGTGATAGAAATCTGCTTTGTTAATCTCAGTGTATATTTTTTTATTAACATTCCTGGTGATTGCTAACATCAGAAGTGTGATTCTTACCTAATCGCCCACTCACCGAGTCGAACGAGAGGTTTGGTGAAACATAAGAAACTTAATCATTACAAAGTACCCTCTTTTAGTGAGTTGTGTATGTTTTACGCAATTTGTGTGTGTTTTATCTCGTGTAATTATGCCTAAAACGCATGATTCAGACCGTAAATTGCATAGTTGGATTGCACTGACACCATCGTGAGTGCCACGTGTCGTGTAATCGGCATAGATTTCGAATTTTTCGCTATCGGTCACGAAAGGTATTACGGGAATACCGTTCGTAGCCGTCGCCATCTTAGACACCGCCATCGCGGTCTCGGATCCGATCTCGTTCGTTGTTACACGCACGGTTTCGTTCTGAGCGAGATGTTTCTACAACTTGCCATAAAGAAAGCGAATTAGTACCGAAAGTGGCAAGCCCGTGAACTTTTTAAACGTCCAGAAACTGTCCTCTGTCACTCTCCTATACAGTAACGGCGATAATCCTACTGCCTGCCCGATCCGGGAGTTCCAAATCAACGTGAGGGGCGTTGGTGAGCGCTACAAGCGCTAAGCTACGCGATGCGCGTTGGTGTGCGCTGCACGCGCTAGTCTACACGACGCGCTGCGCGCTGGTCTGCGCGACGTGCATTGATATGCGCTACACGCGCTAGTCTGCGCGATGCGCGTTGGTGTGCGCTGCACACGCTAGTCTACACGACGCGCTGCGCGCTGGTCTGCGCGACGTGCATTGATATGCGCTACACGCGCTAGTCTGCGCGATGCGCGTTGGTGTGCGCTGCACGCGCTAGTCTACACGACGCGCTGCACGCTGGTCTGCGCGACGTGCATTGATATGCGCTACACGCGCTAGTCTGCGCGATGCGCGTTGGTGTGCGCTGCACGCGCTAGTCTACACGACGCGCTGCACGCTGGTCTGCGCGACGTGCATTGATATGCGCTACACGCGCTAGTCTGCGCGATGCGCGTTGGTGTGCGCTGCACGCGCTAGTCTACACGACGCGCTGCACGCTGGTCTGCGCGACGTGCATTGATATGCGCTACACGCGCTAGTCTGCGCGATGCGCGTTGGTGTGCGCTGCACGCGCTAGCCTACACGACGCGCTGCACGCTGGTCTGCGCGACGTGCATTGATATGCGCTACACGCGCTAGTCTGCGCGATGCGCGTTGGTGTGCGCTGCACGCGCTAGTCTACACGACGCGCTGCACGCTGGTCTGCGCCACGTGCATTGATATGCGCTACACGCGTTAGTCTGCGCGATGCGCGTTGGTGTGCGCTGCACGCGCTAGTCTACACGACGCGCTGCACGCTGGTCTGCGCGACGTGCATTGATATACGCTACACGCGCTAGTCTGCGCGATGCGCGTTGGTGTGCGCTGCACGCGCTAGTCTACACGACGCGCTGCACGCTGGTCTGCGCGACGTGCATCGATATGCGCTACACGCGCTAGTCTACGCGATGCGCACGGGTGTGTGCTACACGCGCGCGCCCTCAGCCGCGCGGTCAGGTGCCAAGCTTACGAAAGGTAAAGGCTTTATAATTTTCATCTATTCCCTTAAAACTCTTACAGATCCAACAAGTTCTAGATCTTGTAGGATATTTTCGTAGGCATATCCAGAACCGTGCTACAATGATTGACTGAAAAGTGTATTTGGAGTTCACATTAATAACAAATTAGACAAGGCTTGATACGATGTCTGACGATGACCAGAGTAACCATTGAACCCAGAATCAGTACCTCCCACGGAGGTTCACACAGACGCAAGTTAGGTACGCAGGTTAGGAGTAGTATTGACCTATGCTGATGATGGGAAGCGTGTGGTAGCATACTCCAGTCGGTAAAGTAATCGTTAGCTGTCGTAAAGGCTTCATAACACTTTTGCTATAACTTTGTTAAGTTACCCTCAACCTTTCTGTTATTACTTTATTAGGTTACTCTCAAATTGACAAAACATAAAAATGGTCTGCTCCTTTTTTCTGAGAGGCGCCCAATCGAGCCGAACACAGGATTTCGTTTTCCAGCAAAGAAAAGGAGTTCTACTGCCACATGCTGATTATATCAACCGAAATCATATTGGTCAGGTCAGTAAAATATCAAGGCCTCTTGACTGGACACAAAAAGAATAGACTGCAGAGGAGCGCATGGTTCTGTCACGTGAAGTAGTGTAAGAAAGCGGGTTTTCGATCAACTTGCGTAAATGTGTTTTACTTAGAACAGGGCGAGCTATACTTAGGGTGTCTCTGAGAGGTAACATCCGAAACTATGTTATCTATTAGAGAATCAAAGTGGTCATTGTCAACATAGCTCGCAGAGTAAGTGCATCATAGTGGTCATGGGCTGGCCACATCTGTTGTAGAACCAACGACCTGGACAAGGCCGTAGGAAAGGATGCGAAAGGCGTAGAACCGTGTAAATTGGGAGAGGTCTACATCCAGCAGTGGACTACTGTAGACTGATTTGATTGATGATTGATTGAGAAGTCATAAACTTGTGCTTCTTGAGTTTTTATTTACGAACATAAAACCCCGTTTCCAGTAATACCTATACTTGGATGCATTGGATCCCCAACCGGAACCCGATGATTATAATTTTGTGCACTAGCTAGTTGATGCCAGAACATACATTTGTTTTCTTTTTCAATTCTAGACAGGATGTTGCCGAACGGTTTGGGACAATGACAAATGTAGTGTTCCTTTTCTGTACAGCAACGTTGATTTTACTGTCAAAGGTTTGAGTCTGCTGGTTGTGTGAAATCAGTGAAAGACATGAGGCCAGAGATTTAGGTACTACGTTACACCAAAGATGCACCACGCAAACAGACAGGTCCACTTACGCTCGAACTGTACTGAACATGATCTGAATCGAGGTCAATTAATTAACCCCCGACGAAAACGCGTGTTGTTGTGGGTGTAACCTGTGTGTTTGTCTGTGGCATCACAGCTGCCTAACGGAAGGGCCAATTTGGATGCGGTTTGTTTTTATTTCAGAACCGAGGTGATTAATGTGTTTCTTAGCTATACATTTTAAACATCATCATTTCCTAGGTGATGAAGGGATTTCTCCTAAGCTTCGCAGGACTGATGGATCTGAAATTTGACGTACTGCTGCTATAATGGTATTTCAGCGATATGGAAGCGTGGAACTTACTGCTGTAATGGGTAGTCTGCGGGATGCCCGCATCCTCGGAGGGATACAGCATTTGCACCAAGATGGGGCTCGTTACAGCGGTCTTAGTATCGAGGTATTGCTGATGAACAGTTTAAATATTTGTGTTTAAGTATTTTTGTGGAAGTTGCAGCTGACCTTTACGTTATTAAACGGAGGACGTCTCATTTTTTCCTGGGTCTCATAAAGAGAAACTAAACTACCGACCCACTGATTTGGTCGCTAGTCTGAGATGTGCCATTGGGAGGTTTGCAACTAAACTGTAAATCAAAAAGGTGCAGAAGTCCCTACGATCGGGTTACTGAAGAGTAACTAGGTACCGTAAGGTTCACACGTGGATCGTAATAGAGGTTCACCTCGCGTGTTTAAATGTTAACAATTTGTGTTTTCACAGGTTCAATGTAAAAATGCAAGTTGGACCCTGGTATGGTAGATGGTGGTCCATGCGAGCGCCGCCGAGCGGATGACGGGCTGCGTGCGGCCCAGTTTATGGTGGTATGGCAGGACGAATGGTGGCCTGATACCTGCACTGCATTCTTCGAGTGGCGAGTTGACGGTAATATTGACAACATTTACTATGACAGGTTCTTGTATGGGTAACCACCACGTGACCACTTTGTTATTTTGCGAGCGTTTCCGTGCTTCGGAAGGCACATTAAGCTGTTGGTCCCGGTTGCCAGTAAAATGGCAATCATTAAGCAAAGTTAAAAATTTTTTAACAGTGGGCAGTCACAACCTGCGCCTGTCCATATCAGCACAGCAATATGACTCAGCACAGCACCTATTACGTGGTACAACATCTATAGGTGAAATGTGGGCATATAATGTGCTTCTGCCTACCCCTTAGAGGATAAAAGGCGTGACCATTCTGTATGTATGTACGAGTTGTCGGTGTTGACTTAAGTGGCGTGCGTGTGCCTGACGGGTGCGTGTCATCTGAACGCAGCCAGTGTTGGTGAAGGAACAGAATACGGGATGTTCCATGCTGACATGCTGGGTGCCAGTGTTCTGTATGGGTACAACTTTTGTACATATATGGGTACTAGTTTTATGTATAAGTGTTAGTTTCGTATATAGGACGGACTGCGGGACGTTCTTATTGGCAGACTGCGGGATGCCAACTCCATGTAGAGGACGGACTGCGGGACGTTCCTTTTGGCAAATAGACTGCGGGATATTTGCCCTACGTGGTAGTGTAAAGATGAATGTCGGTGTACAGGACGGACTGTGGGACGTTCCTATTGGTATGCCTGTGGGATGCCAATTCCCATGTAGTTAGAGGACGGACTGCGGGACGTTCCTTTTTCGGCAAACAGACTGTGGGATGTTTGCCCTACAATGAATTGGTAGAGTGATGATGAATGGTAAATACTTGAATCCAAGTGTGAATGAATCATAAACCTCGTATGAATCAGAAATCCTCATATAGTTTGGCTTTTAATGTGCGAACGTAATCACATTAAATGAATGTGGTGATGTGTGATAAGCTGTGTGCTATTTATCTTAGCTAATGTATTTTGAACTGTACGTTGGAAGGCCTTGAAAGGTTGATGGATACAACAATTAGGTCTTTGTGTTACATTGGCACATAGTAATGACATGTTATTTCTAATTGATTTTAGAAGCCGCCTCGATGAAAGCATCGCAGCTCATGCCGATGAGCGTGTTCAATCCCGAAGCTAGTCCATCTGAACCGATGACTGTTGAGGTTCAGACATCTTATATGCAGTCGAGGACGATGCATGGTCAGGAGAGGCCGTGTAGAAGTCGACTTGTCTATGACTAGATTTCCAATATAAAAAGGCGCGCAATGTAGTGGACGCTCTCTTTTCGACGGTCGACCGCTGCAGAGTAAAGAACTACACACCCTGGTGATCAGTGTGATCCATGTGATATCAGTGTCGCCGTGATTGTAAGAATGTTCTAAGTTACTTACTGATTAGCTACTTGTGTAATGATTACGTTCAGGGTGTAGTAAAATTTGTTAAATAAAGTGATAGAAATCTGCTTTGTTAATCTCAGTGTATATTTTTTTATTAACATTCCTGGTGATTGCTAACAATATGTATACTATAATATGACTATTACTATGTTGAGGCTTGATTCTCATAGTCGGAAAAGTGTTTGTATTGAAATTTGGGTGTTTTCTACGAATATACAGGGCTTCCCACGGCTATATTATTTTAATTTAAAAAACAATTTAAACTGCATTCATAGATTTTTAAATAATTACATGGAGCCGGAAATCGAACCCGTGAGTGAGAACTAGAATACTACATTTCCTAACTTCAAGGAAGCGTGATTGTATGGTCAAGGTCGTTACTCCTATCAGCAGCCTTAAGTAAAAAGTCATTAAATTATGATAAGATTTATCTTTAATTTTTCCATCACTATTTTCGTGAAAACTGGAATTAAGCAGAGATAACCCTTGCTTACCACACCAAGACATGTTTCTAACTTACAAACAACAAAAATAACGTTGTTTCTACAGATAACATTTCCTAACTTTTCGCGGTAATTTCAAAGATGGATGCTACCCGCGATTTTTTTTAATTTCCTTGTTTTTTATTTATGACAAGCTTGCCGGCCTAAAGTTTCTTTTGCAGTCGTAAATTATTAAAACGTTTCGTTAATGTTTAACTGCTTTGAGAATTGGAAGGAATTTACCCTATCTTCAAAGTTTGTTGGATTTGACTAAACGAAATGGATTGCGACTTGAACAATGTTTTGTAAAGAAATAAAAACCAAAACAGCTCAGCTTTTTAGGTCAGAGGTTCGATTTCTTATAGTGCACACTTTTATAGACTGTTCGCTGATTTCGTAAGAATATTTTAAAATCTCGACAGAAACAGTGAGCTGGATTACAGAATATTATAAAGTTAGGTTAGACAGATGACATCACAATAATGTCGAAAAGTTCACCGAGCAGTTTTATTATATCTGCTGAAGTGGTGACCCTATTTTAAATGTGACAAGAATATGGAAAAAGAAGATAAAAGGTGAGGTCATAAAGCGGACAATATACAATGCAATCTGTATGCAAATTTAATTTCGTCATAACACACACACACAATTAAGGGTACTTTACCTCCTACTACCGTCTTTAAAATTCCACCCTGTATATTGGCAGCAAGTCGCGGTCTCTACTCTCTACTCCAGAGGAAATCGGTTCTTCTTAAAATCCTAGATTCCTGTAATAGAACCTCTTAGTACTAGTAATAAATTACTTTTAAACCACTTTATGTAACATAGTAGCAGCCTAAGAATACTAACTTAACACATCTCTGGTAGCAGCAATATAGTGACATATTTATAAGCAGTATGTGTTCTAAAGCACAGGTCGCAATTTGAAGCGCTTGATGCAGCGCTCTGAGCTTCTCAAGTGCGATGTTAATTCCGCTGACATTTTGCGGCAGACCGCACGTTGCGCTGTCGTGCAGCGGTTAGGTGCACTGCGGAATGAAGCTTTATTTATGTAAGGAGAAAATAGGGTACCTAACCTTTTTAGGACTATTATTACTATTTATACATAGTTACTTGAAAATTAAGTATTAACTAGTGAACGTCACCGGGAATACGGGAATAAAATATAGCCTTTGTTCACTGGGAAGAGTGTAGCTTCACAACAGTGAAAGAATTTTTCAAATCGGTCCAGTGGTTTCGGAGCCTATTCGATGCAAACAAACAATCAATATTAGTATAGCTTTTCGTAGCTAGCTACGAAACTTCAACTACGAATATGAACGACGAAGGAGTAATCCTTCTTTTTATAGAAAGAATATTTGAATTTATTATTGAAACTTCCTTAGTTGTAATGGTATTTTTATAAATACACGGTTATGCAATGTTTCCGTTACGTTCGTTTTTATTCTAAAAAATGTTGTAGTTCTTATGCATAAGTAGAACAAGTACTTATTTCACAACATACAAAGTGTTAAAACTGTAGTAACCCATTTATAATATCTCTATAACAGTTTACAAGCAGTTCTGAGGATGCCTCGTGCGAATGCCAAACACGTGTCAACTTAATGTCACGTTCACGGAGTATTGTACATTATCGACACTCTGTCCTCATGGATGCTATGCCGGACTTCTACCAACTTAAAAACCTCACGTATCCTGCCTAACAGCCTACGGTTGGAAGCCCCGGGTAAGCCTTCAGAAGGATACCCCAGGACAGTATTTACAGCCTGCCATAAATGCGTTGCCTTGAGGAGTTGGATTTGTCATTCTTCTTTCACAAGAAGTTGGAGTAATCCCCAACTTTTGTGCTAAGAGAGGAGGACAAAAAACCCATCACTTAAGTAATATGTGGTGTCAACACACATACATATGATCACACCTTTTATCCCCAAAGTGGTAGACAGAGGTACATTATATGCCCTTTTAGATTTTGTTGCACATAATGGACAAACGCAGGTTGTGTATGTAGTGCAATGTAGTTACAAAATTGTAAATGTTAATCTATACTACTCGTAATATTATAAAGAGGAAAGATTTGATTGTTTGTTTGTTTGCATCGAATAGGCTCGCGGAACTACCGGACCGATTTGAAAAATTCTTTCACTGTTGGAGAGCTACACTCTTTACGGTGAACATAGGCTATATTTTATTCCCGTATTCCCACGGGAACGGAAACAACGTTCACTAGTGTAGGTATAATTGTATAGTATAACCATATTTTTGTTTTCAATAAATAATGCTAAATGTTTTGGTAAAGGCTATGCAAATAATAAATGAATAAATATTTACAGAAATTTTCACACAGCGCTATCTGATCCCAAAGTAAGTCAGTAATGTAAATGATATACCTTTATATCGAAATAATATTATTTAAAACGAAAAAATACAATATTATTTAAACTGAAAGGCGAAACCGGTTAGGTATTACAATAATAAATATTGTGGAACAGTACAAGTGAAGTTTTTCAATATTTGTAGCAAGTTCCATCAAGTGCCATCAATCAACAGTATCAATAATATTATTTAACCTCAATTTCAATAGGTATAATATGTTTAGTGTAACACGTACACCTAAACACGGTTTAAATTTAAACTGTATGCAGAATTTCATTGTGCAGTGCTATCTTGTGATTATGAAATTTGGTTGCATCCAGCTGCTTTGAGATGGTCTCTTTGACTGAACCTTAGGTGGGGCGCCACTGCAACCGTCATAACTTACCTACATACTACTCTAGCTGTTGCCCGCGACCTCGTACTGCTCGTTCGCTCTAACTTTGCCGCTCGGCTCCATACTAAAGTCGAATTTTTAATTAGACGAAGTAAATTGACAGCAATCAATGTTACTTCTTCATACAATGTTGCGTATTTTCTATGACGAAGTGACATTAGCTACTGTCTATTTACTTCGTGTTATTAACAATTCGGGTATACACCTCTACGCCAGCGGCAAAGTTAGAGCGAACGGGTAGTACGCGTGAAATTTATGCTATAATGCCAATTTGATTGCTCTCTGCTTAGCCCCTAGGATATGTATCGTGATAATATAGCCTATTTGAAGACCTTACCCCTAGTGAATATTTGTGCAAAATTTGAATCAAATCTATTGAGTGCTTTTCAAAATCCTTCCGGACAAAGCAAAGCAAACAAACAAACAGACAAAAAAATTCTAACTGTTTTCGGCTTCAGTATCTTATGTTGAACACTTAGCGAGTATTTTTTTAAAAATATCCAATGTACAGTGTTGAATTTTCTATCATTTAATTATATGTATAGATTGTAAACAGAATTAGGGCTAGTTGTTGCTGTATGAGAATGCTAGTGACACGCTTCAGAAGGATATAATTTAACCTCGTATAGGTATTTACTGAATTAATTCTATTCTATTATGGTTCTTCACCCAACGGGTTAAAACGGGACCCAATTACTGAAATTTTATACGTCTGTCTATTTGTCACCAGGCAGTGGAAATTTTCACAGATGATACTTTAGGTATTGTCGGTATAATGATACGAGTATTTACATAAAACAAAAAACAAATTAAATGGAGGACTAACGTGATTTTTTTGCTGTTTCTTGACACGGAGGTCTTCGTGTGCGAGTCCAACTCGCACTGGTGAAATAGATTTTTTTAACTCGCGATCACTGTAGCTCTACCTTATTACACGCTACATGCTTTATAGTCCGCTACCTACACAGTTTCGACACAATGAATAAATAGTTGGAATACCAACCGTTTACTGCGGTTCGTTTTATTTAAGGCTATTAACGATTTGTTACGTGTGCTTTTAATACCAAGACTTTGTGTATTCGATGTTGTTCGAAAGTTTAAAACGGTAAATAGTTGTGGCCAAAGGTATTGGTTTCTATCGAGTGATTTGAGTTCGATTTCTTGTAATTACAATATTTATTTATTTAGATTGAAAGCTTAGGTATAGAGGATAACATGCTTGCTTGTTGGCCTTACTGCAATGGAGTAGTTGCGGTATACCCTTGTTTTTAACGCGAGTAATATACTACACTAGCTGATGCCCGCAGCTTCGCCCGCGTAAAATTTGTTCCCGTTCTCGCTTCCCGTATTTTATTCCCTTGGGGGTAGAATTTATCAAAATCCTTTCTTAGCGGATGCCTACGTCATAACATCTACCTGCATGCCAAATTTCAGCCCGATCCGTCCAGTGGTTTGGGCTGTGCGTTGATAGATCACTATGTCAGTCAGTCAGTCACCTTTGAGTTATATATGTATAGACTAGCGGACGTCACGCGGTTTCACCCGCGTAGTACCCGTTCCCGTGGGAATACGGAAATGAAATATAGCCTATGTTCACCGCAAAGAGTGTAGCTTTCCAATAGGGAAAGAATTTTTCAAATCGGTCCAGTAGTTCCGGAGCCTATTCGTTACAAACAGGGAATGCAATACCGGGATCCCGAAACACCGGGATCCCGCAGTATTTTTGAGGGACCAGTCCCGCACGTAAATCTTGCGGGATCCCGCGGGATTAGCGGGATTGTGCAAAGGTAAACGCCATGTGTTATTCTGTAAGCGGAAGCGCACAAACTGATTCGGTTTAAGAAAGTTTTTTGTAATTGTGACGTAATATTATAACCCAATAACGTACTTATTTGATTTTAGTGATTTAATCAGGGAGATTTGACTTTTCTTGTACTATAAAAGTATTCAATTATCTCGTACATTGCTTGCTGGCTATCTGACATGTAAAGTTAGGAGTCGTTTGGCAGACAAAAATTTTGACATGCTATGTTTTCTGCGCTTCTAATAATTTGCAGTAGCTATTTTATTACTTATACGTATATCGGTTTATTAATCTCAATACAAAAGTAATATTAAATAATTTATTTTTCCTTATGCCCCGCGGACTATGTGTTCTGTAAAAGATTACTGCAGTAAGTTACATTTACTATGGCCGGTCCTTAGATGGGTGACCACTTCGTGACATTTATTTGAGCGTTGCCGTGCTTCGGATGGCACGTTAAGCCATTGGTCCCGTTTGCCGGTAAAATGGCAGCTAAGTCAAGTTGAAGGCCCGGCTCGTCTCATCTCATAATGTCCTTTTCTCGAAATGTCCTTTCTCATTATGTCCTTTTCTCCAAATGTCTTTTTCTCAAAATGTCCTTTTTGCGAAATGTCCTTTACTCAAAATGTCCTTTTCGCGAAATGTCCTTTTCTCAAAATGTCCCTTTCTCCAAATATGTGTTAGGTTATAAAAAAAATAACCACGAAGGCTAATGCGGAAGCTTCGCTGCGCTCCGCTCCGGCCTTAGCCTTCTAACCTAACCTATCCAAGTTGGATTGAGCGGGGTTAATCCTGTAGTGCACATATTTTGAGAATGGAATATTTTGAGAAAAGGACATTAGGTATGAGATGAGACCATATGCCTCGTCCTGCCTACCCCTTCGGGGATTAAGGGGATGACTATTTTTCAGTTCTAGATGGATGTATGATACAGAATTCTATTCTTTTCTCAATGACTTTCAGAAATATGCGGGATCCCGCAAATACCGGGATCCCGCGGGATTGAGATTGCTCAGTCCCACAAATACCGGGATTACAATCTTGTTGCGGGATTGCATTCCCTCTTACAAACAAACAAACAAAAAAACAAATCTTTCCTCTTTATAATATTAGTATAGTACCTATAGATAGACCTACCGGACTCCTACAGACTAAAACGCATGAAACGCCGGCAACGTATACGTATAGAGGAATCCTTTTCTTCTTGGTGTAATATTTCAGCTGGTGTTCCGCAGGGTGGCGTGCTATCTCCTTTACTTATTGCTATTTTTATAAATTCAATTTCACAAAAATTAGTTTCATCCTACCACCTTTACGCAGCTGACTTGCAAATATACACACAAGCACCAGTAAGTCAATTGCACGATGCAATTGCTGCATTGAATATAGATTTAGAGCCGGTATGTGAATGGCGCCTTCATTATGGACTTCAGGTAAATCCATCAAAGACCCAAGTAATAATCGTGGGTAGCTCTACCATGATATCACGGATCGACTACACACTGTTGCCTCAGGTTATCTTTAATGGCACTCCTATTGATATATGTGATACAGTTAGGTACTTGGGAATACACATCGATAGAACTCTGTCCTGGGATCGTCAATTGCAGGAGGTTGGGCGAAAAATATTTGCATCTGCGGGATCACTGCGCAGATTACGTAGTTTTCTTCCCACTGCCACTAAGGTTGCGCTTGCACAATCTCTTTTACTCCCAAGTCTTGATTACGCTGATGTCAGCTATCTTGATCTTACTGAGGAGCAACTTGACAAGCTTGAGCGTCTTCAAAATGTTTGTATTAGATTCATATTTCGCCTACGCAAATATGATCATGTGTCTGAATTCAGAAAAATGCTCGAGTGGCTCCCAATTCGCCTTCGACGGAATACTCACATACTATCATTATTATACAGTATACTGTTCAATCCTCGTACTCCCCCATATCTCAAAGAACGTTTCAAGTTCCTTCATGCCACACATTCAAAGTTATTAAGGTCATCAGAGAATTTGCAACTGGGAATGCCACAGCATTCCACAAAATTTATGGATAAATCATTTATGGTGCAAGCAGTTCGCTTGTGGAATGCTTTGCCAATTTCAATTAGACGGGCCCAATCTTTGGTGTCTTTCAAGAAGATGCTAAAGGATCACTTTCTGTCCTTCTCGGATTAGTCATAGTCACGATATGGTATTGTCTGTTTTAACTCCTGTCTTTATGTGTCTTCTGTTAATGATTGTAGTTTCAGTGTGAATAGTTGTATTACAACATAGATGTTTATTGTGTATTTTTGTGCTGATAGGTATCTATTTGTGTTAATAGTGGTATGTATTTGTATTTGTGTTAATATTGTTACTGATTGTGTATGTATATAGTATAAGTATGTATATTTTTATTGTTAGTACAATTATATGTATTTTAGATTTATTGTGCACTGCCTTTTTCAGTTCAAAAGTGGCCCCAAATCGCTAGATGCGTCACGGCTTTCCATCGGGCTGGCGGCGACGTCACTTTGGCGAGCTAAATATAAAAAAAACGGATATTGTAGGATCACTTTGTTGTACGTCCGTCTGTCTGTTGAGGCCCTTGATTTCTTGAATGCGTGGAGGTTTCGAGTTGAAATTGACACCATAATATTATTTAGAATCATGGTCACTTAAAGTTGTAAAAAAAATCACGTCTTTCTTCTAAATCACGTAAATACTTAACAGAAGTGTAACTACGAACGATATAATATTTTCAACTTAAAATGAATTATAACCGTATACTTTGTCTAGAATTAAACCTACGCGTAGTGAAGATGAGCCTAAAGGCAAATTATGTTACGAAAACACGCCGAATTATAAGCTATTTACGCGTGTTCATATCCAAATAATTACCTACCATCATTGTGTAAACGCGAAATTGCCTATTTGTAGGTATCTGATCGCGCGTCACGTGTGCTAAAGGGTTGTCACTCACACATAATATTTGTGTGGACAATTATTAATGCATAGTCACACTAGAATTTCATTTCAGCCACAAACGATTTCTTCAAATAAAAAATATCGAATAATCGAAAAAAAAGTATAAAAAATATTTCATAATTTATTTAAAGTAGAAGACAACATAACTATAACTACAGAATTTTAACATCGTCAATACCAATTGGTTGTAAAAGTCAGATGGCAGTCGGTTCATGGAAAATACTTATCAAAGTTTAGCTGCATCGCAGTTCGACTGGAACGCTGAGTTTTTAGTGTTAATGGGTGATCTTGTGTCTGTGTTCATTGATTAATTAAAAATATTAAACTGTGTTCCTTAGTGAAGTTAAAGAAATAATCGAGGAGATTGGGTGTCAAAAATAGCCAATTAACGTTTGTGATAAGATACATCATTGAATTACTTAATAAACTAGATCTATTGTTTTGGTCCATCAAGATCCTTTACTGCAGAAAATCTCTCGCAAATATTAGTGTATTATGTATAGAAGTGTTATCTAAAATTAATAAAACAACGAAGTGATAGTATAAATGCAAGGTTCCAAAGCTATCTACAAGTTATAAGTGAAAAAACAGTGGAAAAAAAGATAACTTCGTTAACTTTATTCAAATACTTGCTTCCTACCGCCATCAAATAATATACGTCATAAAATCATAAGAAGCAAGGATTCACGCATTTCAACGTATTACGTAATTGATTCGGTGGTCCGAAGGCGCAGATGAGCGACTTTGAAACGCGTGGCATCGGGTTCAAAATCGAGTTGTCGGAATTCACTTTTTGGATTTAATAAGTTTGTTTATATGTATAATTGTTCAAGTAACAGAGCAACAATGAACTTTGAAAACATTACCTTGAGGAAGAAACGCGTACACTCATTGTCTGAGATAGACGACAGTGTACATCCTGACTGCTCAATAGATGAAACCAGTTATAGCGTGCCTTGTCTGTCGGACTCTGACGACTTGGAATTGATTACTAAGTTAAGGGAGCAAGTTGAGAGCCTCACATTGAAACTAAGTATAGCTAATAATGAAATAGATCAACTGTCCCTTGAAAATACAACTATGAGACAGGAAATTGAGAACCTATTGAGTAAAAATGCCCTCCTCAAAAAACTTAGTGCAAGCCCTGCAAAATCGGTGACATCTACACCTCTGTTCACGCCAAAAAGAAGGATAGTACCAAGAAAGCTATGTGAGCACAAGCATGTACATGTGCAAACGGAAATTAATATGCATACAATATTACAAAGTGACTCACCGAAACTGTCTAAGAAGTGCACTATAGAACCTATATTAGATGCATCCTATCAAGACCGTCGTTCATCTCAGGAGCCATCCACATCCAGTAAAAAAGCCTATATTATTAGTTCAAATAAATCAAATAAGAATATTTTATCACTAACAAAACTGCATTTTGGTGAGGAATATGCGGTATGTCATTTATTAACGCCTAATGCCAGTGTTACTCAACTGATAAAAGACCTCGATAAAAAGTTGAAATTGTTTACTAAGAACGATTTTTGTGTAATAATGATAGGTGATAATGACTTTAAGTTGTCAAACAACTATACTAGTATTATTACCACAATACGAAACACATTGCTTGCCATTAGCCATACTAATATTATTGTAACACTTCCCACATTTAAGAACGCCACCTACTGTAATTTGTATAATTCGAGAGTAAATACCTTTAATCAGTTACTGTATTTGGACAATCTTACTCACAAATATGCATATATCTTGGACTCAAACCTTAACTTGAATTATGACGCAAGCATGTTTAGAAAATCCGGTGTCATAAATAATAACGCTATGAAAATATTATATAAAGACTTATATAAACTGACTTTAGACATAAAACAAAGGTTGACAGTAGATACGAGTAAAATAGAAAACTTGACATTAGACTTACAACAAAACTTGACATTAGTTAAACAACCAAACTTGACATTAGTTATGCAACAAAACTTGACCCTTGATACTTCCCACAATACGCCGTCAGAAACAAATAAAGATTGTAAGCTCACACAGAATTTTTTTCGGTAATAAAAATGATTTAACCATAATACATCAAAACATTGCTGGTCTGAGAACTAAACGTCATGAATTTTACACACAGCTTCAGGAATTGACTAATAGCAACAACACGAGTGTAGACGTAATATGTATAACAGAGCATAATATGATGTCAGGTCATGAGGACGTTTGCATGATCCCCAACTTTCATCTTGCTACATATTATAGTAGACGCAACCGTAGCAAGGGAGGATCTTGCATATTTGTTAGGGCAGGATATCGGTGGCAAGCAATTACTCACATCACAAAGTGTTCTGTGTCCTCGAGCTTTGAGTGTTGTGGGATAGAGCTGACCGACCACGATATTATTGTTGCATGTATTTACAGGACTCCATATCGCAGCAACCTTGCTACTTTCTTTGAAAGGTTAGATAAACTATTAAAATACATAGTCAGTACATACAAAAAACAAAGAATAATTCTTGCTGGAGATTTTAATATAAATATTTTAAAACGAAATAGCATAACATTGGAGTTTGAAAGTTTACTACATAATTATAATTTGGAGTTGGTGCTAAGACAGATAACACGACCATTAAGTGGGACTTGTCTGGATAACTTTGCTCATGGCAATCCAAGGAAGTGCAAATCAAATGTATTAAACTTTGGATTGTCAGATCACACAGCCCAGATATTGACCTGTCCGTCTAAAAAAGTATGTCTTCTTAAACGTTGGAGAGTTAAACGTAGAGATTATTCCTTGGAAAATTTAGAAAAATTTAATTCATATATAGGCAGCTTGTGTTTTTCTGAAATATACTCTACAGAGAACCCTAATACCGCATATGATAGTTTTTATGATCTGTTTAAGCTTTTCTATGGCCTTTGTTTTCCAACTACACTTATAACTATTAAATCCCACAAAAAACAAAAATGGATTTCACGAGGTATACGAATTTGCAGCAAACGGAAGCGAGCACTTTTATTACAATACCAGAATAAAACTACTATTGCTAATAGGATAAAACTAAAGGAGTACTCCAAGAAATTGAAAAAAATTATAAAATTAACTCAAAGAGCACAAAATAGTAATTCTATTGATACAGCTCGAAATAAATCTAAGGCTGCCTGGGACATTATAAATAGTTCTAAGAAAAATAAACCGAGAGAATCTATTACTTGTATAAGACATAATAATATTACCTTGACAGATCCCAAACAAATTTGTAATACTTTTAATAATTATTTCATTGACCGAATTCAACCTAATAATAATAATAAGCTAAATAAATTAAAATGTTTATCGACTAACTATACCTCACAAAAATCAATGTTTCTAAAACCGTGCACTCCTCTGAAGGTGCTAAATATTATAAGAAACCTAAAAAATACAAACAGTGTAGGTTATGATGAAATCAGTACAAAAGTTATAAAATACGTGGCGACCAATATATGCCACCATATCAGTCACATCCTGAATCTGTCTATAATGGCTGGAGTATTTCCTACCAAACTAAAAACTGTTATTGTTAAGCCTGTGCATAAAAAGGATAACAGGTGTATTATAGAGAATTATAGACCAATAGCTCTAGTACCCATCATTTCTAAAATATTTGAAAAGTATATATATAACGAGTTGAACTATTATTTGGAAACGAATTGTATTTTGGTGAAAGAGCAAAAGGGTTTTAGAAGAAACATGTCAATTAATATGGCTCTATACGATTTTTTGAATTTTGTAATGACGAATGTTGATAATAGGACACGCATCTGTGCTATATATATGGATATGACTCAAGCTTTTGACCATGTAAGTCACTCAATTCTATTAGACAAGCTATATGCATATGGTGTGAGAGGTGTTGTTTTGGAACTGATCGAATCGTATATTAAAGACCGCAATCAATACACTGACATTGTAAGTATTAACTCACAAACTAAAATAGAGGAAACTCACCGATCTAAATCACGACAAATAAAGTTCGGTGTGCCACAGGGCAGTGTGTTGGGGCCCCTGTTGTTTCTGATTTATATTAATGACCTACCAAAGGTAACAAGGAATCCAATATCTCTCTTTGCAGATGATAGCACAATTTCAATTAAGTGTAACAATAGGAATACATACGAATCTGACATAAATGCTGCATTGCACTCTGTTATCGACTGGTTAGATAGTAATAATTTGAAAGCTAACATCAATAAAACAATGTTAATGCAATTTAGCCAGCGTATCCCTAATTTACAGAACCTAAAGATTTGTGCAAATGGCCAATCCTTGACAGAAGTGGGATCAGCAAAATTTTTAGGATTAACTATAGATAGTAAATTGACCTGGAAAGATCACATAGAAAAGTTATGTAAACGTGTTCATAAATCTGTATATGCACTACATGAACTCACTAAAGTTTTAAATACAGATGCTCTATTAAAGGCGTACCATGGTCTTGTTGCCTCTATTCTGCGATACGGTATCATATTTTGGGGAAACTCGGTACATAAAGAAACGATATTTAAGGCACAAAAACGCTGTGTAAGGGCCATGTTCTCAATGCAGGTAACTGATAGCTGCATGCCTTTCTTTAAAAAATATAATATTTTAACCCTGCCTTCTATTTACATATTTGAAGTAGCTGTGTTTGTCAAGCGCAATCTAAATTTATTCGTACTCGCCTCAGACGCGTCTGGTCGAATGCAAAGAGACAAAAGCCGTCTGTGCTTGCATAATGCTAATACAGCCCTAATGCGTAACAGTGTTTTTGTCATGGCTCCTAAAATCTACAACAAATTGCCTAAAAATATAAAAGAATTAGATTTATATACATTTAAACAACGCCTAAAAAGTTTGTTGGCTGTAAAATGCTATTATACTGTCAAAGACTTCTTAAATGAGCGACATTTAAGTTGAGTCATACTTACATGCATAGTATTATAATATAGTTGACTACCTGTAATATATTTGATTGCTATTGTTTGATTTCCTATTGGACTATTAATAATTTTATTTGTTAATTTTGATAGTATAGTGGTAATTTATTTCTTGGTTTAATTTCGAATTTTCTAATTACATAGTAGGTAATTAATTATTGTTCCATAACATTGTTTAAATTCCATTTTTCATCATTGATAAATTGTAATTCTCTGTTCGACTACTAATAATTTATTTTATATTATACCTATCTTACAATTTGTAATTTGTAATGACATTGTTATTATTATTTGACATTGTACAAATTCTATTTTGACATATAACATTACACATTAACACTATTCTAATTTAACAGTTTTCATGTTATTATTCTGCAAATGTCTTTTGTATTGTATTGAAAAATTCATCAAATTATTGTTAGCTTATTATACCTAATATATTTTTGCATGTCTTATAGAGATGATAGAACAGCGCACTTTCCAATATAAAATACCAACATTGTACCATATCATACCTGTTTTATGCAAAATAAATACTGATTACTGATTACTGATTACTGATCTTTGTGTCATTTATATTAACGAGCGCGTCTTTTCGTCGGAAGACACGTTGAACTGTTGGTACCGACTGCCAGTATCATAGTCGTCGTTAAGTCTAGTTAAAGCGGAGTTTAAAATTTTTCAACAATAGAAAGCCACATCAACTTTTTTGTACCTACATTTCAATATGACAATAGAGGCACAACACACATGTGGTAGCTAAATGAATAAATATTCACGGACATTTCACACAACTACCTGGTAATAAAGTTAGCTAGGAATAACCTGCTTGTGTTATAGGTTTCAGACCACGGGTATTAATACATATATACTTTTAAATACATACTTATCATACATAAAAACACCATGAGACAAACATTTGTGGGTCTCACAAATTTTTGTCTCCGGTGGGAATCGAACCCACAACCTCGTGATCCGCAGTCGCACATTTCGAACTCTAGACCAACTAGGCAGTCATTATAATATTAGCAAGCAATTATAATATTTGTAAGATGCTCTTTGTCATAAAATTCTCCACCCACGCAACTTTACAACATTATATATACGAAAACCTTGACATTTATTCACCTATAAATCTAACTTCAAATTTGATAAACTTTTCTTTGAAGCGCTTAAAAAGTTACATCCCTTTTGACAGCCCTAAAGTTTATACCCTTTGCAAATAAAGTTGTGTACTTGATCAATATATAAACGCAAAATAACGGGTCAATGGGGCAACCTTGTAAGACTCCATACCCCTACATCTTTATTTATTCGAAAAGTTTGACAACATGTGCAAAATTTTGTTATCACTCTAATAACAAGTAAGTAATGACTAGGGAAAAATAGTTTGCACTTAGCATAATATTGATGAAATGGCGTTGAAACAATATATCCCAAAATAAGGTATAAAGATGTCACACTAGGTAGGCAAAAGACTCACAAATAACCTTTAAAAAGTAAATTAAAAAGAACATAATTATTGTCATATATTTAAGCACCATCACTAGAAAATCGGCTTTCAAATAAAACAATCTTATTCACAGTTAGACTCACATTTTTCTAAAGGGTGTTTTTTTTAGAGGTATAGAACTTTGAAATGAAATAAAACGAAGGTGATTGTTTTTATTGATATGAAAATGACTTTATTCGAAAGAAAATCTTCTGGCATTATAATTTAAATATGATTTCTGGCATATAACCGCCACGGCTGGCTCGGACGTAGTCTAATCTAGAGGTCCAATTTTCGATAACTTTCCCAACATTTGTGGCCGTATATCGACAATAACGCGCCGAATGTTGTCCTCCAAGTGGTCAATCGTTTCCGGCTTATCGGCGTAGATGAGCGACTTCACATATCTCCACAGAAAATAGTCAAGTGGCGTAAAATCGCACGACCCCGGAGGCCAATCCACGGATCCAAAACGTGAAACTATGCGGTAACCAAACGTTTCCTTCAATAAATCAATTGTGGCACGAGCTATGCGACATGTTGCGCCGTCTTGTTGAAACCACTACTACTGCACATCATGGTTGTTCAATTGATGAACGAAAAAGTCAGTAATCATCGCTCTATAGCAGTCACGATTGACTGTAACGTTCTGGTCAGCATCGTTTCTAAAGAAGTACGGACCGATTATTCCACCAGCCCATAAAGCACACCACACAGTCAGTTTTTCTGGATGTAACGGTGTCTCAACATACACTTGAGGATTATCATCACCCCAAATACGGCAGTTCTGTTTATTGACGTATCCATTCAACCAAAAGTGAGCTGCACCGCTAAACAAAATTCGCTTATGAAAATCACGATACGTATTTCGGACAGAACCATGATTTTCAAAATAAATTTGCACAATTTGGAAGCATTGTTCAGGCGTAAGTCTATTCATGATGAAATGCCAAACCAAACTAAACACAAATGACTGTTAGATATACTTTACCACTTTTGATTACCTAAACTAATAATTATGACAAGACCAGCCTAGTGGCTGTTCTAGTTGTAGTCAACTACAGATCTTCGATATCGCCCTTTAGTTGTGAAGGTACAGGTTAAGAAGGCTTTTGTTCGATTCAGGAATTTCTCAGGTACCAAGGTATCTCAAATGCTGTATCTTTACTTTTATTGTTATGTAATGTTAAAAATGCAATGTTATTTGATATTTTAAATTTGATTGGAAATTGTAGTTGTAGGTTAAGTATGGATGTCTTAAATGTGTAACCTCATTTACAGCAAATAAAGAATTTGTATTTGTAGGGTCAGATGGCAGTCGCTTCATGGAAAATGTCGATGTCCAGCCGCAGCGCGACTGGAAAGCCGACCTACTGGGTTGGGAAAAGGCTCGAAGTATGATGATGCGTGATATCCTGGAATATTCTTCCGAGGGTTTGCCTTTTCCAGCAGTAGGCAGGTATAGGACAATGTGTGGTTTTAACCGACAGGGGTCTGGCATAGCATCCATAGCAGCAAATAGCATAGCATCCATTAACATCCATTGCATCCATTAGGAAAAATCCTAGGTATACAAAAGTCGGACTCGCGAACAAAGGGTTCCGTACCAAAAAACGGCAAAAAATCACGTATGGTGTATGGGAGCCCCTCTTAATTTCCCCTTTTTTCTGATTTTAGATATGTTGTGATAGCGGCAACCAAAATACATCGTGTGCGAAAATTTCAGCTCTCTGGCTATCACGGTTCCTGAGATACAGCCTCGTGACGGACAGACAGACAGACGAACAGCGAAGTCTCATAAATTGGGTTCCGTTTTTACCCTTCGGGTACGGAACCCTAAAAGGAAAAATAACGCTATGCGTATCTATAAAGCGCAGTTGTGTAGCCTCAGGAATAAATCATTACTATCCCGCCTGTTATTCCCAAGAGAATACTATGGTGTTCACCAAAAAGGCTATAAAAAGATTTTATTACCTTTTTTCGGTGAGGTGTTCATGATTCCCCTGATACTGCACGCATTCGTGTCACTGTCAGTTTTAAAGAGAATATATAACTAAACATTTGCTCCGTTTTTTACTGTTGAGCAATATGGTCGACTTTGAGCTGTAACGTACATAATTGTCATGCTGCATTCCCCCAAAGTGTAGGCAGGGGGAAAATGAAAAATAGGCGTACATTTCACAGGTAGTTTTTTTTTTGAGCCTTATGAGAAAAGAAGATGAAAGCCTTATGGTATTTAAAACCTCCGAACCTCCTAGGTGAGGCCGCAGTGATAGTCCAGGTCTGGCAGGAATCCGGCGACATCCTTTCGATCGCTTACCTGGGGCTTGCGACCGTAGGCAGTGATAGGGCACGTGTGGATTTAGTCCGAATGAGTCCAGCATAGCATCCATGAAGGATTTCCGCAACTAAAATGACTGCCTCTGTGGCGCAGTCGGTAGTAATACCGTCTGCCGCGCTGGAGGTTTTGCGGGTTTGATTCCTGGGTCGGTTCAAATATTTGTGTGATCCAAAAATGTTTGTATCGTAGTTTGGATGTTTTCTATGTATAATATGTATGCATTTACAAATTTATATGTATGTCTTTCAGTCATCTAGATCCCAAAGCACTACCTTATATTAGCTTAATTTGAGCTAGATGATGTTGTGTAAGATTGTCCTCAAATATTTATTTTATTATTTATTTAAAAACAACAGCTGGTGGCCATATCTTTCGTGGCTGGTGGTTTATCCATTTCAACATGGTCTAGGACTACGGCATAGGAAAAAATGCAAACGGTGAATTGTGAGCGTATAATACGTCTCTGCTTACAGCTTTGGGGAAATAGACAATGACTATGCGTGGTAAATAGCTTTCTAAGTGAATCATGCATGTCCATTGAAAGCGAAACCTAGTTTGTAAGTCATAAATACAGATTATTCTGTACTCCCAGCGTCATCAGGGACATGGCCCACGTTAGGTATTAATTGGAACTTAGTACGAACTAATATACGTAATCTGATTGAGGTGGTAGTCCATTGGCGACTGAGATTGGACTAACAGGTATTACAAAATGACATTTGTGAATGTTTCGCTCGCTGAGTACAAAAGCGCCACATATACAAAAAAAAATGATATTAATTTTTCGGCTAAAATTTTACTTTGAAAAGACTTACAAAATTTGGTAGTGAAACTAAGACCCTTATGTTATTGCTTACAAAAAGTGCTAAACTAGTAGTTAACCGCCTTTTGTGCATTAGAACAATTTGATAAGTGAAGTCGTAACTGCCATAATATAAAAAAAACAGCCAAGTGCGAGTTGGACTCGCCCATGAAGGGTTCCGTAGCAGCAAGTAACATGATATAAAAGATCTTGTGGTTCGTTGTAACTTTGATTGATGTTTTAACACGTTCGCAGTGGTAGCGATTTTTCTAGGCGAAAATTGCGGTTTATGACGTATTAAAAAAACTACTTACTAGATCTCGTTCAAACCAATTTCGTTGGTAGTTTTTATGGCAATGTACATCATATATTTTTTTTAGATTTATCATTCTTTTAGTTTAGAAATTAGAGGGGGGGGGGGGGGGATACACACATTTTTCCACTTTGGAAGTGTCTCTTGCGCACAATGTCAAATAATAATAACAATGTCATTACAAATTACAAATTGTAAGATAGGTATAATATAAAATAAATTATTAGTAGTCGAACAGAGAATTACAATTTATCAATGATGAAAAATGGAATTTAAACAATGTTATGGAACAATAATTAATTACCTACTATGTAATTAGAAAATTCGAAATTAAACCAAGAAATAAATTACCACTATACTATCAAAATTAACAAATAAAATTATTAATAGTCCAATAGGAAATCAAACAATAGCAATCAAATATATTACAGGTAGTCAACTATATTATAATACTATGCATGTAAGTATGACTCAACTTAAATGTCGCTCATTTAAGAAGTCTTTGACAGTATAATAGCATTTTACAGCCAACAAACTTTTTAGGCGTTGTTTAAATGTATATAAATCTAATTCTTTTATATTTTTAGGCAATTTGTTGTAGATTTTAGGAGCCATGACAAAAACACTGTTACGCATTAGGGCTGTATTAGCATTATGCAAGCACAGACGGCTTTTGTCTCTTTGCATTCGACCAGACGCGTCTGAGGCGAGTACGAATAAATTTAGATTGCGCTTGACAAACACAGCTACTTCAAATATGTAAATAGAAGGCAGGGTTAAAATATTATATTTTTTAAAGAAAGGCATGCAGCTATCAGTTACCTGCATTGAGAACATGGCCCTTACACAGCGTTTTTGTGCCTTAAATATCGTTTCTTTATGTACCGAGTTTCCCCAAAATATGATACCGTATCGCAGAATAGAGGCAACAAGACCATGGTACGCCTTTAATAGAGCATCTGTATTTAAAACTTTAGTGAGTTCATGTAGTGCATATACAGATTTATGAACACGTTTACATAACTTTTCTATGTGATCTTTCCAGGTCAATTTACTATCTATAGTTAATCCTAAAAATTTTGCTGATCCCACTTCTGTCAAGGATTGGCCATTTGCACAAATCTTTAGGTTCTGTAAATTAGGGATACGCTGGCTAAATTGCATTAACATTGTTTTATTGATGTTAGCTTTCAAATTATTACTATCTAACCAGTCGATAACAGAGTGCAATGCAGCATTTATGTCAGATTCGTATGTATTCCTATTGTTACACTTAATTGAAATTGTGCTATCATCTGCAAAGAGAGATATTGGATTCCTTGTTACCTTTGGTAGGTCATTAATATAAATCAGAAACAACAGGGGCCCCAACACACTGCCCTGTGGCACACCGAACTTTATTTGTCGTGATTTAGATCGGTGAGTTTCCTCTAATTGCTTTTTAGCGATAAGGCCGCCCATTGTACATCTTCTTGCACTGTATTTATGTACCACAATTTCATTTACTTGGCGTACAATAAAGTGTAAAATAAATAAATAAATATTAGCAAAAAAGCTGGTGCGGCAACAAATTCTAGCGAGCTTTTAAAGATGGGCAAGTACAGTTGTCTCGGTGCCCCATATAAATTCCTTCCATTTGGTGTCGAGACACTAGGTCCATGAGATCGCGGTGCACATGGTCTTGTCACGGCTCTGAGTAAGCGTCTGTCGGAAGAAACACGTGATCCCCGCGCTGGCAGCTTCTTCGCGCAAAGACTTTCCATAGTCAGCGCATGGAATGCTGCCTGTGTTATTTCCCCTTCCGAGGGGACCCAGTTTGTATACATATAAGTAGGTAGATAGATATATAAATATTTCACCATCATTTGGGCAGTATAGTGCTATGTAAAAATATTTCTGACCCGTGGATCACCTACATAGTTCACCTATGTGTTGCACAGTAAACTTACATCTGCTAAGTGATCCACATGAATGTTGGTCCACGGGTCAGAAAGGTATAATTATGTTTTTACTTTACTTATAATAACTAACCATCTGCCATGTTACGTGCTAAATACATTTATCTTTTTCTCGGTCGCCTTTCAAAAATAATATAGGCAAAGGCAACGCTCAGAATTCCTAGTAAATAAATCAAATGAACAGATTCTGCCTCTACGCGTATCAATAGGTACTTAATATATATACAGGTACGTACGGAACCACGATATAAAAGCTCGGGAAAATTCCCATCCATTGAGAGAGTACGCTTTTACCGCTATTGGCATGCGTTCATATACATTAATTTGCGTGGGAGGAGTGAAACGAGTTTTTTTGCTAACTTCACCCTACTTTAATACCTTTTTTAACACTTGATAATATTCGCAAATAGCAGTTTCCTGTTATTATCCTTTGTCCCATTATTTCAATAGTCTTAGAGGAACCTACAATGTGTTTATCTCTAATTTAATAAAGAGTAAATATTTGATTGTTCGTTTGCATCGAATAGGCTTCGAAACTACTGAACCGATTTGAGAAATTCCTTTGCTGTTGGGAGGCTACACTCTTCCCGGTGAACATAGTATATAGAGGAAAGATTTGATGGTTTGTTCGTTTGCATCGAATAGGCTTCGAAACTACTGAAACGATTTGAAAAATTCTTTCGCTGTTAGCAAGCTCTTACCGGTGAACATGGGCTATATTTAATTCCCGTATTCCCACGGGAACGGGAGCTATGCTGGTGAAACCGCGTGACGTCCGCTAGATTCTTCATAAAGTGCGCTTATTTTTGGTAACGCGAAGTATTGCGCCCTCTGCCGGCAATGGGGTGATTTGAGTGTGAGGTTCTGGGCAGGTGTATATAGCATCTCCAAAGACGCGGGATAGCACCCGAGACTCCTAGGTGTAGTCGCAGCGGTAGTCTAAGTCTGTTGGCAATACTAGGGCTTACCTGGGGCTCCCAACCGTAGGCAAAAGGCAGGAAACGTGTGGTTTTTAGTCTTTAGAAGTCCGGCACTGCATCCCTGTAGTGTTTTTCCATATGTTAATAAAAAGGGGGTAAATTAGGAGATGATTACGTCCAGCAGTGGACAGCTTTAAGCTGATTTGAATGACACAAACTCTAGCGAGATTCGAGCGTGCGTCTTTTCCAAAAAACCCATTTTAATAACCGGGTGGCGAAGGGCCCGAGTTGCGACGGGTAAGAGTACAAAATGTCGCCACCCCAATACATCCCGAAGGTGTCGTAAGAGGCGACTAAGGGAACACTTTTGCAAATAGATTCATTGCGTAGAGAAGGAAAACTCGAAATGAAACCCGGTTGTCAGTAAAATGTCAATCGTTAAGCCAAGTTGAAAATTTTCAACAGTGGGTCGCGGCGACCTGCGCCTGTGCATTTCAACACGGCAATAGGCTCACCACCTATTACGTGGGACATAAAACTACAAGGTGAAATGTGGGCGTATACCTACTGTGCCTCTGCCTGCCCCTTCGGGAATAAAGGCGTGACTATATAATGTATGTATAAATTTTTCTTTTCCAAATCCGTGAGAATACTTTAACCCCTAAGCTATCGAGGCATACTCAGGCTGATAAAATTGTTTTCATAAAATTATGGTAATAGATAGTGAGAAATTGAATCCTAATTGCTATTTATAAAATGTTTCTTACTAGTGGACGTCACGCGGTTTCACCCGCGTAGTTCCCGTTCCCGTGGGAATATGGGAATAAAATATAGTCTATATTCACCGCAAAGAGTGTAGCTTCCCAACAGTGAAAGAGTTTTTTTAAATCAGTCCCTTAGTTTCGGAGCCTATTCGATGCAAACAAACAAATAAACAAACAATGAAATCTTTCCTCTTTATATTATTATATTAGTATAGATTTTATATAGGTACCCACTAAAATTTACTCTGTAACAAGAATATTGTTATAATAATCACATTAATTAGGGCATAACTTTAATCTCGGGCATACTTAGTACTTTTTCATCCCCTGTTCCGTTAAAAGTTCAGCCATATCAGATTTACCCGGCTTAGCGAAAATTTTATTTTGAAAATGTGTTTCAGAAAATTAATGTAATATTCTCTTTGTCTTTATATCAGTAGGTAAATTAAGGCTTTAGGTAAACTTTATTATCTAATAGTAATAAAAATGGTACTAGCTACGTAATGCTCACAGCTCTGCTCGTGTAGGGAAGTTTTTTCATAGGGACATGGTCCCGGGCTGAAAATGGTGAAAAATGTAATGATGTGAAAAACTCTTGTAGGTCAAAAACCAGTGAAGTGTGAGTCGGACTCACTCACAGAGGGTTTCGTACCAAAAAACGCAAAAAATCACATTTGTTGCTTAGTTGCAGTAAGCTCTTTACTAAAACGAGTATCCAAAGCGGCATTGATAGGATCTTAATAAAAATTTGGTTGGGCAGGGGGGGAACATTGTTGATGGTGGAAGGTGATCGTTTATGCGCATAGTAAGGTGGCCACCCTAAACCTACTCAAATGGGTCGCAAGTCCCAGACGCCGTCAGGGTGTTCCCCCCTGTGCCACGCTATGGACCCGGCGCCCGCACGGAGAATCCATATAATGCTAAGAATACGGTCTCTCTCTGGGGCCCCCCCGCGCGGGGCCCTGATTTCAGGGACGTGTAGGTTCTGGCCACCGCGGGTGTTGCCCAGGTGGTCAGCAGCATCAGGGCGCTGGTACTACAGGTGGCTCTCGAAAAGTCCGAGGCCCCTCTTTACCCACCCATTTGTTTCTGATTTTAGTATTTGTTGTCATAACGGCAATAGAAATACATCATCTGTGAAATTTTCAGCTCTCTAGCTATCACAGTTTCTGAGATACAGCCTCGTGACGGACGAACAGACAGACAGACAGATAACGAAGTCTTATGAATAGGATCCCGTTTGTACCCTTTGGGTACGGAACTCTAAATAGAAACACTTGCTAACGTAATAATGTTTGCGTTATTTACTAACATTTACAGCTAGATTCGCAATGCTATGGTTAGAGCCGCAGAGGAAAAAATCTTATAAAGAATAATGAATGATACACCCTCGTACATAGGTACCTATATATACTTATGAGTTAATCCAAAGTTTAAGCCAAAGATATTAAAAAGAGAGTAAGTATAAGCTATGTGTATGGAGCCAGGGTTTAGAGAGTGATGAGTAACAAACATTTAAAAAATAAAATCTGTGGGTACGATATTCTAATTTATTTGTTACTAGCGGACGTCACGCTGTTTCACCCGCGTAGTTCCCGTTCTCGTGGGAATACGAGAATAAAATATAGCCTATAATCACCGCAAAGAGTGTAGCTGGTGTAGCTTACCAACAGTGAAAGAATTGCTCAAATCGGTCCAGTAGTTTCGGAGCCTATTCGATGCAAACAAAAAAACAAGCAAACTAATCTTTCCTCTTTATAATATTAGTATAGATATAAACCGGATACCTACTGGAAATAACAATGAACACAAAGAAAAATTATGCAATTTAGTTGGACGTTCGGAAATTATGGGTGTCCGCACTACCTTTTTTAGGATTCCGTACCCAAAGCGTAAAATAGAACCCTATTCTTGAGACTTCGCTGTCCGTCTGTCTGTCTGTCTGTCTGTCTGTCCGTCACGAGGCTGTATCTCATGAACGGTGATAGCTAGAGAGCTGAAATTTTTACAGATGATGTATGTATTTCTGTTGCCGCTATAACAACAAATAGTAAAACCAGAAAAATAATAATAAACAAGGAGGACTCCCGTACAACAAACGTGAGTGTTTTCCGTTTTAGCCCCTCTCTATAAAATAGAGTGCAGAGGGGCTTATGTCGAGACTTTGTGTGTAGTCTGTGACTCTGTTGCATTAAACTACGTCACTAGGTCACGTGGATCATCTGTTCAAAGTTTGAAATTAAACAAAAATGACAACGTCAATCATCCGATTGACGTTGTCATTTTTGTTTTGAACTTTCACAATAAACGTGTTAGAGAGGGGCAGTCCGGTGAGAAAGATCTCACGGCTTTCTTGTTTTAATATGGACCCCTCCTTGCGTGAGTCCGACTCGCACTTGGCCGGCTTTTAAATTCCTGCTACGGGTTCTGTATGTCTGTCATAACATAAGTAAAGACGTGCGGCACAGCTAGTAGACAATAATAATTTTCCAAAACCTCCCCCATGATTTGAATGCAAGAATGTATCACGCGTACGAAATAAAAACACACGGATGGTAGGCCGGTGAAATTATAAATCATACCAACCTAAACACGTCCAGTTGACAAAAAGGGTGATTTCTCACAATTTATGGCAACCCCGTATGTTTTGAGACGGGAATATTGTGTGCTATGGCTTGTTGTAAGGTTTTGTAGTAAACATACATGTTTCCCCGTAAGGGTAGGCAGACAAATAACGTACGAATAAGTCTATTTTATTAAGTGAAAAAACCCTACACGTACGAATAAGTCTATTTTATTAAGTGAAAAAACCCTACACGTACGAATAAGTCTATTTTATTAAGTGAAAAAACCCTACATGGATGCTATGCCAGACTCCTACCGACTAAAAAACATACAAACACACTTACCTACCTAACAGCCTACGGTTGGGAGCCTCGGGTGAGCCCTTGGAAGGATACCCAGGCGCATTAGACTATTCTTGTGATGAAATAGTCCTCAGGTATAACGTAGGTAGACGAATAATTTCATGTAAGCCTATTTTCGTAATATGACGGTACTCAGGCTAATTTTTATTCCCGTTCACAAATCCACCCATTCCATTGATTTAGTTAAGGTGATATCGAACTCTCTATCCTCTTTAGGGTTCTGTCTGTCTGTCCTGTCAGCTAGAGTTCTGAAATTTTCACAGATCATGTAGTTATATTGCCGCTATAACAACAAATACTAAAATCAGAAAAACAATAGGGAATAATGGGCTCATACAACAAAACTAATTTTTTGGTAACGTGCGTGAGTCCGACTCGCACTTATTTTTCAAGTTTTCTATTAGACTTGCCGAAATGACCCCGCCTAATGAAACAATGGCTACATCTAGCGATTGGGGGCCACTCTCACAATCTACAAGACTATACCAGTGTACCTCAAGTTGGCGGCCCTGTGATGTATCTCTTCAGTTCTTCACGCTAAGCTAAACTAGCTATAACTGCTTTGTGTACCTACAGCCGCTGAAGGTGAAAGAAAAATTCATACATTGAAAAGGAAACCCGTCTGAAGAAGTTTTGCATATATATTTTTTTTTATACCACTAAGGTGGCAGACAAGCATACGGCCCACCAGATGTACCGGTGGTCACCGCAGCCTATGGACGTTTGCAACACCAGAGGCGCCACACTCGCGCTGCCGACCCTGTAAAAACCTTCTAAGACCCCTCTTGAAGAACCCCATACTGTAGGCGTTTGGGAAAACCGAGGCAGGGAGCATATTAAATTGCATATTAAAAAACGACACTTGTACTGTTCCACAACATACCGAATCCCGTCAGGCGAAACCAAGAAATATTGTGGATCAGTACAAGTGTCGTTTCTTCAATACGTGCAGCAAGTGCCATCAATTAACAGCATAAATCTAAAGTTTTTTTAAAATTTGTATTTTAAACCAATAGAAGTACAAAATTTTGATTCAAATTTCATCTATAATCAGTCCTAGTCCCAGTCATTGTTTTAAAAATAAAAGAAAAGGTTTTGCATAAAAATATCCTAAACCATTTATTTTTAAATTTTATATAACACGTTTCATGAAATATTAACGGAAACGTTAATTGATGAATGCCAGAAATAAAATATCGTTAACAAAAATAAATGATATTAATGAACGCAGTCGACCCAATCGCGGGTCGGTACGGGATCCCGGTGTGAACCCCCTTTCAGTGCAAATATTTATGTGTATTTTTGGTATACTTTTTGGTATTGACAGACTGATTTTAGGCGAGCCGGACTCACGCACGAAGGATTCCGAACCAAAAACCTGTAAAAAAACTATGTATGTTGTACTCGTAAGTATGTAATTATGTATGTCCTGAGTATCTGTTGTTATAGCGACAACAGAAATCTATACTATCTTTACTCTATACTAATAGTATAAAGAGGAAAGATTTGATTTATTGTTTGTTTGTTTGCATCGAATAGGCTCCGAAACTACTGGACCGATTTCAAAAATTCTTACGCTGTTGGGAAGCTACGCTCGCCCCGGTAAACATAGGCTATAAATTACTCCCGTATTCCCATTCACGGGAACGGCAGCTACGCGGGTAAACCGCGTGACGTCCTCTAGTACATTATATATCTGAGGGGCAAGTGCGAGTTTCGGCGAGCGCCTGTCGACATTCACGGGTGACCGCGTTATCGCCGATTTGTATGAAATTGAGACAAGTTCCCGCGCTTACAGCTAGGTGGCGGGGTCCTCGATTCCATACGAATTGGCGCGTCGTGAGTGTCGACAAGCTCACGCAAAAACTCGCACTTGCCCTTCTGTTAAAAAATTCAGCTTCACGAGGCTGTATTGCAGAAACAGTGATAGCTATATCATTGTTTCTGCGATACAGCCTCGTGACAGATAGACGGACAGACAGACGGACGACGAAGTGTAATTAATCTTCCGTCTTTACCCCTTGGGTACGGCCCGAAATCAAAAGTCACAAACTTTGCAGGCCGAAACAAATTTTGAAAACAGTTTTTTAGTGTTCCGTAGCCAAATGGCAAAAACGGAACCCTTATAGATTCGTCATGTCTGTCTGTCTGTCTGTCCGTATATCACAGGCAATTTCCTTCGAAACTATAAGGCCTATGCTATTGAAACTTAGTAAATAGATGTAATCAGTAAACCGCTTTAAGATTTTCATATAAAACTAGAAAAAAAGAAGTAAATTTTGAACAGAACAGAACAGAACTGAAAGTCAAAAATTTTTTTTTCATCAAACCCGTTCGTGTGGGCACACACACCAGCAAGAAACGGCAATCTATACTAATATTATAAAGAGGAAAGATTTGATTGTTTGCTTGCATCGAATAAGCTCCGAAACTACTGGACCGATTTAAAAAAATCTTGCACTGTTGGGAAGCTACACTCTTTGCGGTGAATATAGACTATATTTTATTCCCATATTCCCACGGGAACGGGAACTACGCGGGTGAAACCGCGTGACGTCCACTAGTAAGAAACATTTTATAAATAGCAATTAGGATTCAATTTCTCACTATCTATTACCATAATTTTATGAAAACAATTTTATCAGCCTGAGTATGCCTCGATAGCTTAGGGGTTAAAGTATTCTCACGGATTTGGAAAAGAAAAATTTATACATACATTATATAGTCACGCCTTTATTCCCGAAGGGGCAGGCAGAGGCACAGTAGGTATACGCCCACATTTCACCTTGTAGTTTTATGTCCCACGTAATAGGTGGTGAGCCTATTGCCGTGTTGAAATGCACAGGCGCAGGTCGCCGCGACCCACTGTTGAAAATTTTCAACTTGGCTTAACGATTGACATTTTACTGACAACCGGGTTTCATTTCGAGTTTTCCTTCTCTACGCAATGAATCTATTTGCAAAAGTGTTCCCTTAGTCGCCTCTTACGACACCTTCGGGATGTATTGGGGTGGCGACATTTTGTACTCTTACCCGTCGCAACTCGGGCCCTTCGCCACCCGGTTATTAAAATGGGTTTTTTGGAAAAGACGCACGCTCGAATCTCGCTAGAGTTTGTGTCATTCAAATCAGCTTAAAGCTGTCCACTGCTGGACGTAATCATCTCCTAATTTACCCCCTTTTTATTAACATATGGAAAAACACTACAGGGATGCAGTGCCGGACTTCTAAAGACTAAAAACCACACGTTTCCTGCCTTTTGCCTACGGTTGGGAGCCCCAGGTAAGCCCTAGTATTGCCAACAGACTTAGACTACCGCTGCGACTACACCTAGGAGTCTCGGGTGCTATCCCGCGTCTTTGGAGATGCTATATACACCTGCCCAGAACCTCACACTCAAATCACCCCATTGCCGGCAGAGGGCGCAATACTTCGCGTTACCAAAAATAAGCGCACTTTATGAAGAATCTAGCGGACGTCACGCGGTTTCACCAGCATAGCTCCCGTTCCCGTGGGAATACGGGAATTAAATATAGCCCATGTTCACCGGTAAGAGCTTGCTAACAGCGAAAGAATTTTTCAAATCGTTTCAGTAGTTTCGAAGCCTATTCGATGCAAACGAACAAACCATCAAATCTTTCCTCTATATACTATGTTCACCGGGAAGAGTGTAGCCTCCCAACAGCAAAGGAATTTCTCAAATCGGTTCAGTAGTTTCGAAGCCTATTCGATGCAAACGAACAATCAAATATTTACTCTTTATTAAATTAGAGATAAACACATTGTAGGTTCCTCTAAGACTATTGAAATAATGGGACAAAGGATAATAACAGGAAACTGCTATTTGCGAATATTATCAAGTGTTAAAAAAGGTATTAAAGTAGGGTGAAGTTAGCAAAAAAACTCGTTTCACTCCTCCCACGCAAATTAATGTATATGAACGCATGCCAATAGCGGTAAAAGCGTACTCTCTCAATGGATGGGAATTTTCCCGAGCTTTTATATCGTGGTTCCGTACGTACCTGTATATATATTAAGTACCTATTGATACGCGTAGAGGCAGAATCTGTTCATTTGATTTATTTACTAGGAATTCTGAGCGTTGCCTTTGCCTATATTATTTTTGAAAGGCGACCGAGAAAAAGATAAATGGATTTAGCACGTAACATGGCAGATGGTTAGTTATTATAAGTAAAGTAAAAACATAATTATACCTTTCTGACCCGTGGACCAACATTCATGTGGATCACTTAGCAGATGTAAGTTTACTGTGCAACACATAGGTGAACTATGTAGGTGATCCACGGGTCAGAAATATTTTTACATAGCACTATACTGCCCAAATGATGGTGAAATATTTATATATCTATCTACCTACTTATATGTATACAAACTGGGTCCCCTCGGAAGGGGAAATAACACAGGCAGCATTCCATGCGCTGACTATGGAAAGTCTTTGCGCGAAGAAGCTGCCAGCGCGGGGATCACGTGTTTCTTCCGACAGACGCTTACTCAGAGCCGTGACAAGACCATGTGCACCGCGATCTCATGGACCTAGTGTCTCGACACCAAATGGAAGGAATTTATATGGGGCACCGAGACAACTGTACTTGCCCATCTTTAAAAGCTCGCTAGAATTTGTTGCCGCACCAGCTTTTTTGCTAATATTTATTTATTTATTTTACACTTTATTGTACGCCAAGTAAATGAAATTGTGGTACATAAATACAGTGCAAGAAGATGTACAATGGGCGGCCTTATCGCTAAAAAGCAATTTCTACCAGGCAACCTTTGGATGGAGAAAGTTGATTGAAGGTAACGAGTGGTAGTTCTTAGGCGTACTCTAATTTAAGCTTTTTAATATTATATATACTAAAATTTTTACATATAACACATAAATATTAAAAATAAATACAATATAATAAGTATATATATAAACACATCATACATTTATACGAATATAAATACATATTTTATATATACATATTCTAGATACTACACAGATAGATAGTGATCATTCACCATTTTTTAAAAATTGACCATCGTTTGCGCTCGTCTTATCCCTACTAGAAGTTTATTCCATAGCCGTATAGCCGTAACCGTAAAAGATTTGTCATAGAACTAATAGTCGGGAGGTAGGACGCCGCAAGAGTATCCGTGCAAGTGGCATCTTACACTAAGGCCACAAATTAGAAATAGTACAGATGGAAATCTCATGTTTGTACTTTTTTTTCACACCTGATTTGTGCGCGAGTGTGCGTAGCAGAGGGTCTGCTACGCACACTCGCGCACAAATCAGTATTGAAAACTCGGCTCAAAACGCATGACCTCTTGTCTGTGAACTCAGTGGCTGGTGTCTATGTTTGCGAAGTCTCAGCGAATTTAGTATGTAGATTTCCATCTGTACTCGTACTATCTCTAATTTGTGCAAAGGTTGTGTTATTACATTTCAACATACTTACTTATTTCCAAATTAACACGAAAAGACAATGCTTGCCTAGATTTGTTTTGAGTTGCAATATTGCTGGCATTCCACTTAAACCATGTAATTTATCTATCAAGTTATCAACCAAGGTATATAAATAAATAAATAAAAATAAATATAAATAAATAAATAAAAGCTTTATTCGGCACGCACAAATAAAATAACATAGGTTCAATCTTAAGAACAAGTAAAAATTACACTGTGCGTGCCCGAAAAGGTCGTCATCTCAGCTTTGCTGCACTAACAGTACGTATATCAATCAAACGTGTTTTAAGCTTAATATTGAATATGTATAGTTAGCTATCTAGCTAGCTAAAAACAGACGATGGTACAAAATTGAACATAAATATTCATTGTTTTCAAAATTGACTAGTGCGTTTCCAATAACCATTTTGTGGAGCTCAATGTTTTCAATAAAATGTAGTAAAAGTACTATTATCAATAAATTCCAAAAAAAGAGATAGCATTGTAACATGGTACACGCGAGATTTATGGGCTTAAATTGTAAATCTGTGTGTGAGGTAACTTTGTTAAAATGTCGATTCATACATATTTGAATATACGGCGCAAAACTATATGTGTTTATTCGAATCCTTGAATGTCCATTATTATTATATGTATATTTACTAGCTGGTGCCCGCTGCTTTGCCCGAGTGGAATTCTGTTCCCGCATTTCATGGAAACATATTCCACGTATAAAAGGTCTCTATACCTTTGCCCCGTGTGGCGACGGGGCCCCGTGTGGCTAGGGAAAGAGTACAAACTGTCGCCACCCAATTCATCCCGAGGGTGTTGTTTGTAAGAGCCGACTATTGAAACACTTTTGCAAAACGATCCATTGCGTAGAGAAGGAAAACTCGAAATGGAACCCGGTTGTCAATAAAATGACAATCTAACGATTGTCAAGTTTAGTTGAAGGCCTAATGGGCGGCCTGAATAATTTCAACTGCGGTTCGTCACAACCTGTGCTTGTCCATTTCAACACGGCAATAGGCTTACCACCTATTTCGTGGAACATAAAACTACCTATAAGGCAAAACACACACTGGCGTGGGCGTATACATATAGGGGCGACTATACCTCAGTACCTATATATATATTTTACAGTGACTATACGTATGTATGTATATCTAATTTCACTCAGATCCGTTTAGCCTCTAGACCGTAATTTTGATGTAATTACAGCCAAAAATACTGCGAAAATAGAATAAAGTTTTTCCAAATCTAGAACTAAATAAAGGGCGCTAAGATGTAGAAGAAGTTAAAAAACGTCCTCCACCGTGTTTAAATGTAGTAGATTTCTTTGACAAATAGGCGTTTCCACCACGAGGTCGGCACAGGCGTTAATAATGTCCGTAAAATGGTTACGATAAGACTAACACGAACAATGTCGCATAAAACAGTTATTTTAAAAAATGTTCAAATACATTACAAGGGTTGGTTTCACTGCGTGTAAGCTCGGTGTTATTTGACTTTTCAAATAAATTTATTTACTTAATAACCAGAATTCTCTACCGAGTCTGAAAATTCTTGGGACTATAGAATTAATTATCGTTGGCCATTCTCATACAACATACGCACATAAATAAGTAATATATTAATGAATTTGTCATACGTTTTCACCAAGGAATAAAGTGTACGAAATAATATTAAATTTAAGGGTTCGGTAACGGATGCTCCTGGGACATCCTTCCGAGGGCTTACCCGGGGCTCCCAACCATAGGCTGTTGGGCGTTACGTGAGGTTTTTTAGTCGGTAGGAGTCCGGCATAGCATCCATGACGATTTTCCTTCACGTAAAAAAAGGGTCCAGTAACGGTTAAATACGGTAGGTGCCTACTCTATTTCTAAGACTTCGTTGTCCATTTGTCTGTCTGTCTGTATTTTACAAACCGTGATGGCTATACAGTTGAAATTCTTGTTTTTCTTTCGAGTTGACACTAAAATGGAACCTTAATTTCTTAATAGATGAGACTGCATTAGCACCGTGTGCTATTTAGAAAATAATTATTTACTTGCGAAAAAACCTCCGAAAATCATCGAAAATTATCTTTTGCACTTTGATTATTCCTGCTATTTCGATGATTTATAATAATTTCGAGAGGTGTTTTTTATAATGTATATAATTATTTTGTAAAAAGCACACTGTGTTGATGTAGTCTCATCTATTAAGAAATTAAGGTTCCATTTTAGTGTCATTTAATTAAGTGAGTTCTTGAATATTTCCAAAATCCTAAGTGCATTTTTTACGGACCTTAAGTATTTAAGTTAGTAATTTTCCAAGTAAAATTCACTCTCAGAACTCCCCCTTTAAGGTGCGGGGCAACAATAACTTCCGCTCAGTTGACTCTGCTCGAGATGTACGGGCTCGGATCCTGTGTTAAATTGATTTTTAAAATATTGCTCCAACGCCGCCACAGTTCCTGTCTGCGTCAAACTTGTTTTTAAGAGGAAATTATGTACCTAACGCCCTTTTAAACTTGGAACTTAGAAATATTGTTATTTGTAGGTAAACTCATTAAAGCTGTGCTGGTAACAAAATGGGGTAGATTTTTGTGAACGTTAATTTAAAGAAGCAGCCTGATTTAGTGTTCTGTAAATGATCAATGCAGTAAGCAGTCCTGGGGTATCCTTCCGAGGGCTTACCCGGAGGTCTCAACCGTAGGCTGTTGCGCAGGATACGTGAGGCTTTTTGGTCGGAATAGCATCCATGTAGGATTTTCCCTCACGTAAAAAAATCAGTAAGTAAGCAAGTGCTGACTGGTCCATGGATGGATGACCACTTTGTAATATTTAATTTGCAAGCGTATTCGTGCTTCGGAAGACCCGTTATGCCGTTGGGTCTGGTTTTCAGTAACATGACAGTCTTTAAGCTAACTTTAAGGCCAATGGGCGACTGGAAAAATTTCAACAGTAGGTGGGAACCACCTGCGCCAGTACTAAGTTATGTTTATAACACAATGATGTTCAGTGTTACTCACCAACTTGCTCAGAGGGAGGTTGCAAAATTACTCTATCCCAGGGCGCCTTTCTTCAGAGATTCCAGTGTGCGTGCAAGGGTAGGCTAGGGCTCTGACGAAAACAGCCAGGTAGGGTGTACACACATATATTTATATAGTACACAGTACACTACAGAGACAATGAGATTACATAGATACAGAAAGCACAGACATACATAAGAATATTACGGGTTTAAGTACTAATGGTACAGCACTACACTAAATCAGCGTGAGGAAGTAACTTAGGCGGCTAGACTACACGTATACAAATGGGTGACAAGTACTGGCCTTTGAGTCGAGCTGAAAGCGACCCCGTACGCGTAAGTCCAGGTGAAGTTGGCAGGTTTCTCTCGTAATACCTCGCTCGTGTGGTCCACGTGTTTCGGGTGTGGTTTAGAATAGTGGCTGACCAACTTTTCCCCGTACTAAAAAACCCAGAATCTGGGTATAGATTATCACAGAGTTTAATTCTTTCTGAGGAGAATAGGTGAAATCCAGGCTAATCTTCTTAACAAGTCCTCAGGTTCCAACTTATAACCTCTAAAGAAAAATTGAGGTGTGGTACTCAGAGTTATTTCAAAATTCACTGCTGCTTAGAGGATGGTAAAAGAGGCTTGACACTTCATAGCAAGGCTATTTATACCCTCACTATCGAATCCTCCAGAAAATCCTTCTCCTAACCAGTTTGCTGCTTCAGTCTGCGTCTATGCACATAAAACCCATAGACTAACCTCCGTTTCCTTGAGAGAGCTGTTGCCACAGCAAAAAAACAATGAATCGATCATGGCGCTCTGACACGCTCAATGATCATTGACAAGCCCGAGACCAGATATTGCTACTCATAGAAAATAAATGTTACAACCACCCCACCTTTTATAGTATTTCCTGCGGATATGACACTGAGGAGCGAATGAGAGAAAAACACTCGGTGCGGTGCATAGAAGAAACTACAACGTGACAATTTGTAGTCACGTACACACATAGAAATACAAACAAAAGATTAAAATAGTCTTACATAATGATCACATAGCACTGGTTTAATAAACTAGAGAAACAGTGCTATGTAGTTGCAGCATTGCTGACGTTGGGTATTGGAGACGGCTCCTCCTGATACTTCAGGATGTCCTTGATATGGTACTCCCCAAGATCCCTACCGTCCAGATCTGACAGCCTATATACTAAAGGGGATCGCTTAGTAGTCACCACACATTTAAGGAACTTAGGGGCTAGCTTAGAAGTAAAGTTCTTGGCCTTGTTTGACAGGTAGAACGTGCGTTTGTAAACTATCTGTCCCACTTTCAGCTCCACATGCCTTTTTCTGAGGTTGTAATACTTTTCATTACGCTGGTGGGCAACATTCAAATGTTTCCTCACCTGGTCGTATATGCGTTGTATTTCTCTCAGCTTGACACCGAAGGCTGATGGATCGTCTACAGAGACTGAAGCAGGGTGGCACGCAATATCTGTCTGCCTGTATAGCACTCCATCTCCAATAAACTCCCTACCATGTACCAAAAAGTAAGGGGTGAAACGAGTTGCTTCGTTAACTGCAGTGTTCAAAGCGCACTGTATCTCAACCAAGAATGAATCCCATGACTTGTGTTGTGACTTCACATAGCATGAGATCGCTTGAACAACATTACGAATAGCTCGTTCCGCCTGATTAGTTTGGACATGATACCTAGGGTTATAATATATATTAGGTACATTGTATTTAGCTAACAGATCTTTAAATGGCTTACTCACAAACTGAGGGCCATTATCCATGTAAATAGTCTTGCAGACTCCGTGCACGAGAAACACACTCTTCTCTATGAATCTCGCGACTACAGTGCCTGTGGCAACCCGAACAGGGCACAACATTACATATTTGCTAAAGTAGTCGGAGACCACGATCAGGTGTACGTTTCTATTGCTCGAAGTGGGAAAGGGACCAAGCAGATCGACAGAGATAGCTTCGAATGGCTTCGAAACCCGCTTCGGGCTACCCATTAGGCCGGGTCGAGACGTATTTACGGGTTTGTACTGCTTGCATGTTTCGCAATTCCCAACATATTCTTTGACGTCCTCGTACATCTTGGGCCAGTAATAATTTAGGGCTAACCTTTTATGCGTCTTCCAAACGCCGCCATGGGCACTAAGTGTGTCATCGTGGTACTTAGAGAGCAGGGGCAAGCGATCCTCCTGAGGTACCACCAGCTTCCAGTCAAAGTCTGAAGTCAAAGAATATTTATTTTTAGTTAACCTATATAAAAGGTTGTCACGAATGTCATAATTTGGTGACTTTCTAGGGTTCTTCCGAACACTATTCATGGTGTGGTCATACCACGGGTCTATAGTGGGTACTGCATCGAGGGAATCAATCTTGATGCGTGACAGAGCATCAGGTACAACGTGGTCTTTACCTTTTCGATGCTCTATGTCAAAATCGAATTGACTGAGCCTCATGCTCCAACGTGCTAGACGACCCGTGGGATTTTTTAGCTTATGGAACCACAGAAGAGATGAATGATCCGTGACGACCGTACATTTTTGGCCTTCGACGTACTGTCGAAATTGTTCCAAAGCAAAAATCACGGACCAGAAGTTCTCGCTCAGTTGTGCTGTAGTTCACCTCGTTCTTGTTGAGAGAACGGCTACAGTAGGCGATAGGGTGCTCAACACCATCGTGAGTTTGTGTCAGTACAGCAGCAACTGAGTAAGCTGACGCGTCACTAAGAATGCGGAAGGGCAACTCAAAGTTAGGCATTTTTAAAATAGGGGCAGAAACCAAGGCTGACTTTAGCAGGTTAAAGGACTGTTCAGCCTCAGGGGTCCATTCGAACTTAAGGTTCGTAGAAGTCAGTTTGCACAGAGGTTTACTAATCTTCGAGAAGTTGTTGACAAAGCGACGATACCAGCCGGCCATTCCCAGAAATCTCTTAACCTCCTTAGGGTTAGAAGGGGTGGGATAGTTGAGGATAACCTCAACTTTACCCGGGTCTGTCCGTAGGCCATGTTTGTCCACATAATACCCCAGGTATTTGAGTTCACTCCGACAAAAGTGAGATTTTTTCATATTAATTGTTAGGCCAGCATCCTTGAGTTGCTGATAGACTCTATGTAAGAGCTCTACATGCTCCGGATAGACGGTCCATGAGGCGTTGCATCGTGGAACTGGCCCCGACAAGACCGAAGCACATGGAATTGTAGTGGAACAATTCTCTCCGGGGAACCGTAAAAGCAGTCTTCTCAGCAGACTGGAGTGAGTCGAATGGAATCTGCCAGTAGGCCGCACTCAGATCTACAGAGGTTAAATACTTAGCATTATTAAGATGGTCCAAGATTTGATTGATATAGGGTAAGGGGTAGGCGTCACTCTTAGACACAGAGTTCAGATTGCGAGAGTCCAAGCACAATCTGAGGTCGCCGTTCGCCTTCTCCACCATGACCACTGGAGAGTTCCAGGCGGACTGAGACGGGGACACTACTCCCATCTCCAGCATTCGGTCCAGCTCGGCTTCCAGGGCCTTCTGTTTAAGGGGAGAGAGCGGATAATAACGCTGCTTGATCGGCTTGCTGTCACCAGTGTCAATGACATGGTGCACAAGTGAGGTCCGACCTAAACCCACCTTATCAGTGTTCAATGAGTCGAATTTTTCAATGACCTCGTTGATTACACACCTTTGTTCAGTTGTCAGGTTGTCGTAATCCTCGAGGCCACCGTTAAGGGACACAGACTCTATAGGAGTGTTATCACTAAAACTATCAAGGCTAATATTTTGTAAAATTAATTTATCACTTAACTTAAATTGTTGCCAGAAATCCACACCAAATATCATGGAGGTGGTTATTCCTGGGACAACATAGAACTTGACAACTCGGATAACCGAATTGTACTCAATTGGCAAAGAGATACAACCCAGACATTGCAAGTGAGAGCTGTCTGCAGTTGTAATACGAAAAGTAGGATTGATACTCACAAGATCAAAACCCAGTTCCAAGAAGATGCGGTGCGCTCCCTTACCTAGTATAGAGCAGGAGGCACCGGAATCTAGAAGGTCTAAGACATTTAAATTTAAAACCTTAACAACTAGAAACGGTCTAATGTTACTATCCCGTTTAGGAAACAGGACCTTATCAGAAATAGACTCAGATACAGAGTAATGCATAGAGTTCCTAACAAGGCCCTGGCCTACGCGTTTTTTGGCTTGCCAGCACATTGTGAGCAGTCTGGGGTCTTGACTCCTTTGAGACCACACCGGAAACACACCAGCTCCCTTGACTGTGTGCAGCTGTATGCAGCGTGTCCGCCCCCGCCACAACGAAAGCATTTGCGTTCGTGGGAGGTAGTCGGCGTCTCCACTGCAGACACCTGCTTGGTGGGCTTCTGTACCTTTGTTCTTATGCTGGTGTAAGTCCGACGAAATCTCAAACTTGTCAAGAGCAGGCTCATGGAAAGCGTCCGCCCTAGTACGCGCAAGCTCCAAGCGCTTACCCAAACGTCTCAAATCATCTATAGAGTTTACTTCATGCAAGGCCAGTTCTTTCATGTAGTCAGGTCGAATATTGTGCATGAGAATGTCCAGCTGTTCTTCAACGGGCATCTTACATGACAACCTTGAGAACATGGCTTGCATTGTACATAAATAGTTAACCAAGGACTCAGAGCGGGCTTGTGTACGCTGTCTTATCTCGTTCCTGAGGCGGTAATCATAATCAGGAATATCGAAGGTGTAGGGACTGCGGCACTAGTCCGCCATCTTGTAACCAGTCGCATTTGGGTTGCACTAGCGACTATAGACGTGTGTGACAATAAACGTACTTAGACATCTCTAATCGTTTGAATTAGATTATTTAAATATGCTCTCAATCATAATCATTGTAAGTGTGGTACTATTATATGCATATATTTTATACCAGCATTATAAGAAACATACTCAGAAAGTATTTCAAAAACAATTGGACACTACCGCAGCAGCGTTAAGCCAAGCTACAAACAGTACCAATCAACGCCAATTTATGCAACAAGTGTAATAGAAATAAGGAAATTGTTGTTCGGTATAAAGAAAACACTGTATGTATATTATACAAATTTTATTTTTTTCTTTCAAATGTACCACTAGATTATGACTGTTGATTTTGTAACATTGTATAACCTTCCTTTTTACCATTATAAATGTGTCAAAATTATTAAAAAAAGGGGGGATGAGTGTAGGGACCGCGGCACTAGTCCGCCATCTTGTAACCAGTCGCATTTGGGTTGCACTAGCATATAGACGTGTGTGACAATAAACGTACTTAGACATCTCTAATCGTTTGAATTAGCACCTCGTTAGTGTGTCCCCTAAAAAGGTATCTCTAAGCTCACTAATAAGATCCTCATATGAGATGAAGTTAGCTTTGTTTGTACGGAACCAAGACAAAGCCGGTCCATCCAATAGGTCGGAGAAAACCATAAGGAGTCTAGGCTTAGTAACCTCCCGAGCACATCTAAGTTCCTCTAATCTCTCTAAAACACACGTACACAAGTAGAACCATCATATTTTAAATTAAATGAACATAAGTTAAGGGGACGTTCTTTATACACTATGTTACATGTAGAACTATTCCTACATGAACTAGCTCGCAGTGAGCGGTCCTCTCTCACTACTGGTGAAGTATACTCCACCTGGTCACGACCCGAAGGATCATCACCATCATCATCCGAACCCTCGGATTCAGAATTACTACCGGGTTCAGCCCTAGCAATGATCTTCACTAGCCTACCACGAATTTCCATCAGGTCAGGGCAATCCAAACCACATCGCGCCAACCTAGTTAGCAGATAGTTTGCTCTGATAACTATTCTTAAACGAGAGTTATTGTTGGCCAAAAACTCACCTGACTGAAGAGCCTCCTCCAACTCGGAGACCTTCGGAAGGCAGGTCGAGAGCTCAGCCGATGCATCAGCGGGTACCGGAACACTCGCTTTGATGCTTCCCCGTCGGACAGTCGGTGTGCCGCTCTCAGCTCACCCCGAAGACCAGTCACCGTCGCATCCGGTTCCACTGAAATTCCCATGTGGGACAGCTCGTTAGCAAGTTCATCTTTTCTTAAATAATTAATATATTTTTGCATCTGTGCCATGATTTAAAAGTTTAAATACAACAGTTCTAAAGATAGTAATGTGAATGACACCAGGTGGGGTTCAATTACCAAGTAAATAATATAAATTAAGTTTCACTAAGTGTATGATAACTAAGGTTTTAAATTAATATTTAGAATTTTAAGAAAATTACAAGCTGACTAAAGGAGTTTAAAGTTTCTATAGTTTCTGAGAGCAAAGTTCAGGTTAATATTCAAATGGCAAGGTATCTACTTTAAACCATCAAAAAAGTTTAAAGTTACACAGAGAAATTCACTAAGTTTACACAGTAAGAAATTTACCAAGTTTACCTTACAAGGTAAAGCTATAGAATAATATATATTAATCTATACTAATATTTTGTTATAATAAATATAGGTGTGCACCATAAAAAAGATAAAAAAGAACATAAAAAAGAAAAGAAACACAATAAGAAAAGAAGTGGGTATTCCAAATAAAATCAAAAAATCTTTCCAGAATCACAGCTATTTTTAAATTAGAATTTAGAATTTTGTGTCTTTTCCAGCCAAAGATGTAGGTAGCTGGAAGAAGACGAAAGGGATAATTTTGTGCTTAGCTGCTAGCACCACCAATTAACGTCCTGGAGCGTCTCGGACGGGACACCAGGATGGTTTCGCCAGAGGTAACCACCTATACACACACACTAGACTGAGACTACCGCAGAGTAGACCCAGAGATTTGCCACTACGTTGGGAGCCAATTTATAACACAATGATGTTCAGTGTTACTCACCAACTTGCTCAGAGGGAGGTTGCAAAATTACTCTATCCCAGGGCGCCTTTCTTCAGAGATTCCAGTGTGCGTGCAAGGGTAGGCTAGGGCTCTGACGAAAACAGCCAGGTAGGGTGTACACACATATATTTATATAGTACACAGTACACTACAGAGACAATGAGATTACATAGATACAGAAAGCACAGACATACATAAGAATATTACGGGTTTAAGTACTAATGGTACAGCACTACACTAAATCAGCGTGAGGAAGTAACTTAGGCGGCTAGACTACACGTATACAAATGGGTGACAAGTACTGGCCTTTGAGTCGAGCTGAAAGCGACCCCGTACGCTGTCAAGTCCAGGTGAAGTTGGCAGGCTTCTCTCGTAATACCTCGCTCGTGTGGTCCACGTGTTTCGGGTGTGGTTTAGAATAGTGGCTGACCAACTTTTCCCCGTACTAAAAAACCCAGAATCTGGGTATAGATTATCACAGAGTTTAATTCTTTCTGAGGAGAATAGGTGAAATCCAGGCTAATCTCCTTAACAAGTCCTCAGGTTCCAACTTATAACCTCTAAAGAAAAATTGAGGTGTGCTACTCAGAGTTATTTCAAAATTCACTGCTGCTTAGAGGATGGTAAAAGAGGCTTGGAACTTCATAGCAAGGCTATTTATACCCTCACTATCGAATCCTCCAGAAAATCCTTCTCCTAACGAGTTTGCTGCTTCAGTCTGCGTCTATGCACAAAAAACCCATAGACTAACCTCCGTTTCCTTGAGAGAGCTGTTGCCACAGCAAAAAAACAATGAATCGATCATGGCGCTCTGACACGCTCAATGATCATTGACAAGCCCGAGACCAGATATTGCTACTCATAGAAAATAAATGTTACATGTTCTCGTATGTTGAAACGCTGAAGGCTTTCAGGTGAGGTGACGAAAGAGATAAATGAGAAAAAAGGTGACGGTTAAAATTTAAAATTACAATTTATGGAAAAGAAAAAAACGCAGGATCACTGGGGATGATCAAGTAGCAAGGGTAGCGTTTTTCTTTCGGTTTCTGGAGGCGCTGACTTATCTGGGGTGTCCTCGCTGAAGCGTCGGGGTATGTTCCCTCCGAAGGTATCGGTTCTTCAATTCAGGTATCGGTTCTTTAATTCCTATCTAATAAAATTAAACGTAGTTAATTGTTGTGTAGCAACGTTGCAATGTACATAATTAGGTATGTTATGCCCAGGCTAGATCTTTCTTTAAAAACACTTAAAGCAATATACAAACCCGTCAGGCATGCTATATTGGTTCAGCCCTTAATACCTTGGACTGAAGAAACCTAGCGAATACAACTTAAACTACTTTCTATTCCGTAAGAAGAATAATATGAAAACATGTACATACCTAATTCTCGGGTAAATATTGGCAAAAAACTACATTTTCAGGGTTCCGTACCAGAAGAGTAAAAACGAGACCCTATTATTGAGCCTTCTCCCAACTCTTTGTCGTCTGTCACCAGGCTGTATCTCATGACTTGTGACGACTAGAGAGCCACGAGTCACGGCTTTATCCCCGAAGGGGTAGGCAGAGGCATACTTCTGCCTTCCCCTTCGGGGATAAAGACGTGACTATATGTATGTATGCATATAGAAATTATAATCTATTGAAATTTCAGCCCACAATTCACCCTATAGTTTTATGTCCCTCGTATTGGTGGTGAGTCCTTCCCACGTATTGCCTTGTTGAAATGGACAGGGTCGTGATGATCCGTACTTGAGAAATTTTTCAAGGCCTTCATCTTGGCCTAACGATCCTCATTTCACTGACAACCAGGTTTCATTTCGATATTTATTTCTCTACGCAATGGATTGATTTGCGAAAGTGTTCCCTTAGTCGCCTCTTACGATACCCTTGATACGAATTTGATGTGGTGACTTTTGTACTCTTTCCCGTTGCCGCATTGGGTTCCCGTCGGCAAAAGGGGTTATTATTTCTGTTCCAATTTTTGGTACGGAACCCTCTCTTCTTCTCTCTTTTCTTATTTTGTTTTTCAGAACCCGTCAAGCACATTTCATACGGAATTATGCTTAGTTAATAATGTAAGCCTTCAATAGTAGTCTGCAAAGGTATTATGAGATGTAATAATTGTTTTACTTCGTGAAATGAGAGCTGCTTTCATAAATTACTGAAATATAACGGACTTTATTTTACTTCAATATTTATTTATTGTAAAATTTACAGCCTTTTGAGTCTGCCGACAGTCTAGCTCAATTAGCTAATGATGTAAATCTAGTCGGTCTGGAAAAGCCTGAGGTCACACTGCGGTTTCTAACCACAAAATGTCAAAACCAATGAAACCATAGACTCAGTTTCATTAGTTTTTGATATTTTGAGGTTAGAATTTGACATTTTGAGGTTAGACTGCAACCACCAACCGCAGTGCGGGCTCAGACAAAGATCCTAGGCGGAAAATGTGACGACAGTGGATTTTGGCGTAAATTGAAAGAGACCCAGTGCAGCAGCAGTGGACTGCTACAGGCTGATTTGTTTGATTGCTTGTCTCCTGGCCTCTGTGTTGAGATATGGACCCTCGAGAAAATAGAAATGTTTTCACGTGTTTGTAGAGGGACCTTTAAAACTTTATGCCATATAATGAGCAAGGGGAATACCAGCAAAATCTCTATTTCGACCTAGGATTGTCAAGAGCTTCAGTAAGCTCTTTATTAAACGGATATCCAAAGCGGCATTGATAGGATCTTACCAGATTTGGTTGGGCAGAGGGGGAAACATTGTGAACGGTGGAAGGTGAGCGCTGACGCATCTTAAGGTGTCCACCCTAAACCTACTCAAATGGGTCGCAAGTCCCAGACACCCTCTCAGTGTTTCCCTCTGTACCACGCTATGGACCCGGCGCCAGCACGGTAAATCCATGGAATGCTGAGGAAACGGTCTCTTTAAAGCGGAAGGGCCTCCATACATCGGCGTGCCTTCATCAGGTTGCAGTGTATTAAGTTACTTCTCGTCTACCCTGCGGCCCGGTAGACGAAGCGCATAACAAGTATTCCGGCCCTTGTCTAGAGCTGATAGTCACGGACAAAACTGCTACAAAAATGCTTAAATTCGTTCCGACTTAAACTGAAGGGTATATAAAGCTTGTGCAATGGGATCCAAACAAATGATATTATGTACCCTACATTGTTTTGTATTTCTGAAAACATAAAGGTATCCCGTTAACTAAACTCGAGATCTCAGCAATAGTAGTCACATCTATACTTCCCTACTAATATTATAGTAAGTAACTCTGTCTGTCTGTCTGCTGTTTGTAACGCTTTCACGCTTAAACGGCTAGAGCGATTGCGATGAAATTTGGTATAGAGATGGGAAGGACATAGGCTACTTTTTAACCGACTGCGCAAAAGGAGGGTTACGATTTTACGCGCGAACTGCTAGTACACAATAAAGCCCGGTTTCCATCAAGAGAATGTAACACCACTGTAAACTGCATACTTTTTTCCTGCCTTCACGCACCACAGTATTACCACAAATTAGATAGTACAGATGGAAGCCTGCATACCAAATTCGCTGAAACTACACACACATAGACACCGCTCACAGAGTTCACAGACGCGAGGTCAGAGATTTTCATTGCAGTTTTCGAAACTGATTGGTGCGCGAGTGTGGGTAGCAGAGGGTAGGTGTTAAAGAAAAGTAGTAAGGGCTCGTTTAAGGAGAGGCGGGGCGTTGAGCTTCACATGCGGCGTGCCTTGCCGCGGCACGTCGAGCGATTTGACCGTTTATAGTGAGGCGGCGCGTAAAGCCGGCCGCGTCGTGTCACGCGCAAACTCATACATATAGAAATATCGCCGCATCTCTTCCAACCCTCTTACTTGCGGCGTCACCCGCCGCTTCATCCGCCGCGTTCCCTCATTGCGAAATTGGCTGGTTTACCCGCCGCATCCTCCGCGGCGTCCTCGCCTGTCGCTTCATTCGCCGCGTCCGACGCGGCGCCACACGTCGCTTGGGTACTCTTCGCGGACCGCACCGCTCGACGCGTCGCGTCTCCTTAAACGAGCCCTAAGCTTCCATCTGTACCTACTATCTCTAATTTGTGACTGTATACTGGCACGAGTAATGCAGCTTCATTAATGGGCCCGCTCAGATCGGTTTGTGAAGGTAAACGGACTGCCACCTTCACAAAAGTGTGAAAATTAGGTTATTCATCCACTATTACGGAAATTACTGAGAGAACTCGTAACCCGTAATTGGATGGCGGTAAGAGTAAATTGCAGTCAAATTCCATTGAATGTGAGCAGAGCCCTAATTGCTCGTTTTATCGTCAGTTTGGTGAAGTTTTATTGTGGTTGACGTACACTATTAAGAAGTGAAAGCGAAGAAGAAAACCTACGATATTTGAAATAGAGAGATTTTCAGACGAATAGGACATAAAATAGTATACAAAAATAAATAATAGTATAAGAGCCCGGGAGTCAAGGTATGCAGCAAGAAACTGATTAACTTTTCGGACTATTGCTGGCATAGTGGTTCTGGTAGAGTTGCGCTTTTTTGGTATTAGATGGCAGTGTGCAAGAAAGTTCCATGTTTTTTGAACTTAACAATCCGCTTGATAGAAATCCATGGCAGCATCTAGAGAATTAGGTAAAGGTGACTCTCATAGACCTCTCACAGACTAAAAGTATTGTACCTACTTCTTAACGCTCCTCTTGAGGATCCCGAGGTAGTAGAAACACTTGCGCTCTTTGTAATGATTCTGATGAAGATTCTCTCCACAATATGGGAGTTGATAGTCCCATACTCTATCCCTCTCCATCTCTCCTCTCCTCTGCCCCAGCATCCATTGTTGGGAATCGAAAGGTAGAGATTGAAACGTGTTTCAGCCCACATAAGATATCAGAGCCTATTACCATATTATTCGCCATCTCCAAAAACGTGTAGACATTTGATATTTAAAAACTGAGAGTTACATATTAAAACTTCTCGATATATACAGCCCTCTAGTGTACTCAACCAAATAGATTTTTATGTATCAGCTGGAAGTGGCCGGGCGTGTAGCTTTCTTCGTAATGCACAATTAATGTAACTCCCGCCGGCAAATTAGATTGAACTTAGGTACGTATCGCGCTAGTGTGTAGCACCCTTTGTAATGTTAAGTGGATTAGCTTGTTTGATTTCGTTCTGACCTTCGCGTCTTAAGGTTTTATTGGGGTTTGTGTGAGTGGGTTTATTGAATAGCTCAGGAGTTGAAGGTGATCTTATCGTTTTATATGACTGGGCTCCAACTATTGTAAATGCCTCGGTGGTGAATTCGGTAGTGTCACCGACTGTCGCGCTGAAGTCCTAGGTTCGATTTCCGGGTTGGTCAAAATATTTGTGTGATCCACAAATGTTAGTTTCAGAGTTTGATGTGTTCTATAAGAAAGTAGGTATGTATTTAGAAATAGGTAGTTACCTTATGTCTGTCAGTAGTACATAAGATATCTGAGATATCTATGGCCCTGAGCCTATTACCATATTCGCCATCTCCAAAAACGTATAAGCAGTTAATATTCGAAAACTGAGAGTTTCAAAACTTCTCGATATTATATAGAACCCTCTAGTGTACTCAACCAAATAGATTTTTATGTATCAGCTGGAAGTGGCCGGGCGTGTACCTTTCTTCGTAATGCACAATTAATGTAACTCCCGCCGGCAAATTAGATTGAACTTAGGTACGTATCGCGCTAGTGTGTGGCACCCTTTGTAATGTTAAGTGGATTAGCTTGTTTGATTTCGTTCTGACCTTCGCGTCTTAAGGTTTTATTGGGGTTTGTGTGAGTGGGTTTATTGAATAGTTCAGGAGTTGAAGGTGATCTTATCGTTTTATATGACTGGGCTCCAACTATTGTAAATGACTCGGTGGTGAATTCGGTAGAGTCACCGACGAGGTTCGATTTCCGGGTTGGTCAAAATATTTGTGTGATCCACAAATGTTAGTTTCAGGGTTTGATGTTTTCTATAGATGGTTAAGTAAGTTTGTATTTAGAAATAGGTAGGTATGTAGGTACCTAAATATGTCTATGAGTAGTCTAGATCTCACATAGTAAGTCGCTCAGCTTTCAGAATAGTTAATAACAACATTGTAGGGCCCTGCAGGGACATCCAATCTGCAGGGAGCTCCCAACCATAGACTGTTGGGCGTTACGTGACGTGTTTTAGTCGGTAGGAGTCCGGCATAGCATCCATGAGGATTTTCCCTCATGTTAAAAAAAGGCAATATTGTAGGAAGTCTTTTATTTATTTACGTGTGGATGTTCCTCATGGATCCCGACTCTTAACAACTAACCAACACGTTGCCCTACTGCCGAGAGCCCCAGGTAAGCTCTCGAAAGGATATCCCAGGATTTCCGACAGAAAATGTAATTTACTATGTACTATGAAGCGAGTTTTCAATAAATTCTACTTATTCATGTAATACAATATGTATAATCCCATATCTGTTTTCGACAATTCGATAAACATGATTATTTTAGTTAGTGGTTGTGGTTTAATAAATATTATTTGGAAAAAATAACAATTGTATCAATAACAGTGCAATAGTGATAATTGCGTTGAGTAAAACTTATGTATTTTTATTTGCTGTATGTTGAATATCGCAATAATACTGACTGCAATTTGTATCAATTCTACATTTTTGTTTTTCCGAATCCCACGCAAATACTCCCAGGGTCCACTATTCTTACTTTTCTCTTCGCTAATCTATCCCCTCCTTCTTGCCAGGTCTCCTGCATTTGACAGTCCATCAGGTGGAGCCGCCAGATTATCTGCTACCATAGTAGTATAAAAAATTCTTGAAGTCAAGTTACCACTTACCGACCAATGACTATATTACAAGATTAGTTTAAAAAAAAAATTGTAAACATCTTCACACACAGGTTGTTTCCTTATTAGTGGGGATGTAGGTATGTTTTAGTCCATCAGATACCGCTATATTATTTAGTTACATTTTACTCCCCCCGTCCATATAAGTTTGCATTATATCCTGCCCCGATAAAACAACGAAATTCATTGAAATTTCAAAGCGAAAGAATAACACACAACCGAATTTTAATCCCGAAAAAAGTAAAGTTGCAATATAAATATTATAAGGTAAAATTGTTTCATCAGACATGTCTTATCTCCAATCCTTGTATCAAAACTCCAACCAAACAAAGGTTGTTTTGACTCGAGTCCCCTCCTCACCCATCCCATTGAATTTGGGGGTTGTGAAATAAAAAATGCTTACGTAGTACGCCCTTTCTATTAAAAATAAAAATGTTGGACCAATTTGGTCGGTAATCAGCTGAGTACGCGATCTTGCGATAGGCTCTGTTTATTCGGCAGAGAGTTCTCGAACAACCAAGGACTTTTTACGGGTAATTGAGATGCTGTAGGACAAATTATGAGAGGAGGTGTTAATTAAAAACGTGTTAAGTGTTGCCATTGTTTGATGTGTACCTGATAATGGTGGATGAAAGTTGTCGTTGTCAAAGTTTCCATGACAATAAAGTTAAGAAAATGGCCAGCGCAACTCCAAGTTGTAGTAAAATCTGGTCACCTTTGGGGAAGGTTTAGGAGCAGCAGTTGGACAGTGAGGGTGCTGCTCACGATCTTTATAGAAGCAGGCCCAAGACGATAGCGTGACGTGAAAGATTCACGTACGCCACTCGCCATAAGATGCGGGATAGCAGTGGTAGCCAAGGTCTGTTAAGAATTCTGAGGTCATCCTTCCGAGGGCTTACCCGGGGCTCCCAACCGTAGGCAGTAGGTAAGGAACGTGTGGTTTTAAGTCGGTAAGAGTCCAGCATAGCATTCGTGTAAGATTTTACTCACGTTAAAAAAAAGTGCCTGTGCTTAGGATGACACTAAAATGGAAATTTTTGCTAATTGTGAGGTAAGTCACAGAGTTACACGACTAAACGCAAGGTCGCGTGTTGCTTTGTGGTAGGTATGATGTTGGTATAACAAACATATTTTTGTACAAAAGTACGTAGATACGACTATTAGATAATCTGTGACAAAAGTGCCAGATACCACTTAGTCGTTGAAAATCTGCCTATAAAGCGCATTTCATTTGTGAAAGTATGCCTCTCATTTTCAAATTTGGTAGATTCATTGTTTTTTTTGTACCACACTAGCAACGTTTGAAACAAGGTTTGGTTTCGAGATTCTTTTTCTTCCTCATAACCTCGTCGTTTATCCGGCGTCCTATTCTCACAAATACATACATCACGCCAATACTTACCGTGAATGAAAATATTTTAATATCCGTCTTACCTGTACCAATACACAACCACGATTAAATCGATAACGCGGCAAAGTAATGAAACATTTTTCTTGAAATTTCAAAAGTAAAATAATCGACGTTCTACCTCCTCATTTCCTTTATAATATACACCGCAAATGGCACAGGAGTGTACTTAAAAGCTCTCGACCGAAGCTCTTGTGGGACACTCGATGCTCCTACGATTAACGTGAGCGAAAGCTGGTGTTCATCTTGTGTGCCCAGCATTTGAATAGCAAAGGACTAATAAACGCATCATGGTGTAAGAGCGGTGAGAAATAAATATTGATGGTAGTGAAGTGGATTGATTATAAACTAGAAATTTAATATTTAAAGCAATTAGTATGCTAACTTTTTCATAATATTTTATTATAAAGTGAAAAAAGACAACTTGGCCCAGACGGGACTTGAACCAGCAACCTTTGCCTAATCCTTTCATGATTTTTTCACTTTATAATAAAGTATTATGAAAAAGTTAGCATACTAATTGCTTTAAATATTAAAAATCTATAGATTGAGTCGGAGACATCAAATCAATGTATAAAAATGATTGCAATATCGTTCATTGATATCAGAGTTGCTAAGTAGCTCGATAGATGGCTCTGTGCCATACTCTTAAATGGCGGTTACAATAAGGTGAAGAATTTCAACTTGTATCAGTACGGCTCCCGTAGCTCAATTGGTTAGAGCATTGCCCTGGATTAGGCAAAGGTTGCGGGTTCAAGTCCCGTCTGGGCCAAGTTGTCTTTTTTCACTTTATAATAAAATATTATAAACTAGAAACTTATTTATTACTATAGTAACAGGTCCGTAGAAGAAATCAATCAATATCAATACATATAATAAAATCGTAATCGTAAAATCGTTTTAAGGTCGCTGTCTGTACACGGAAGATAAATAAGAAAAAATATTATAGGGGGGAGGGGGGGGGGGGGGGCTTATGAACGCAATAGAACCCAAAACAATAATTTTTTGAATTTTTGTCTGTTTGTCTGTATATCTGTACGTTTGTGCACGCTAATCTCAGTAACCGCTTAACCGATTGCAATGCGGTTTTTATATTGTGTTGAGGTTTACTCCACTTAACATTTAGTGTTTATTTCATGTCAATCGGTGTATAAATAAAAAAGTTATATCACTAGAATCATACATAGACATATGAATCTAAAAATGGGTAAATCTAAACTGGCGTGTTGGTCTATTCTAAAACAATTTAGTCCGCGCCGAAGGCGTGGACTAAATTGTAAAGTTCTAGAATAGCCTTAATCATTAAGCTCTTTTATGATTAAGCTAACAGGACAGTTTCACACGCTGCTTGATAGGTCTGATGAAGAAATACCTTTCCTTCTTTACACCTTATGTGTCGTAAACGAAGTTGCGCGTTCAGCTAGTCCTACATAAAAGTACTATATTAGTATCTTTGATATTACCAAAGATAATATAATAGTATTTTATGTAACATACAGATAGGCAACTCCCTGCCCCTCACTGACCAAGCTTCCCCACCCCCGCCAGTCCCGCCTCAGCTCATTATAGTTGGCGGTTGTTTTGAGTGAACATTTGCTTAGCCTTATTGGTCACACACACATTCAAGCTGTGTACGAACATAGCGTGTTTTTAGTGTAGGCGATTGAATACAAAACGAATCATTTGCCAAGGACTTTTTACGGGTAATTGAGATGCTGTAGGACAAATTATGAGAGGAGGTGTTAATTAAAAACGTGTCAAAACAGTGTCGCGCGGACCACTATGCGAGTAGGTTGTGTCCTTCTACGCATGCAAATATAGTCGCGTACGCCGTGTGTAAACAATGATTTCAAATCGAGTGAAATGTTCTAAGTGCAATATCGTAATAAATGAAGTGCTAGCGTTTGTGAATAATAAATTAGACGTAATGGACGAAGAAAGTATTAGTCGTATATGTGTGAGTGCTTTCTCTGAAACGGATATTGTGTTAGCTAAAGACTTGCTATTTGAGTCTATACCAGCGATCACGAAACAGAAGAAAACTAGAAAGAGAGATGGGAAGACGCTTCGAAATATAGAAGATATCATATGTGTTCTGAAGGAGACTGATCCGGAAGAATTACCAATTTTTGTTGCTCGCGAATTACAAAAGCTACCCCCAATTCTTTTCGATCATGTGGATGTGACAAAAATATTGAAGGATCTATTAATAATGCGACAAGAGATAAGCTATATGAAAGAGCAGTTTGCGACAACAGAACAACTGGAGACATTAAAATATGAACTAGAAACGTTGAAGCATACTTCTATAGTTAACAATTACGAACGCAACATAAATACGCGGCGCGGGGCATGTACAATGCCAAGTTTTGATGATGTCGGTGATAATCATAAGTCACCGCTAGGCAGTGAAGATGTGAACAGCCGGGATCATGTTATTTTTTCTTCCCCGGAAACTTTTTATCGCGAAATTGTGCCAAATAACTTTTCTACTGTGAAAAAGGGTACTTCTACATTACGAACAACAAGTAGACAGCACTCTCTAAAAAGTGACGAACAGAATAGTACAATGAAAAATCCGACTACAAGCAAAAGTCAACCGTCTTTCTCTCGAGACAAGGGTCAAAATTCCATTGCTGTAAATGATAGTGTTGCTGGGCTCGCTCTTTCAACGGCCAAACAAGTGAGTCACCCTCCTCAGCTGACTACACGAGAGAATACCACTAAGGTGGGGCATACGGAACATAAGTTAAGCGCACCACCACAAACGGCAATCAAAAACAAAACTATGGCTGAAATAGTGCAGGATGGTGAATGGAGTCGCGAAAAACCGAGTGGTGATTGGATCAAGGTTCAGAGACGTAAACACAGGAACCGTTTTGCGGTAAGCAGGGGGAAGGCGTTTGTGGATACTAGCGTGAATTTCAAGGCTGCACAAACTAAGGTACCAATTTATATTTATAATGTGGCGAAGGATGTGTCTATATGTGACATAACTTCATATGTTACAAGCAAATCAAATATCAATGTTACAGTGGAAAAGATGAGTATGAAAATTGAAAAGATTTACAATTCATACAAAATTTTCGTTCCTCAAGACAATGTTGATTTGTTTTTGCAAGATGATTTTTGGCCTGCCGGCATACATTACCGACGATTTGTACAATTTGGTTTTAAAAACAAACGTGCAACCACCCTGCGATCAACAGAGAATTCTGATAATTGTTTATCCAATAATCCACAATGACAAACACAAAATTGGTAACCTTTAATTGTAAGAATGTTGTCAGGTCTGTAGAAAATATACGAAAATTGTGTAAAACAGTGGATTTAGTAGCGCTGCAGGAGACGTGGTTACTATCACACGACCTACCTTTTTTGGGAACTATAGACGATAACTTCGCGTACACGGGAACTTCGGCGATGGACACCTCCGTTGGCGTATTGCGTGGCCGACCGTACGGAGGAGTCGCCCTCCTCTGGCGAAAAAGTGCATTCCCTATAGTCTCTGTGATCAATTGTATAAGTGCTCGTCTGGCGGCCATAAGGGCTACACTCCGCGATCGTTCAATCCTTGTGTTTACAGTATACATGCCTACGGACCGTAGTGAAAACTTACTGGAATTTACGGAGTGTTTAAGTGAAATTAATGCCTTAATTGAAAACAATAGTGTCGAGTCAGTTTTTATAATAGGCGATTTTAATGCGCACCCGGGTGAATCGTTTGCGCAAGAGCTGTTGTCATTCTGTGCGGAGCAATTATGGTCGTGCGTCGATATGAATGCGCTGCCATCAGGCACACATACATTTGTGAGCGACGCACACGGTAGCCTACGATGGCTCGATCACTGCGTGGTGACCGGCGCAGCGCTGCCCGCCGTTATCAATGTGTCGGTATTATATGACTCATACTGGTCGGATCACTTACCTGTTATGTTAGAATGCGATCTTAATACAATTCATGCTTCAATAATAAAACCTAACATGTTGTATGTAAGAAATAGGGTTATTTGGGGTGAACGTGATGCTTCTGAAGTTAATAAATATCATTATTATTGTCACTCACGTTTAAGGCAAATAGATTTTCCTACGCAATTTAATAAGTGTTGCGATACGATGTGTAATAGCTCTAGTCACTTGTCATTACTGGACGAGATGTACCGTGAAATTGAAAGTATACTTGTGAACGCATCTGAATATAGTTATTGTGATAAAATTATTGGAAAACGTAGACATGTGACAGGATGGAATAAGTACGTTCGTGATGCTCACGGGAGTGCCCGGCTGTCTTATAAAACTTGGTTACAGTGTGGTAAACCTAGATCTGGAGTAGCTTTTAGGGATATGGTTGAATCCAGAAAAATGTTTAAATCAAAATTAAAATGGTGCCAAGTCCATCAAAACCAAATAAAAATGGATATTATTGCTAAACATCATTTGAATAAAGATTTTAGTAAATTTTGGAAAGCCACTAGTAAGTTGAGTCATAGGCCGGGCATTCCCGTGAGCGTTGAGGGTGTCTATAATCCTCACGACATTGCGGGTTTGTTTCGCCAGTATTTCAGGGTGAACTCGCCAGTTATGAGTCAGCAGCAGCTGCCTGTTTCTGAGACCGTCTGCCACGAGCGCCTCGTGACTTTTTCTACAAAACAAATTGCTGAAATTATCAAAAACATGGTGAGAGGTAAATCACCCGGGCACGACGGCCTCAGCATCGAGCATCTGCAGCATGCAGGGGTTCACCTACCCCGTGTTTTAAGTATGTTTTTTAATTTATGTTTGGCTCACTCGTACTTGCCTGAAAGATTAATGTACACTCTTGTCGTACCAATTATCAAAAACAAAACTGGTGACACGTCCAGGTTGACGAATTACAGGCCTATTTCTTTGGCGACTATAATTGCTAAGATATTGGACAGTCTGCTTGTTGGCCAGCTTGAAAAACATCTGACGATCAATGATGCTCAATTCGGGTTTCGGTCTGGTCTGTCGACAGACACTGCTATTCTGTGCCTCAAGCAGACTGTGCAGTACTATACAGCGAGGAAGACGCCTGTATATGCTTGTTACCTGGACCTTTCCAAGGCATTCGACCTGGTATCATACAGGAAGCTATGGGACAAGTTGAGACAGGATACAAGCACACCGCCAGAGGTAGTAAATTTGTTTAAGTATTGGTACGATAACCAACAAAATCGTGTGAGATGGGGTGATTCACTTTCGGCAGAGTACAGATTGGAGTGCGGGGTGAGACAGGGGGGATTGACGTCTCCGGCGCTCTTCAATCTTTATATGAACAGGCTGATCGGTGGGCTCAGCGGCACCGGTATCGGGTGTCACGTGGATGGTCAATGCATGAATAACATAAGTTATGCCGATGACATGGTGCTGTTGAGCCCATCGATCGGAGCTCTTAGAAAATTGATATCAATGTGTGAATCGTACGCCGAGGACCATGGGCTCAAATATAATGCAGCCAAGAGCGAATTCATGCTATTTAAAGCTGGAAACAAAACCTTCCACAAAATACCACCAATTAGGCTATGCAACACTCCTTTAAAACGAGTACATAAATTTAAATATTTGGGTCACTGGGTCTCGGATGATCTCAAGGATAATGAGGATTTAGAGCGTGAGCGAAGGTCGCTGGCTGTCCGATGTGGCATGTTGGCTCATAGGTTTGCACGTAGTAATAAAATGGTAAAGCTTACGATTTTTAAATCATATTGTCAAAGCTTTTACACGTGCAGCCTATGGGTGAATTTTACGCAGAAGGCATACAGCAACCTTCGCATTCAATATAATAACACGTTCCGGGTGTTGATGGGACTGCCGCGTTTTTGCAGCGCGTCGGGTATGTTGGCCGAAGCGAATGTCGACAGCTTTCAGACGATTATGCGCAAGAGATGCTTTACTCTTTTACACCGGATACGCGACAGTCCCAACAACATTGTAAGAACGCTGGCTGACCGGTGGGACTCTCCGATGCTGGAGCGGTGGATACGACTGCATGCAGTCAAGTAGACGCCGTCCTTGGTGTTGGGGTGATTCATTCAGCCTACTTAGTTTTTAAGTTCCACTAACACTAGTTTTAAGGTTATTGTTACTAACCCAATATAACACTAACATTAGTTTTAAGATAATTGTTACTAACACATTTATGGAAGAAATTCTGAGAATAAATGATTATTATTATTATTATTATTATTTGTATAGAGATTCCGCCCTGTGATATTACTCCAACCAATGTAGGAATATATTAAGTCACAATTTTTTCTCAGAACTGATATAAACAGGCATAGTATGCGCCTACTTTTTATCACTTGTATTTTGCCCCATTTATGTAGGTGGCGCCTTTTGCGAGGCCTCCAACGTGAATTATATTATTAGTTTTAATAGCTGTGCCCGCGACTACGTTCGCGTGGAATGTTATAAAAAAAATTGTTTATTTAGTTTTTTTTTTGTTTTTGCCATTTTTTTAAAACAAATTTTCTAAAATGAAAGTAACCTAAGTTACTTCTTATTACATAAGCTATCTGCCAGTGAAAGTCCTGTCCAAATCGGTCCAGCCGTTCCAGAGATTAGCCGGAACAAACAGACAGACAGACAAAATTTAAAAAATATATATTTTGGTATGTGTACCGTATATACATGCATATGAATGTAGCAGAAAGCGGTTATTTTAATATTACAAACAGACGCTCCAATTTTATTTATTTGTATGTAATGTATGTATAGATAATACGTAGCGTTTACTGGTCTTGTGGTACAGTGGTTAGTGTGCCTAACTACGGATTTGGAGGTCGTGGGTTCGTTTCCAACCTAGGACAAATCTCTTTGTGTGATGAGCACACAGATTTTTTCCGTGTCTGTGTGTAATCCATCTATATAATACTAGCGGACGTCACACGGTTTCACCCGCGTAGTTCCCGTTCCCGTGGGAATACGGGAATAAAATATAGCCTATGTTCAAAGAGTGTAGCTTCCCAACAATGAAAGAATTTTTCAAATCGGTCCGGTAGTTCCGGAGCCTATTCGTTACAAACAAACAAACAAAAAAACATATCTTTCCTCTTTATAATAGATAGTACAGATGTATATGTATTCAGTATGTTTAACAGTCGTCTAGCCCCATAGCACAAGCTTATATTAGCATTACTTGGGATAGATGATGTTGTGTGTGAATGTTCACAAATATTTATTTATATATATTTATAAGTATCATTTCCGCAGATCTGATATTGATGAAACATACAGCAATATTTAAGTTAAAAAAATAACTACAAAATCCTTATAGTTATATTATGATCAAGCTATTGAATTTTGCTCCAACGTCGAACAAATAAACAAACAAACAGACAAACAGACGCGAAAAAAAGAAATCATGGATTTGTTCTGTGATCGAGTTGGTAGTTTTTCGTTAATCATCAATGAACATGGATTTGGTACTCAGAAGCCCTAAATTAGTTGATTACAGTTATTTTTAAAAATTTATCTTGAATGTACCGTCACAGCTATTTTTACAATTTTGTAATAGAAGAGATAATATATTTTCCATTTAAAAATCAGCGTACATCGCGAATATTATGCACCGGTGGGTTCTCATTATCTGTAATAACTTGCCAATATCTCAGTAATAAACATAAAGAAATAGATAATAAATGCCACTAAATAAAGCTCTAATCAAAATAATTTCTAGTCTTTTTATACTACTAAGATAGCAAACACCAATGAAAATAGTCACCGTAGCCCGAAGACGTTTGCAGAGGTGTAAAATCGGGCTGTCGATTCTGTTGCCGTGTTAAAAAGGACAGGGCTACGTAGAAAGCTATTATCATCGATCTATATGTACTACGTACTGGATGCGGCGATCAGAACAAGCGTCGTGTACAACTCAGCCGCGGTTCATTTACGCATCGCTTGTTAGTTCGGTTTGTGCCACAATACGAATGACACGCACGTTTCGGAGATATTTTAATTTATTGTGGTAGAATTATCAAACAAAGTGTTGCAAACGCAATGTACAGAGGTAAACACATTAAAGTTAATGCTAAGTAATATAATTATACAACATTTAGACCGTAATATTCATACCAAAATATGTGATTTATAGCACCGTCAATTTGGACGATACCATTTTTGAGCGAGTCCATTAGTATCGTATTCGGAGATATTTTCATTTATTGTGGTATAGTGTTGTAAACGCAATGTACATTAAAGTTAGTGCTAAATAATATAATTATACAACGTTTAGACCGTATAATTCACACCAAAATATGCGTTTTATAGCACCCGTTGGGCGAGTCTATTCTCGCTCATGCGCGTACATATTGAATGTACGGACATTCCTGTCTATCGGCAGATTCAGAATATATGTCAATGACTATTATAGTAAAAGTACTAATATAGTAAACCAATATGTGATATGCTTAAAATTTATTTGTGTAATTAAATACCGAATATGTTTTCACAGTGAACAATTTCAATATTAGTGAAACATTGTCAACCTCAAAATGTTTCCCCGTTTAGTGGCGGTTTGCTAAAAATACTAACAAACAAATACATAGTGGTTTTGAGCTGGAATAAATTAAAGCCAGCTGACCGAGTAATTGTTAACTGTTGGATAAATAGTACAAATTGTACGTCTAACCGCATTTATCTCTAGCGAACACTCCAACAGGAAATGGGTAACACTGAAACTGTGGACTTCGTCATATTTTGTCGATTTCATCCAACGGTCACATCAATACATATAATAAAATCGTAACAGGTCGCTGTCTGTACATGGAAGATAAATAAGAAAAAATATTATAGGGGGGCTTTATGAACGCAATAGAACCCAAAACAATGATTTTTAGAATTTTTGTCTGTTTGTCTGTATGTCTGTATGTCTGTATGTCTGTATATCTGTTTGTCTGTACGGTTGTGCACGCTAATCTCAGTAACCGCTCAACCGATTGCAATGCGGTTTTTTTTATTGTGTTGAGGTTTGCTCCAGTTAACATTTAACGTTTGTTTTATGTAAATCGGTTTAGAAATAAAAGAGTTATAACACTTTTAAGAATCAGATATTTTGAAAATTTTAATTGTAGGGGTTTCTTTGAAAGTGAGTGAACCTAAACTGGCGTGTTGGCTTAATCATAAAAGAGCTTAATGATTAAGACTATTTTTAAACAATTCAGTCCGCGCCGAAGGCGTGGACTGAATTGTTTTAAAATAGACTTAATCATTAAGCTCTTTTATGATTAAGCAAACAGGGCAGTTTCAGACGCTGCTTGATGACTCTGATGAAGAAATACCTTTCCTTTCATACACCTTAAGTGACGTAAACGAAGTTGCGGGCTCAGCTAGTGAATTAATAATTTGGGACTTTACCCCTCTCTATAAAATAGAGTGCTGAGGGGCTTATGTTCAGATTTTGCCTGTAGCCTGTGACTCTGTTGCATTAAACTCATAACTTCAAAACCACGTGACTTACAATACAAAAATTTTGCCGACAGTAATAGCTGGTCATTTTGAGAGAGCATACAAAATTAAAAAAAAAAACAAAAATATTTCAAAGACTTGTTAGAGAGGGACAGTCTTGTGAGGCTTCTTGTTTATTAATCACTGGGACGTCGAAAAAAAAAACTATTTAGGGGTATGTTTGCCGACTATTATGTAGATAAGTATGTGTGAAACTGTGTCAGGATCAGCTGACGTTATACAATGAAACATAACGTTTAAACCACATTATAGCTATCTAAAGTAAACAAAAATAAAAGCTCCATGGCATCCTTATACAATACTTAAATATTTAGTGACGTAGATACTTTTTAAATCTTTGCAAATTCTTTGTCGCAGCAAAAAAAAATCGAATACCACTTTGTTATTCGAATTTTAATTTCATTATTGTGGGATGAGACGTGGTCGAAGAAAGGCTTGAAAAGGAAATCTAGCGATTAGTGAATTTTTGGTTAATGGATTTTCAGCCTGTGGTAGTTCTTAATCTCCGGACGACACAATGAATTTGTATCACGTGGGTATTATTTTGACGAACTAGATATAAAGAAATACCAAAGACTTTCAATTACATCGCTTCTTTAAAAATAAATGTCATAAAATCCAGCATAATGTACTTCGAAGCGAAGTTCAAAGCTTTCGTGCCGCACCTAAGCCCTCTGTTTTTCCATTACCCGGTCAGATCCAAGGAAAATGGCTCTTTTATTTGCTGAATAGTGAATGTTGAGCACTTATCCTTACGGGTTCACTTAAAGAGTAATGTGGACACTTAGCAAAAGCTTGTGCAAAGACACAGAGTTACTTAGATGAAGTTACATTTTGTACCTACATTGTATTTACTTCTGAGAGAATTGTCGTCAGTTGTATAGCAATTAAAATATTAATATCTAGCTTCGTCTCCCAATTTCTCTCATGACATACTTCAACTCCGTAATATACTTGCCTAGAAGGGAAATTTCGAAATATGGTCAAATTACTTTTTTAAGAAGCAAGTAATGCTCATCCTGTGTTTCATAACTGTGTGGTCGATACATTATTGCTAAAAAATTCCACCCTCTAATTTCCTCACTTATAAACAGTGTAAGTAATTTTCAGTGATCCCTCTCTACCGTACCCACAATAAAAGGGTAGTTCACCACGAAAGCTCTAAGGCGTGAATTTTACAAAATTGGCATAAGGCGACGCCGGGACGGTGTAAGACTCGGCGTTAGTTTATTTTATACCACTAGCATGGCATACAATCGTGTTATAGTCGCAAAGTTAACGCTGCTGCGAAAATTAAAATAATCTTTGCATAAACCTAAAAGTAAAAGTTTCCTTACATTATATTTTCATCTTATCAATCTTCCTATCTAATCATTTTCATACTCTTTGATGCCCATACCTTACTATCTTAATGCTGTACCATCTTCTACAGAAATTAATTAATTCAGAACGAGTATAAAGTAAGCAGATATTTTTAGCGGTAGGTATCTTGTTTTGGCAACGTCGACGTTCTGAGGTCGTAGTTATACGCTGAGGTGTTTGCAAAGGTAACTCGATTTTAGTATAATTAAAAATAAACTTGAGTCAAAATGTTCTTGTAAATAAGTGTATTCATGTTGCCTCTTTAACAGGAGATACCAAAAACAGATGAAAATCTGAGAGGTTCACATACATCGTGATTTTTTGTAGTTTTTTGGTACGGTACCCTTTGCGCACGAGTCCGACTCCCGCTTGACTGGATTTTTTATCATTATGTCAGGACAAGCGTGTAGTCTCTCAGGCCACCATTGGATACCGTGTTTAGTTTAGTTGCGATCCGCATTAATTTTTTTAACGTTTATTTTTGTTTAGTGTCTGCTGCTAAATTTGTTCTTATTCCGATCCATTTTCCGGATTCAGAACACTCGCCGTGGTATACTCGGTAGAAGGCAGCCAAAGATGGTATGGTTCTTCGCTGAGCAAACGGCTCGAGGATTCTTAGGATTCACAAACGAGCTTTGACACATGTGGGATTATTCCCGTACGACAATAAGATGTATTGTCGTACAGGAATAATCCCACATGTGTTGCCAGTTGCCAGCCCGGTTGCCAGTAAAATGGCAGTCGTTAAGCCAAGTTGAAGGCTTTATTTCAACAGCAGGCAGTCACAACCTGCGCCTGTCCATTTAAACACGGCAATACGGCTCACAACGTATTACGTGGGAGAAATTATAAAAAGGTGAAATGTGGGTATATAATATGCCTCTGCCTACCCCTTCGGGGATAAAGGCGTGATGATGAACAATATATCTGATTGGTCCTCCAAGTTGGGTCAGATTGGAGAAGCCCCACTCTCGAGGCCTCCTATCACCTCTGGACAACCAATAATTCGGATAGCACGTCTCTGCATAGCGTCAAGTGCGTCTAGTAAGTACCTCGCGGAGTCATCCCAAAGGTGAGAACAGTATTCGACGCAGGGGCGAATCTGCGTCTTGTACAACAAACACCTCTGGTGTGGCGTGAAATACCACCTCACTGAGCTCACGCCGGACGTCTATACCGACGATCTTCAGGTTGTTTAATATAAGTATCGCTATCACAGTAAAAGCCTTACTATAAATATTATATAGATGGTATGTGTTTCAATAGAAGCTAACTAAATAACGATAGCATTATTAAAACATGGTCAAATCTGAGATTGAAACTAAAATACAAAAGTAAAATAGGTTAGAATTTTTAGAGAATAATTTCAGTATAAAAAACTTGTACGAAGTTGTTGCTAGATGAAAATGTAGAGGTCACGTGCGTCACATATTGGCTCTAATGTGGAGAGCTTTTCAAAATGAAATTACCGAAAAACTAGTGACATTTATCAAATTTTTCTACGAAACGAAGATCTTATATTTTATTATCTAGAGAAGAGAAGAAGAAGAAGACTAGACTAGAAGATCTAAAAATTAATACATATTTCCTTGGTCACGACTTCACGCGTGAACGGCTGGACCGATTTCGCTAATTCTTTTCTTGTTGTGTTTGTTATTGTCAGGAGGTTCTTACGAATAAAAAATACAAAGTTGAGTGGAAAACAGAACTTGTAGTTCTGTTTTGTGAAGAGAGAAATAAATAAAATTTATTAAAAAAAAAATATGCGATGGGTTGTGAGTAAGGTTGTGAGTGTCTGTCTGTGTTGGTTCGTAGATGTGTGTTGATGTTTGTTACTCTTTCACGCTCTAACGGCTGAACCGATCTGTCTGAAATATGATTTAAGTATTGATTATAGTCTGAGACATATGCTACTTTTTATCCCGGGAATATGTTCCCACGAGATGCGGGAATGGTAGCAAAATTGCACTCGGGCGAAAGTGCGAGAATCAGCTAGTTCTCTATAATATTAGTAGCTGACCCGACGTTGTCGTGCTAAAACTGTGAATATGGCAATCGCTACCGCGAGTTCTGAATTCCCGGTCCCATGTTCCCGTTCCTGGTTAATTTCCAGTCTTTCTTTCTGTTCCCGGTTCCCATTTTGGTGCTTCGAGTTCCAAGACCCGATCCAAAATCGCAATAGAATCCATTTCTTTGAACAGTTCAAGCCAGTGACAATTCTTGCAAATTTTCTAATTTTGCACTAAACTTTCTAATTTTTTTTCATAAGAACTTCCTGAAAATAACAAACACAACAAGAAAAGAATTAGCGAAATCGGTCCAGCCGTTCACGCGTGAAGTCGTGACCAAGGAAATATGTATTAATTTCTATATCGAGATGTAGGTACTACGTCCATTTTTCATCATTTATGCCCTATTGCTGTGTTGGAATGGACAGGCGCCTTAATAGATTTTTTCAGCCATTTGCCGTTCAATGGAGTAGATATATTAGAGTTTGGAATAGAGGCAAGTCAGTTTCTATTTAAACGGGAATTACAGCTGAGAATATAACAAAAACGAAAGTTAGCAATATCTTCGATGAATGTTTAATTTTGTCTGACTGTTTATAATTAAATTATAGAAGTCCCGAACCTCCGGATGTTTCATTTTTAAACAGAGGTTCGTTGTTGTTTTCGTCCGCAATACATATTGTATGAAGGCAGAGGTTCTTAGAAAATTCTAAGCCTCTACTAAGTTGTTTTGTTGGAGACAGCATAGTCGAAGATTTTTTCGAAAATCAGTACCTACTATTGACTAAATTCAGAATATGGTGACTCACGCGAAGTGTTATAAAATATTGTCATTGAACTTGTATTCTAGATAATTTTTCGCCGAGGCAGGGGCATTAGTTAACTCTCCCACCCGAGTTCCGCAGTCTACGGCGAGGCCGTCACACACGTGTCTTCGCCCAAGACTATCGGCCTCCAAGACCGGGGGCCTGAGGCCGCAGTGGTAGCCGTAGTACTGTTGGGGTCCCTTGGGTATCCATCTTAGGGGCCTACCCGGGGATCCCAACCGAAGGCAGTCAGGTAGAATACGTGTGGCTTTTACTGGGTTAAAGTGCGGCATAGCATCCATGTAGGATTTTCCTTACGTTAAAAAAAAGGGCATCAACACTAATATCATTTTTTTATGATCTAAAAAAGACATATCTATAATTTAGAGGCTCCATTTCGTCCTATAAATTATTAGGGTACCCTATTGCCTACCTACCTTTAGCTGTACCTTACGAAGTAGTATCATGTTTTTAATTATGTACTTTAGCATTCAAATATTGCCTTAATACCTCTGAAATTCCCTAAGAGTCATACCCGTTGTGAGAACTCAAACGATCCTATTATTTGGAAAAATAATAGGATCGTTTATGACATTAGGATAACATTATACACATAATCGTCTATTACAATGATACTAAAACTGAGTATATAGTGGTCCGAAAACAAAGAGAGATCCCTTTGTCAGAGGTCATGAGCATATGTGCTCTTGTCGTTGTAATTTGACCGTTGATCTATGAGATATGGAAGCGGCCTTATAAATAAATATTCACGTGTTTTTTTTTTTTTTTTACGTGAGGGTAAATCCTCATGGATGTTATGCCGGACTCCTACCGACTAAAAAAAACCTCACGTAACGCCCAACAGCCTATGGTTGTGAGCCCCGGGTAAGCCCTCGGAAGGATGTCCCAGGACAAATATTCAGGTGTATTTTTTGCACAGCAGTATCTGATACTACCTAATTATATTTGTATCTGTTATACCTAATTATATAAATATATAATATAATAGGATTAACCTGCTTGTATTACGTGTACCAAATAAAAATAAAGGATATTAATGCTTTTTTTGCAAATACTTACTGAAACTTATAGCTTAGTTTGGGCTAGATAATGTTGTGTGTGAATTTCCAAAAATATTTATTTATTTATTTAATACTAATTATTTGAAAATCTAGCGAGCAAATCATTTCCAGGTTTCCTTGCCAAGCATAATGTGCTGGGCAAGGAAACCTTGAACCAAATAACGTCAAATGAATAGGTAATTTTACTTGCCCCATCTAGTAAGGACAAAAAATATTTCGGTAACCATAGAGACGAATCATGGCTCCTATTATTTCTTTACGCGGATGGTACCGCCATCAATTTTCGATGAGCTTGTACTAACAGCTCCCGACATTATTTGAAAATTATAAATACAATTGGTTCCGAATATTGTTTTAGGGCTGGCAGTATTACAATTACCTGGAGGTATTGTAATTTTATGTTATAATAAAGAAGTTATATAAAATTAAGTTGTGAATACAATCTAAGGGTAGGATTACACTAGCGAGCTAATATAGAGTGTCTAGGTAGACCTACAATCGTCTTGAATTAATGTATCCTCAGCGATTGGTTCATTGGTGCTTACCTAAACTTTTTTTTTATTTTTAGCTCGCCAAAATGATGCCGTGGCAAGCCATTACGACATCTAGCGATTGGGGGCCACTGTCACATACAGTCTATAAGACTATAGACAGTGGTACTCAAGTTAGCGGCCATATGATGTGCCTCTTCACGCTCCGCTTGAAGAACACAGAATTGTAAGAGGAGGGAAACACGTGCGCTGGCGGGTCCTTCCAGGTTTTTATGGGGGAATTTGAGAAGAAGATGCTCGCCTGGGTTATATTTGTTTATTTTCTGGCGTATTTTTAGGGTTCCGTACCAAAAGGGAAAAAACGGACCTCAATTACTAAGACTTCGTTGTCTGATCGTCTGCGTCTGTTTGACTCTAGGCTGATTCCAAAATATCACGAACACGTAATTCGCATCCGCATATAGGCGTGACTAAGGATCTCTTTGTTAAATAAAAAATAATGGGTATGAAACTAAATATCCCATTTATAGCAAAAATCATTAAAATAATATGTATAAGCACCTTCTCATATCATCATATTATGAACTTAACTAGGTCAATTTTCACGTTTATTTCTTCGCTTCGTGCAATTTTCTTCAAAAGCGGTGCAAAAAACATTGATCTATAAAACAACTTAGTAGGTATAAGGTATATACAAACAAAAACCTCTGCAATAATTTCTAACTTGTTAGTATTCATACTAACGAATTTATATAAAAAACCAAAGACGATCAATTAACAGTGCTCCACTTCACAACGCAGTACCTGACAATAGCTCCAAAAAACAATTTAATTGCATAGCCCCAGTCGGGAGGCATTAGCGAAAATAAAATAAACAGAGACGACGGTGGCGCCCTCTGGCCAACGGAAATGAAAAAGCACTCGGCGTTTTGAGAGGCGGCGCGGTGTAAGGCAAAAGTACTGCACTAACAAACTGCTTTGTTCGCGCGGGTACATTCTGGGTGATTCGCGAACTGAAGGAATTGGTATCAAGCTTTTTTTGCTGAGAATTGTTAAATTATTAAATATTTTTAAGTATTAATAGTTATATCGCTGCTAGTATTATTTTCATTAAATATGCGTAACTTAAAATCTAATTTTCAGTCGTAGATACCTTTCTGTATAAGTATACATAAAGATTAATTTGTTAGGTATTTAGAAATGGTGCAATAGATTTTTACTTATTAATCACTCATAATTTACGAGTAAAGATGGCGACATAATATAATAAGGTAACGTGTGAAGGTTTGGCATCTAATTATTTTGAAAGGAAACAATATTATAAACCCTTATGAGCATTTCAAACTAATTCAAATATTATTAGAATTCGTGCTTGGTTTTGAATATAATATACCAAACAGCATACTAAAATTCTTAGACATTCACGTGATCTCTCTAATACAAAACTGGATGACCGAACTAAACTCCAATACACAATATACTCTTAGTAAGTTTAGGAGAACAACTTTCAAATTCAAATTGATCCTTCAACAGGTGTTGTTCCTAATAGGAATTAGCACGACGCAATCGAATGACCTGACTTTTTCTTTTTTTAACGTGAGGGAAAATCCATCATGGATGCTATGCTGGACTCTTACCGACTAAAAAACCTCACGTAATGTCCAACAGTCTATAGTCGGGAGCCCTGGGTAAGCCCTGTACTGGTCGAAATGCATCATGAAAGTTATGCCGGACTCTTCAGATTAAAACTATATGGTGACCTGCAACTGGATGTCTCACCTGGAACACAGTAATATGATTAATCGAGCATTTCAAGGAACTGAATTCGCACGAATATAGTTTCAAATCCTGTTCTAGTATTCGCGTTCAATGAAACAATCGCCTTCAATTTCTCAACAGAAAATATCGAACTTCCAAATAAGATATAAGTACCATAATAGCTTATTCTTACTTCTAAAGTAACAATGGACTATTTCTGCAAAATCATACACACGATGCAAGATTCTCGCATTCCAAAGAGAAATATTTTCTCCCTCAAAGATATCAAATTGTCAGTTATCATATTACCCGGGGCAGCAGAGTAACACAGGCAAAAATTACTGGTCGATAGGAGAAAATAACCTAGTCGGGTGTGTCGCCTGCTTAAGACATTTCCAATAAATATTTTATGCTGCATTTGAAGCTCAGGAAATCTAGTGTGCCGTAGCCTAGAATGCTACACTAGATATGTATTGTAGAACTGCTGTGTTGTTATGAAAAGTATAAAATATATCTGTATTATTTCAATAGGTGCACACGAGGAGAGAGATACCAGCTACAGTCTTACTTATATTTTCCTACTGATATTATGAAGCGAAAATAATAATGTAATTTTTTTTTATATAGTGGAAAAAGACAACTTGGTTCAGACGGGATTTGAACTCGTGACATTTGCCTAAACCAGGACAATACTCTTCCAATTGATCAACATGAACCGTAAGCTAAAATTCTCAACTATATTGTAAGTGCAAATGTTACAGGTTCAAGTCCCGTCACAACCAAGTTGTCTTTTTTAGGCTGGTTTTAGTGTCACGCTGAACGTCGGCGCTGACCGCTCAGCACATAGCTCGTCAGCGCGAGATAGGCGCGAGACGTTTCAGTATCGTTGGTGTACACATAATGATGCATGTATACAGAGGCGCCCGCGCCCGTGCATTGGTCAGCGCTGACTGCTTCGCGGCGCCGACGCGCGACGCGTACGGACGCTGACCCGTCAGCGCTGACCAACACAAGCATGATAGCTACGTAGCTACGCGTTGTTCTAAAAGGCTTTTTAATAGTTCATTACACTTTACTTTGGCTGTCAGCGCTGACGGTCAGCGCTGACTAAATCCAGCCAAGAGTAAAATAATTTTAAAAGAGTTAGGATACTAATTTTATAAATATTTATCCATAAACTCTGTTTGTTACGCCTTCACTCATGAACCACTGAATTAATTTGCCAGAAATTTGGTACAGAGATAGAGTAGAGCTTGAAAAATTACATAAATTATCTAAAAAAAACCAAATCGGTTGTCTGTAAAGTCGGTTTACTGACGATAGTTGAACGTGACAACTCAGCCTTAAATGAGACGCCTGAGAGCGAGGTAACGCCGCATACGTCATGTTTTTTTTCATGCGTGCAGCCGGCTCCATCGAATTAAAAGACGTTGTCACGTCAAAAAGATTTTTTTTTTTTTTTTTTTATATTCAGCTCGCCAAATTGACGTCGCCACCAGCCTGATGGTAAGAAAGCAGTGGCGCATCTAGCGATTGGGGGCCACTTCTTACAGTGGTCCTCAAGTTGGCGGCCCTGTGATGTGCCTCTTCACGCTCCTCTTGAAGAACCCGGGATTGTAAGATGAGGGAAAGACGTGTGCGGGCAGGTCGTTCCATGTTTTTATAGTTCGACAGAGGAACGATGAATATAAAGTTCAAATATTGGTTGATACGAAACTTTTTACAGCGATTGCAAGCAGATCAATGCGATAGTCTTACAAAGAACATAACATAAGTTTCAAACACGACACTATTCATACTATCATATAACAATAATTTACTTACAGCTGAGACAACGTATCTCCATCCGTCCCCAACGCCCCCTGCTAAGTGTCAAGTTGTATCGAGCTAACAGGATGTTACTCCCGGGTCGTCTGTCTGTCTGTCCATCAATTAGTTGTGGCAGGTTATAGCTATACCTATTGTGACCTTCCTGTGCTGTGTATTTTCTTTTTTGATTTGTTGCTAAGGTGGGATGTTATTTTTGAATTTTTGTTTTCTAAGTTGATTATTTTTTAATACCCGACGAATTTGAGGGGTTATATAAGTTTAAACTGTGTATCTGTGTGTCTGTCTATGGCATTAGTGACGAAACGGACACATAAATTTTGATGTGGGTTTTTTGTTATTTGAAATAGACGATGAGACGAATCTTTATAAAGAGATTGGTAGCAGATCAAATAGGTAGATAGTACTGTAAGTCAGTCAAAAAACAATAACTTCCAAATACGACAATATCCATACACATACATAACAATAATTTACTTAGTTATTCTCATTAATAAGTGTCCACAGCTGAGACAACGTATCTCTATCCGTCCCCAACGCCCCCTGCTAAGTGTCAAGTTGTATCGAGCTAACAGGATGTTACTCCCGGGTCGTCTGTCTGTCTGTCCATCAATTAGTTGTGGCAGGTTATAGCTATACCTATTCTGACCTTGCTCTGCTGTGTAATTTCCTTTTTTGTTTTGTTGCTAAGGATCGAAATATTTGTGTGACTACCGAATGATTTTACCGAAGTTTTTTAATACCCGACGAAAACGAGGTGTGTTATAAGTTTAACGGGTGTATCTGTGTGACTCAACGCAAGGATCAATTTTGATGTGGATTTTTGTTTTTGAAATAGGCGATGAGACGAATCTTTGTAAATAGATTGCAAGTCTTGCAATAGTCAGTCAGAAAACAATAACTTGCAAACACAACATAATCCATACTCTCATATAACAATAATTTACTTACTCATTACTAAGTGTCCACAGCTGAGACAACGTATCTCTATCCGTCCCCAACGCCCCCTGCTAAGTGTCAAGTTGTATCGAGCTAACAGGATGTTACTCCCGGGTCTGTCCATCAATTAGTTGTGTCAGGTTATATAGCTATACCTATTCTGACCTTCCTCTGATGTATATTTTCTTTTTTTGTTTTGTTGCTAAGGTGGGATGTTAAGTTTAAATATTTGTTTTGGAAGAGGAATATTTTTAATTTCCGACGAATTCGAGGGGTTTTATATGCAGATACGTGTTTGTCTGTCTGTGGCATTGTAGTAGATGAACCAATTTTGATGCAGTTTTTTGGTTCGAAAGCCGATGTCGATGAAGCCGGAATGGCAAATTTTGAAGATCTTATTGGTTTCAATTATTTAGTTAAAGTTTATATGTTATATTGAAACTTCTTTTATTACAAGATTTTTTCTATATCCAATAAAATATTTCAAAAGAATAAATTCCTATGGAATAAAGAAACGTGAACAAAATTCCACACGGATGACGGCGCTGTTTCCATCTAGTAAAAAATATTTGAATATGCCGTTTCCATACACAATTATTAACAAACCAACACAATGCTAACAGATCGTATTACCAGTACCCCACAGATCTTCACGCTCAGTTTAATTGTCAGAGGAACAGACAGCTCGCCTCAGGGACAGCCCATTCTATTCGTGACGTCACACCCTTGCAGTACAATGTCGTTAAGATGCACCACGCCACATTGACGTCACAAAATTAAATTTCTCGACACGAGTTGGGATTAAACACAGGATAAATTTTGTGGAAATAAAATCAAGTATGAAACTTATTTATGGTGAAAACGTGTCAGGGAATCAGATGATTTTCCGAGTTAAAAAATAGCATAAGTCTAAAACCACATACATACATATAGTCACGCCTGTATCCCCGAAAGGATAGGCAGAGGCATAGTTTACGCCCACATTTCTTCTTATAGTTTATGTCCCACGTAATAGGTAGTGAGCCTATTGCCGTGTTGAAATGGACAGGAGCAGGTTACCGCGACCCACAGTTGAAATTTTTCAAGCCGGCCATGAGGCCTTCAACTTGGCTTAACGATTGTCATTTTACTGACAACCGGGTTTCAATTCGAGTTTTACGTCTTTACGCTTTTTGCGAAAGTGTTTCCTTAGTCGTCTCTTACGACACCCTCGGGATGTATTGGGGTGGCGACACTTTGTACTCTTACCGGTCTCTACACAGGACTCCGTCGTCACCACCACATACATACTCGTTTTTATCCCGGAAGAAGTAGACAAAGACATATGTGTGCGTGCGCCCACTTTTCACTTTGCTCGAAGGTGAGCACTTTGCTATGTTGAATGAACAGACTCAGGTTGTGACTTGCAGTTGAAATTTTGACTGCTGCCATGTTGCTACTGATGGCATAACGTACCTTCCGAAGCATAGAGGAATACGATCTATGACCGTTACCGGGAGGGGAGGCGCCGTACTGAGAGTTTCCCTTCTGTCAAAGTGGAGTCTAAAAAGTGTATGCTTATACACACACACACACATATACTGGGTGTAACAAAATTACCTCTCCAAATTTCACGTGACGAAATTTGGAAAGTCAATTTTGTTACACCCAATGTATAAAAAATATATGTGGATATTTTTGAAATTATGAGTGCATTTTTTTAATTGTTTTGTATTAGTTCCATAGTGACAGCCGATTACTTTTGTAGTGGTATATAGGAATACTATTTCCCCCCGCAAAATATGACAGACAGATATGTATAGGGCACTGGTACTGGTCGCGTTGCTCTGTGCTCCGAAACATCGAACACACTCTCAATGAAATGTCACACGTAGTAGAATAGTGAAAGATGTTTACTGCAGTAATCGTTTACAGAACACTCAATAATTCTGTTTACTTAAATCATTTATCAAAGCTTAGTTCGTAATATTTTCTATAAAATTTTAAGTACGCATGCTAAACATATAAACCTCCTTGAAAATGTAGTCTACTTAAAGCCTTTCAAAGATTCAACCTGAAAAATGAACCCTCATCAGATTCTGCGCAAAAACCTTTAACCTTTTATAACTTTGTACTTTACAAATCTGTCTATAAATATCACAGTCTCTGAGTAATATCTACTAGGTATTTTCATTTCTCCGATAATATATTTAATAATATTTTTTTTTTACACAACATCATCTAGCCCAAATTAAGCTAAAATTAGCTTGTGCTTTAGGATCTAGACGACTGATATACATACTTATTGCCTTGACTGCCTCTGTGGCGCAGTCGGTAGTGATACCGCCTGTGGCGCTGGAGGTCGTGGGTTCGATTCCCACCGGAGACAAATATTTGTGTGACCCATAAATGTTTGTCTCAAGAGTCTGGGTGTTTCTATGTATAATATGTATGTATTTAAAAGTATATAAGTATTAATATCCGTGGTCTGATACCCATAACACAAGCAGGTTATTCCTAGCTTACTTTGGGATCAGAGAGTGTTGTGTGAAATGTCCGTGAATATTTATTATTATATATTTGTAAATACATACATACTCGTATTAGGTATACATAGAAAACACCCAAACTCCGAAACAAACATTTTTGGATCACACAAATATTTGGACGACCCAGGAATCGAACCCAAGACCTCCAGCGCGGCAGGCGGTATTACTACCGACTACGCTAAAGAGGCAGTCAAAAAGTAAAAAGGCCGTCCGATATAATAAATATCTACATAATAATCACGCCAATATGTCGCCAAGGAGGTGGGAAGAGGTGAATAATACCCCAACACTATGCAAATACAAATCTCTGCAGTTCGAGCACATAATCTCCTGTTGTTAAATTTATCAAAGCCACCCATCATATTATGGCCTTCAACTTAACTCAACGATTATCATGTCACTGACAACTGGGACCAACGTTTGTAAATGAATATGTCACAAAGTGGTCACCCATCAGAAGACCCGCCATAGCGAAGGAACACTGCGGTGCTACAGTCCTTTTTTTTCAAATCACTGTTAAAACTGAAAAATCCAAAATATTGCATACAAAATTGATTTCAAAGGCTCGACAAAATCCGAGTATTAGGGTCTCTTTCCACCAAAGATATGCTATGCTACGAAGATGTAAAAGCTAAGCTATGAAACTATTTAACAGTTTCCACTAGTGCTAAGTTATGTAGTGAACCAAGTACGTCTGCTATGAAGATGTTCCGCTGGAAATTAACTGTGCAAGGAAGATGCGCAGCATGAGTTAAGCCATGTGTCGATGGTTACAAATCGACACACATAGCACGCATCTATAACACTAAGTTGAATCCGTTTCTACCAGTGTTTGCAATGTCAATCAAATATTATGATCAATGAATAAGATTGGTGTACATAAAAGATTTCCAGGCTCGCTTCGGTTGCAGAGTCCGCAACCCGAGCATAGCGCCTCTGGTAATGCTAACGTTGCTTAGCTACGGTGTCGTAGCCACAGTTCATTAACTGGAGTCGTAAGCTTCTATGCCGCATTATTAGGATAAAAAAATATCCATAGCAACGTAGCATAGCCCATCTCCCGTGGAAAGGTACCCTAAACATCGGCTCGTCAATCCAGCTAATCATGATGGATACCCATCACTACGGATTGATCGATGAAAGTGTCCTGTACAATGATGTAGAGAGTACTTGCGTGGAAATTCATGAGTTGTACATGATGTGTGGGTAAACTAGGTTAGTGGATTAAAGTCGGTATTAAACCCATCATTGAGAACATATTGATGATTTATCATCAGAACTTGAAGTACTAGTAGCATGCTAGATCTATGTTCTGTAAATACCGCCTGCGGCGTTGGAGGTCGTGGGTTCGATTCCCACCGGAGACAAATATTTGTGTGACCCATAAATGTTTGTCTCAGGAGTCTGGGTGTTTCTGTGAATCCGTGATCTAATACCCATAACACAAGCAGGTTATTCCTAGCTTACTTTGGGATCAGATAGCGTTGTGTGAAAAGTCCGTGAATATTTATTTATTTATTTATTTATTCCTCGTGTGAAAATCAAGTAAATCTCTTAGTAGTAAAATAATATAAAAAATTCACGAGTGGAAATCGCTCATGGATGCTATGACTAAAACCTCACGGTGACCTACCACTGCCTACGGCCGAGAGTCCCGGGTCCCTTGAAAGGATGTCCCAGGAAGGCAGGTCACTGTTCATTTCAACACGGCGAAAGAGTCGGTTTCACTCTAACGTGTCGATGTCCCTCATTTACAGCCAATTTGCTTTGAATCTCCAAAAACAATGAATTTCGATGGAACCAATATATTTTTCATTAAAACATCACGTTTGCATAGTCATGTCTTCTTTTGCTGAACACATTAGAAAAAAAAAATTCTTAGCTCTAACCTAATGAGTCTTGAATAGCACGGTTTTTTACAGTCATACTTATAGAATTCGGGACTATACTTGAAATACTTTTTTACTTACATACACCTTACATTTGGGACACGTTGCAGAGCCCGTGGGCGCGGTTGGACTGTGGACTGTCCAACGCCGTTGAACTGGCAACGTGTTTTTCTATAAGTATGAGAGAGAGAGAGAGAGAGAGAGAGAGAGAGAGAGAGAGAGAGAGAGAGAGAGAGAGACCTGGGTTCTTCAAGCGGAACGTGAAGAGGCACATCACAGGGCCGCCAACTTGGGGACCGCTGTCAGAGGTGGCCCCTAATCGCTAGATGCGCCACGGTTTTCCATCAGGCTGGTGGCGACGTCAATTTGGCGAGCTAAATACAAAAAAACACGCGTCACACGTTGCGTCCTGAGCGCTCGAGCACGGTGAAATCTAATAGAGGCTTTCTTCCGCGTACGCTTAGGTTGTGGAATGATCTCCCTGCTTCGGTTTTCCCAGACGCCTACAGTATGGGGTTCTTTAAAAGGGGACTTAGAAGGTTTTTAAAGAGTCGGCAGCGCGATTGTGGGACCCCTGGTGTTGCAAACGTCCATAGGCTGCGGTGACCGCCGGTACATCTGGTGGGGCCGTCAGCTTGTCTGCCACTCTAGTCGTATAAAAAATAAAATAAAAAAAAATTGTCTTCAATTTCACAAAAACCAATTTTCTTACAGAAAGAAAACGGAAACGATTTCCTACAACGTATTGATAACCCAATTCCGTCTACGTTTCTTGTCAGATAGCCACGTCAGAAGTATGAGTTGTCACCGTTTAGCTGGGTTTATCTGCGGGATCTGCCGGCCCAGTATGTCGGGCTGATTGAGCCGCATCTGTCCGAGTGATGGATGGCTTTTAATTTGATGGCTATCGGGTTTTAGTCGGACGACAGTTTCAGTTGGTATCGCTTTTATTTTTTGGTTTTGGTTTGGTTATTTGTGGCTGTGAAGCTAGTATTGATCTGTAGTCGATGATATTTAAAGCAAAACCGTGTAGGTTATTCAAAGAAGATTTGACTTCTAAAATACTACATACATACATATAGTCACGCTTTTATCACCGAAGGGGTAGGCAAAGGCATAGTATACGCCCACATTTCAGCTTACAGTTTATATCCCACGTATTTATGGAGACGCGGGGCGTCGCGCGTTGCGATGAGCGGCGCGGCCCACACTGAATTAAAATATATGGCGTTGTATGAGTGCGTTTACGGAGCAGCGATTTTAGACGCGTTTGTTTGAAATGGGGCGTTTTTTTGCGGCCGAGCCCGCGGATGGCACCGACGCGACGCGTCCCACGCTGCGTTTATCGCGGCGGCGCACGCAGCGGCAATTCTCGATGAAGACACGTGCGCTCCCATCTCTCGCCAACATAAAACTAGTCGATTTGATCGAGGCGAGCGGGGGCCGCCGCGATGCCCGCCGCGTGCTTCGCTACACGCTTGAGGTTTCGCTGCGGGCGCAGCGGCGGGCACCGCCACTCTTCCCGTCTCGCTTCTCTATGAACAACGTCGTATATTGATATAAGTTTGTGTTTACGCGTGCAATGATGCGTGCCGCTTCACGCGCCGCACCGTTTTTTTTTTTTTTTTTTAACATGAGGGAAAATCCTCGTAGGATGCTATGCCGGACTCTTACCGACTAAAAAACCTCACGTAACGCCTATGGTTGAGAGCCCCGGGTAAGCCCTCAGGAAGGATGTCCCGTGACTCCCAACAGACCTACGGCCGCCAAAGCGGCCTCGCCCAGGGGGTGGTTCGGGTGCAATCCCGCGTCTATGGGGGGTTTCGGGTGTGACCCCGCTTCTAAGGGGGGGCGTGCGTGAGTGCTCACGTCACGCTGCCGTCATGGGCCTGCTTCTGTAAGGACGGTGAGCGGCCCTCTCACCGTCCTTAGACCCCCGGTCATTGAGGCCTATAGTCCTCGGGGAAGACACGTCGGCGGCGCCCAGGGCGCCGACTGCGGAACTCGGGTGGGAGAGTTCTGTCCCGCACCCGGCCCGCCGCCTCCTTGCCGCGCCGCACCGTAAACAGAAAAAACGTCCGACGCGCCGCGAGACGTCACGTCACACGCGACGCGAGACGCCCCGCGTCTCCGTAAATAAGGCCTAAAGGTGGTGAGCCTATTGCCGTGTTGAAATGGACGGGCGCAGATCGTGACGACTCGCAGTTGTAATTTTTGCCTTCAACTTTGCTTAATAATTGTTTCCATTTTACTGACAACCAATTTTCCATTAGTCGCTTCTTACGACACCCTCGGGTAGAATTGGGTGGCGACATTCTGTACTCTTTCTTGTTGCCACACGGGGGTCCCGTCGTCACACGGGGCGTCGTGTGGCGCCGGGACCCCCGCGGAATAGTCTAAATACTACTTACTCAAATTAGGAAACTTAAACTTAATATACTCGAAAACGGAGAACATGGTGCCGTTCACACTCCTGCATTTCAGCCACTGTCGGATGTTTAGCAATTTTCACGCACTTCCCATTGACCTAAGTCAGGTCGCTAGCTATCATGGTTCCTGAGGTACAGCTTTATGACGGAAAGATAGACAGACAGCGAAATCTCATTAAATAGGTCCTGTTTTTGATTTTGAGTACGGGAACACTTAAAACTTTCTCGTTGGAATTAGAACAAATTAAAAGAGAATTTATAAAGAGATAATGTTATGGAAAATGTAAATAAGAATAGAATAAATGAAGTAGCAACTGACCACACTATTGCAATGCTTGTAAAAGACAATAAGTCGATAAGTACTGAAACCATAATATAAATATCTATGTACACTTAGTTGGCAATAAATGATTTAAAGTGAATTGAAATGAGAAATTTGTTAAAAATTATCGATTAGCATAGTAATTGTGATCAAAAACTAGTACTTCTGTGATAACACCCAGGAAAAAAAATCTGGTGAGAAATCATATCCTTAATGTTTCAGCCAAAAATCATCAAGATCCGACTCCGATCAAGATCATAAATAACCCGACAATAATCTTCACCTCTTTTCACTCCATTTTTCCCCCTATGAAGTCGACAAAAGTTGTATTTTAAATCAAACAACACGTGTGCCAAGTTTGGTGAAATACGGTTACGAAATACGGCCTGTAGACCGGAACTGACATACACACAGACATACGGACAACAGCAAAAAAGTCCATACTGTCAAATCGGAGACTCGTTCGCTTCGCTTGCTCGGTAATATTTCCGGTATTACTGTAACACCAAAACATTTTTTATCAAACTTATCTAAAATAACATCTCTTACGTTATCTTACTGTACAAGAAACATAACTCATAAATATGACAAAGATATAACATGTTTTATTTATGAATTTATTAATTCATAGTTTCGTGATAAACGTACATTTAATATAAGACAAATAGACTATAAATAATTCAGTTTCTGTCAGTTTGTTTAGACGTATTACGTACTCATTTTTGTGAGATTTTTTTGCAAAAAAATAATAAAGGAAGCATGGCGTTGCTTGGCACAAACTCTCTCTAATATATTTTTTGCTGCTATCAAGTTGAGCAGAAATCTTGTTCCAGATTTGTTTTAATTATTTCCCCGTCTTTGATAAAACTGAAGAAGAGAGTAAGGTTGTACTCAAGTTAGTTTCATGTAATAGATTCAGATCTGCCTACCATTAAAGAGAATTAAGAAAATAATTCTACTATGACACAGCTTTAAATGTACCAAGCAAAAATTTTGTAAATAAATAAATAAATAAATAAATATTGTCAGGTACGGTCCAAATTGTCAGGTACGGTAACGGTAATAATGAATTAAAGTAAAATGATAAAGAATAAAAACTTTCACAGAATATAAAACCCATATTTTTTTAGAATAGCTTGTATGTAATATGTAATATTTGCAGTCTCTGTTCGAACCACAAAAAACTTTTAAAATAGTGTTCTTAAGCAAGTCTTTAAAAAGAAAAAGCTCAGCCTTAAAAAATGAACAAGAATACTTAAAACAAACTTAAGCATTAAATTTCAATGCTCCAAGAAAATTAACCATAATTAAGACTCAACAAAATTGTAAACATAAACACATAAACGAACTTATTAACCTTAAAAAACAACAGAGTAATTTATTAAATTAGGCATAATTTGTTTGACAAACTTCAAAAGACACAATAAGAGGGCTAAGATAAAAAAAAAAGTTGCGAAGTGCTAGTACGACTAGCGCACAGAGGGTTCCGCACCAAAAGCTGCAAATAATAATAACATTATGTTTGTTGTATGAGAGCCCCACAAAATATAATTATTATATTTCTCATTTTAACCCTTTCTATAAAATAGAGTGCAGAGGGGCTTATTTTATTTTATTTTTATATTTTGGGAAAACTTACAGCTAACATAATTCTTAATATAATACAAGTTACCGGTCGAAGGCCAATTACAAGTTTTTACAGGTAAGTTAAAAACTGAAACCTCACAAACAGCCCTGGTTAGATGAAACAGCGAACCATAACTGTCTGTGAGGAGACAAAGATAAAGTTAAATAGTTAGCAAAAAATTACATTATTTCCACACTTCAGCACTTCAGTCACTCTCATTAAAGTAGTCATCACTTAGCACCTTTTTCAGTGTTGAAGTACTATCCACAAACAGGTCCAATTCAACAACCCGACATGTCTTATTATACGTGCCGAGACTTTGTCTGTAGCTGTGACTCTGTCGCATTAAACTACGTCACTAGGTCATGTGGATCATCGGTTCAAAGTTTGAAATAAAACAAAAATAACAACGTTAATCGGATTGAACTTTCACAATAAACGTGTTAGAGAGGGCAGTCTGGTGAGACCGACCTCACGGCTTCTTGTTAGTCTTTGTTTATAAAGCGGTAAAAAAAATACATCATCTGTGAAAATTTCAGCTCTCTAGCTATCACGATTCCTGAAATACAGCCTCGTGACGGACAGATATTAGATATACAGTGTACACAGATATACAGACGGAAGGCAAAGTCTCAGTATGGCTTGGCAAAAAAGAGAAGAAAATAATGGAGGAGCCACTGTTCATATGGCAACCCGTTAAAAAGAACCACCAATCAGTATCCAGTTGTCAGCAACCGTCAACAAAACCCACCAATCAAATTGTAAAACATCATTGACTGACAGACATATGTGACGTTATTGGCAGCTTTTTGACAATGTAGCCAGCCTGCAAAATATTAGTTACGTTTTTAGACTTTTTTGCCAAGCTATACTAAGGTTCCGTTTTTACCCTTAGGCTAAGGAACCCTAAAAAGTTTTAGAAAGAATAAAATCTCGTCAGAATTTATGCCGGGTAGTTTCTTTTCAATTTGCTTGGAGGGGTGTTCGTTAAAAATTCAAGGGACAACGAAGGTATAGATTGGTCGACGCAGCGAACCTTTTTTTCTGCAAAGGCTTTTGTTTGTAGAGCATTCTGATTTATATTTAGGTTCGAATTAGACGAAAATACTGATTAGTTGTAGTAGTTTCTTCGACGTAAAATCAGGCTTAGTTTGTTTTTGTAGTTGTATGAAGTAGTTAGGTTTTATAGTTTAGAATAATTTCTTTTGCACTAAGACCATCAGCTTTTTTTTTAAAGTTTCATGGAATGATTTTAAGTAGGTAAGGCTTTTACTGTTGTGTAGTTTGTTTAATTTGAGAATATATTTTTAGGAATAATACAAACTGCCCTAAGATGTTTCCTTCCTTATATCTCTGTCCAAAAGTTGCATGTAAGAGACTACCTTACGCGACAAATCGACCATTATTACCACCAACTCACTAAGTTTAATATTAGTCAGTTCGTTATGTTTTCTGGTGGAAAATAAACAGGTTTTAAGAAGGTTTTTTATATTTCGCCTTTTGTATTTGTTCCACGTTATAGGTGGTGACCTGTATTGCCATGTTAAAATGAATAGGCGCAAATTTTGACTGCCTGCTATTGATATATCTCAAGCCGCCTATTAGGTCTTCAATTTGGCTTATCTACTATCATTTTACTGGCAACCGGAACCAACGGCATAACGTGTCTTCTGAAACACGGAAACGTGGTCACTTATACGAGGATCGGCCATAGGTATTGTAAATTGCTTACTGTAGTGATCGTTTACAGAACACTGAGTCCACGGGCCACGAACGCTCCCACTTACTTAACTTAAGCTTCAAATAAGCTACCTGTCATTTGGCAAACGAGTTGCTATGAGAACGGCTACTTTCCCTTTCATTTGGACAGTATGTTGGCTTGACTAATATCCACATTGTCTGCGTACCGCCAATAAGTTTAACATCATAACCATTCCTTACACGTACCATCAGCACAGGTGCAGTATATAGGATTTTTGAGATTTTTTTTTGTTTTCGTAGAATAGATACATTGGTCAATCAAATAAGCCTATTTTGCAGTCTACTGCTGAACTTAGCAGTCTCCCAATTTAAGCCACAACACACATTCTAAATAAAAGAATAAGACGTACATTTTAGACTCACACCTTTATCCCTGGAAGAGGAGACAGAGGCAAAATATACAACCACATTTTCCCTATCGCATTTTGTCCTAATCGTCGTGCTGAGATAGGCGTAAATGTAACTATCTCATATTGAAAATTATCAGCTGCTCATATGGCATTTAACTTGGTTTAGCGACTGCAACCGCAACCCCCTTGACGTGCTTTAAGAAGCACGAAAGTTCTTGTAAATGGAAATGCCACAAAGTACTGCCTTGGATTTTTATCATTTGTGTTGCATCAGCCGTGGTCACATGTAAACTGCTGGGTGCAATCCAGTTGAAACTTCAAGGAAATTTTTGCTTTCTTACAATTTGATCTTATATAGTTATTAGTTCTTACAATTTGTACTTATAAATTGTGCTTGTTTGCCTGCTAATGTTTTAAGAAATCAATAGTTTGACGTGATTATTAGGGTTCCGTACCTCAAAAGAAATACGTGGTAATGCTGCGATGCTTGAGGGTTCGAGTTGAAGGAGAGAATTGAGAACGTAGACTTCTTGATAAATGAATATAATTGAATTTAGATTCATGTACAGTTAAGAGTAGATTAAGTATATCTTTTTAGTATAAAGGTTCAGATGCGAGTGTTTTACGTAGGTAATTTTGAGTAGAAAAAGCTTCGTAGTATGGCCGTAGATCAAGCGCTGTGATTGGTCGCCGATGACGTGATATATTGATGCGATTGGTTTAATATCACGTCATATATCGTAGGTGATTATGGTCGGTGCCGATCTTTGCGACCTCTGGTGTCGGTTACGATGTATTAGGTGCTTGTCTTAACATACTCCCCGCCTTGGAAGAGGTGTCTTCCAATTAGTCCACATTGATTGGCAGAGGACAGATCTTCGAAAATGCTCGACGGACCGTGCCGTTCGCCGTTCTGATGTCAGCCACTCTGGAGATGGCATCCTTGCCAGGAAATGTTTTTAGGATGCGGCCCAGTGCCCATTTCAAAGGAGGCAGGTTGTCGTCCTTTATTAAAACCATCGTGTTGATTTGTAGGCTATCTGCATTCTGCTTCCATTTTAATCTGGTCTGCAACTCGGAAACATACTCCTTCGACCATCTATTCCAAAAATGCTGGCGTATCTGTTCCACACGTTGATACCTCGTTAGGAGATGCATTGGCTTCTCGGGAACGTCTTCGCATACCGGAGCAGTCAGGGGCCGCCCGACAAGAAAATGCGCTGGACTGAGGGGCTGCAAGTCGTTCGGATCTGTTGACATAGGACTGAGAGGACGGGAGTTCAATACGGCCTCAATTTGCGTCAAAACCGTATAGAACTCCTCGTACGTTAAGTGTGCGTTGCCTACGACGCGCCGCAAATGATGCTTGCAGCTTCGGACCCCAGACTCCCAGATCCCGGCAAAATGACTTGCATACGGTGGTAGAAATTTAAATTTAATGCTTTGAGAAATCGCGTACTCTCTAATAGCCTCTGAACAATCTAATAAAAATTTTGAAAATTGATTCATCAACCCTACGAAGTTTCTCCCGTTGTCTGAGAAAATAGTAGTTGGTTTGCCACGACGAGAAATAAAGCGTTTGAGTGCCATTAGGTAAGCCTCTGTTGACAGGTCACTGACCAGTTCAAGATGAACCGCACGCGTAGTAAAACATACGAATATGCATAAGTATGATTTAACAGTTTTCGCTCCCCTACCAATGCGATTTAATATGAAGAAGGGCCCTGCGTAATCTACTCCACATTTCATAAAGGGAACACCTGGTTGCAAACGTTATGGTGGTAAGTTACCCATAAGTGGCGTTAAGATCTTGGCTCGCTGGCGTGCGCAGATAATGCAGTTATGATTAACGGTTCGAGCCAAGCCTCTTCCACCCACCGGCCACCACATTTCCCTAAGTGAATATAGAAGTAACTGTGGTGCAGCATGTAGCAGTATTTTATGTTGATGTCTAAAAAGTAGCAATGTGAAATGATGTTTGTTTGACAACAAAATGGGATGTTTCTTATCATAATTAAAATTTAAAGAATTAGATAGACGACCACCCACTCGAATTAATTTACTATTGTCGATAAATAAATTAAGTTTAGTTAAATTATGTTTCGTGTGTAATTGTGCATCTTGCAACAACGCCTCATATTCCTCAAGATAAGATTCTCGCTGTGAAATGCGCGCGAGCAACAACACAGCCTCGTTCAGTTCGTCAGCAGTCAGCGCGCCGGACCGACGCGACGCTTTGTTACGTAAGTTATGTACAAAACGAAGTACATAAGCGGCCGCCCGCTGCATACGAACGAACTGTGAGAATCTATGAAAGGGAAAAAATGAATTCGTCGTCACTTGGCTGAGCAATAAAAGTTTAACAGCATTAGATTTTACTTCCGGTAAATTATTAACATTGGACTCCATTTCTTTGTACGTACAGTCGTAGTCCAGATCGTGAAGGAACTCAGGACCGTCCCACCACTTACATGAGTCACTCAAAGCGTCTAAGTGAAGGCCGCGTGAAACTAAATCAGCTGGGTTGTCCCGACCCTTGACATGTCGCCATGGGAGGTCCTTCGACAGTTCATGTATTTCAGAAACCCTGTTCTGTACGTACGTTTTTAATAAATTAGGTGACATATGCAACCATCCTAATACGATCGTTGAGTCACACCAGAAAATCACTTTATCAAAATGACTTCTGAGTGACTGTTTAATTTTATGATAAAGTCTAGCCCCCACTAATGCTCCACACAACTCTAGTCGCGGTATAGTTGTGGGAGATAGCGGCGCGATCTTACCCTTCGCACATAACAGTTGTACCTTAACAGCTGATTCACTATCTATACTACGCACGTATGCGCACGCGCCGTATGCCACCTGTGACGCATCTGTGAAAATATGTAATTCTCGTTGAATAGAACTGTCACAGAAAACATACCTAGGAATATTTATATTACGTAGGTTAGATAGGTTCTTTAGAAATTCATAATAGATTTTTGCTATGTCTTTAGGAACCCTTTCGTCCCAGTCCAAACGTAAAAGCCACAATCTCTGTAGTAAAACTTTGGCTATCACTATAGTAGGGCTTAAAACACCGATCGGATCGAATATCTGCGACACTACAGACAAAATTATGCGTTTAGTTGGATATTGATCATTTATATTAAATTGTGTGTGAAAATTCAACTGATCCGATTTATTATGCCAGCCTAACCCTAGTGTTTTGTTGTTAGCGTGTTCACCCATTGAAAAGTGTTTCGTGTGACTTATGGAAATTGAATTTTCATGATCAAAGTTGAAAATCCATTTACGGAGGGGAAAACAGCCCGTCCTCAAAGTGTCGGTGATTTCAGCACAAGCAGATACTAAGTCCTCGATGTTGTCCCCACCGAAACACAAATCATCGACATAAAAATCGTTTTTTATGACATTAGCAATCAAGGGGGATTGGCTGTCATGTGCTAACTGTTTTAAACACCTACAGCTTAGAAACGGAGCTGAGGTGGTTCCGTACGTAATTGTATTTAGACGATAAATAGATAGTTCATCCGATGGATTATCTCGCCATAATATAAGTTGCAGATCTCGTTGATCTGGTGTGACGAGTACCTGTCGGTACATTTTTTCAACATCAGCGCAGGCGACATATTTATTTTCACGAAATCTTAACAAAATAGCAATCAAATCTCCTTGCAACGGTTCCCCCAATAATTGTAAGTCATTGAGGGACGAACCACTTGACGTCGCTGCGCTGGCGTCGAATACCACTCGCAACTTGGTAGTGGTACTATGCTCGCGAAATACACCATGATGTGGCATGAAGTAATGCGGGTTGCCATATGATGTTATGCGACACATATGACCTAGTTTTATGTATTCGTGTATAAATTCTTTGTATAGCTGTCGGTAAGTGGGATTGCGTTCTAAACGTCTTTCTAACTCAAAAAAACGTTTTTCCGCTTGCGAATAAGACTCACCTAAAGCGTCAGGTGACTGCTTGAAGGGAATGCGCACGCAGAACCTTCCATCTGGTAACCGCTTCGTTATTTGTATGAAATGGTCTTCGCACTGACGCTCCTCCAAGCTGCGCGTGTCACCGTGATAGTGGTTGGGTAGTTCCTCTATTTCCCAAAACATGCGTACTTGCCTATCTATATTTTGCGATTCTATAGTAGTAAAATTACAAGAAACATTATGCGAGAATCTTGTATTGTTTTGGTAAATAGGTCCGGACACTATCCAACCCAGTTTGGTATTCTGGAGGTAAGGACCATTAGAAAGACGTATTTTACCTTCCTCCAAAATATCCCAAAATAGGTCAGCCCCGATTAACATGTCAATGTGATGACATTTGTAAAACTCGGGATCAGCTAACTGTATGCGTGTAGGTATATTAAATGAATGTTTTTTAATGGTGAAAGTTGGTAAGTTTAAAGTTATTTGAGGCAAGATCAAGCAGGAAACACGCCTTGAGAACGTGCCACAAATAGATTCAAACCCAATATCGCATAGTTGTGTGGTTTGTGTTACAACATTACCAACTCCATTTATTTGTAAAGTGGACTGTAAAGAAGTTAATTTTAGTTTTTGAAATAATGACTGTGTTATAAAACTACGCTCGCTACCACTATCCAATATCGCACGACAGTTATGATGAGTGCCGTTCTTATCAGCGATCCTCACAACTGCAGTCGACAATAGAACAGGTTGGTTATTTGAATGTGTGAATAATGAATGTGCATTATAGGCATGTAATTGTGACCCTTTGTCTATCTGCGGCGAGCGGGGCTCGCATTCCAGTGACGCCTCACTATTCGACACCAGTGATACAGTGCACACCTCATCGCGCTTCTTATCACAATCCTCACGACAAACTACAGTATTATGTTTTTTGCCACATTTCCTACAAAGACCGTATCGACAATCAGACAGTGTATGACCGGAATGCAAGCAGTTTTCGCATAAGTGGTTATCGTTTATAAATTGTAGCTTATCGTGCAAATTAAGATTTAAAAATTGTGAACATGAATACAGCGGATGGTTCTCGTTACACTTAACACAGCTTTTCGTGCGTGTATTTCTTAGTGCCGACTTAGATTTGTTTGCTACTACGTTACAGTGTACCTTAGGATGTGTGCTAGAACTAGAAACGTTCCGCTTGTGATCGGATGATTGAAGGCAGCTAGGCTTTGAGTGAGTTAATGATACCGTTTCTAAAATATCGGCTTTGTCTCTTAAGAATTTAATTAAGTGTTCTAATTTAATTTTGTGAGATGAATCGTTGGAAGTAAATAATAAATTTTTATGTTGCTCCCATTCGCGCTCCGTGGCCGTATCTAACTTAGTGACTACTAGATAAATAATAAGCGTATCCCAGTGCTCTGTGGGTTCACCTATTAAGTTTAATGCGCGAATATTTTTTATTAATGTATCAATAAGTTTACGAATCACGGCGGGCGATTCTTTATTAACGCTAGGAATATTGAACAGTGACTTAACATGATTATGCACCAGAAGTCTATTGTTGTTATAGCGGTTAGTTAGAATTTCCCAGGCAATAGAATAGTTAGTGGCAGAGAATTCAATAGAATCTATAACTAGTTCTGCACTACCCTGTAATGAAGATTTAAGATAGTGGAACTTTTGTATATCTGAGATTTCTTTAGAATTATGAACTAAAGCCAGAAAAGTGTCACGGAAGTCTAACCACTGTTCATATTTACCGTTGAAGGTAGGGAGCGAAATGGTAGGCAATTTTACAGATTTATGCGAATTATTACACTTTACATGAGGTTCATCTTCAACGATCATGCACTCAGCCTGAGCTAAAACACCGTAATAGTCGTTTTCGAATGATTCACGAGCTACTAGTTCCTCAGACTCTGAGACTAACGACTCAATTTCAGTCTGAATTTCATTGAAGTCCTTGTATAAGCTTTTAGCACCTTGTAGACGTAACTTTAATTCTGCGCGTTTGATATCATTGATTTCTAAAGGCACTAAAGAAGTAATATAATTTTTAAAAACTGTTAATCTACCCTTGACCGAGCCTCTGCGTTTTATGAGATCTTTGAGAACTGCGTTACTACCACTTTCAACCACCGTAGGCTTAGACATTCTGGGGGGATAAGAAAGCTGGGGTACTCACAGTTGCAACCACCAGCCACGACACGACTCAGACAATGACACCCTCGTCCACGATCCAATCTTGCCACTGCGCTGCGACTTGGAATCACGTAGCGGATGCTCAGGGTAGTCTGTATGCGATCTTCACGTGTAGGTATACTTTTACGAAGTATAGAAGGCAGCTTCTGCGTTTGGGTATCTCAGCCAGGTACTGGTTCTTCTCTCCTTGTGAATCCGTCACGAAGGTCCAAAATTTATGGTAATGCTGCGATGCTTGAGGGTTCGAGTTGAAGGAGAGAATTGAGAACGTAGACTTCTTGATAAATGAATATAATTGAATTTAGATTCATGTACAGTAAAGAGTAGATTAAGTATATCTTTTTAGTATAAAGGTTCAGATGCGAGTGTTTTACGTAGGTAATTTTGAGTAGAAAAAGCTTCGTAGTATGGCCGTAGATCAAGCGCTGTGATTGGTCGCCGATGACGTGATATATTGATGCGATTGGTTTAATATCACGTCATATATCGTAGGTGATTATGGTCGGTGCCGATCTTTGCGACCTCTGGTGTCGGTTACGATGTATTAGGTGCTTGTCTTAACATACGGAACCCTAAAGGATCACGTTGTTCTCCCTCTTTCTGTCAAAACCCTTTATCTCGTGAACGTGTGAAGGCATTGAATTGAAATTATTACCATATATTATTATACTTTATGGTCCCTTAAAGCTGTAAAAAAAATCAAACTTCTAATTACAAGTTACGTTCACACTCCCAAGGAAATCAACTCATTCACGAGATATAAGGTCTTGACAAACTGGCAAAGGGACAGACGGGCGGACGGATAAATGTACAGAACCCTCGGTGTGTGAGTCCGACTCGCACTTGTTATGTATTTTTAACATGTACTAATTTATATCCAAAGAATCACATGGCTTTTTTATACCTCGGAAAAAACACTAACTCCCACGGAATTATAGTGAAAAACACAATTACATGCAGAGGCAGAGCTAAAGGTCGAGTCCTGGGATATCCTTCCGAGGACTTACCGTCCGCAGGCTGTTGGGCGTTACGTGAGGTTTTTTAGTCGGTAATACCATCCATGATGGATTTTCCCTCACGATAAAAAAAAGAAAAAAGAATCAAAGCTAGCCTAAGTTTGACAAGACCCTTTATCTCGTGAACGTGTGAAGGTATTGAATTGAAATTATTACCACATATTATTATACTTTATGGTCCCTTAAAGCTGTAAAAAAATCAAACTTCTAATTACTTCTAACAGACAAGTTACGTTCACATTCCCAAGGAAATCAACGCATTCACGAGATATAAGGTCTTGACAGACTGGCAGAGGGACAGACGTGCGGACGGATAGATGTACAGAACCCTCGGTGTGTGAGTCCGACTCGCACTTGTTATGTTATTTTAACATGTATTAATAATTTATATCCAAATAATCACATGATTTTTTTTACCTCGGAAAAACCATCCACGGGATTATAGTAAAAAACTCAAATACACAGAGGCAGAGCTATTGTTCTGCAAGTCTAAAATTAATAAGCATGAGAGTGTTAATAACCCTTTTATAAATAATACTTTACCACGCAACACAAATCTTCAAAAGTGACTTTTGTTAATAGAATTTTATACGACAGTTAAACACTTTCGCCGTTCGCGGTTTGCTAATCAGTGAAAGCTTGTTGAAACTTGTACTGAACGAGGACAAAGTTTTTATTTGTAACGAAGTACCTATGTAATGGTGAATACGCCAGTAAAACGCTCCGTAGACGATCAAACACACAACAAAACTGACGTCACGTCAATATCAGATGAAAGTAGCTTCAAATGTGTGTGCATGCAAAGACAGTGCACGTGAGACTTGTCAAGTTACATTGATCGTCTACGTGATGTATTAGGTTTTTAGCTGGGTCTCAAGTGAACGCTACTGCGCTTGCGTCACGCGGCAGCGTGGGTGTATGGTACAAGCTAAAAGCATATAGCGTTTCTACTTTTGGTGCAGTTAGGGGTACTGCTGTCAAACACTCTTCCCTGATTTATACTTTTGTTAGATTTATCTATACTAATATTATAAAGAGGAAAGATTAGTTTTTTTGTTTGTTTGTTTGTAACGAATAGGCTCCGAAACTACTGGACCGATTAGAAAAATTCTTTCACTGTTGGGAAGCTACACTCTTTGCGGTGAACATAGGCTATATTTTATTCCCGTATTCCCACGGGAACGGGAACTACGCGGGTGAAACCGCGTTACTTCCGCTAGTCTGTAATAACCTTATACATCCAATGGGTCCATTTGTATCAAGTTTAGTTTTTATACAACCTTGTTTCCAGTGGAAATAAAATATGTTTCCAGGACAATAATTAAAAACATTGCTATCACACTTACAACTATCTCGAGTAAAAAATAGTACTTATTATGAATATTAAATTTAAATAAAAAAATACATACGTACCTATATAAATATAGTCACGTCTTTATTCACGAAGGGGTAGGCAGAGGTATAGTATACGCCCACACCTCACCATATAGTTTTATGTCCCACGTAATAGGTGGAAAGCCTATTGCCGTGTTGCAATGGACTGACGCAGGTCGTAACAAAAGCAAGTTTTATTTCGAGTTTCCTTTTCTACGCAATGGATCTTTTTGCGAAAATGTTCCCTTAGTCACCTCTTTCGACATCGTCGGAATGAATTGAATTAGTGGCATTGTGTACTCTTTCCTGCTACCGCACGGGGCTGTGACGTCACGAGACTTAAAAGTGACAACCTTGAAATTACGAGTTTAATCGAAAACACTGAAAACAATCGTGTAGTTTTCAGTGTTATAATGCCATCTTTTTACGTGAGGGAAAATCCTCGAAGGATGTTATGCGCCGGACTCTTACCGACTAAAAAACCTCACGTAACGCCCAACAGCCTGTGGTTGGGAGCCCCGGGTAAGCCCTCGGAAGGATGTCCCGGGACTCCCAACAGACCTACGGCCGCTATTGCGGCCTCGCCCAGGGGTTGGTTCGGGTGCTATCTCGCGTCTTTGGGGGGTTTCGGGTGTGATCCCGCTTCTAAGGGGGGGGCGTGCGTGAGTTCCTCACGTCACGCTACCGTCATGGGCCTGCTTCTGTAAGGACGGTGAGCGGCCCTCTCGCCGTCCTCAGACCCCCGGTCATGGAGGCCGATAGTCCTCGGCGAAGACACGTCGGCGGCGCCCAGGCTGCCGATATTGTAATTACTTTTCTTTTATTTGTTAGTTATACTAACACATAAACGTTACTGCTTATGGTTTGTGCCAGACGAGGGACGATAAGGACGTGTGAACTTTGTGCCAAAACGAGACAGCAATACTTAATAGTCATTGCTAAAAAAGGCACAATATTTTTAGTTACCATCAGAAAAAGTATTATTTCACCAAGATCCAACTCAAGGTTGACTAGAAGAAATTGCCCACGGCATGGTCTACCTTTGTACGATTTTGAGCATACACACTTAAAAAATAAATATATATTATGAAATTTTCCACGATTGTTTAAAATATTATATTTGTTTTCCAAATAGTTGACTGCCTCTGTGGCGCAGTCGTTACTGTAACCGCCTGCCGAACTGCAGTGACTCCGAAACAAACATTTGTGGATCACACATTTGTGTGATCCACAAATGTTTGTTTCGGAGTTTGGGTGTTTTCTACGTATAATATGTATGTAGTTACAAATATATATGTATGTCTATCAGACATTTAGATCCCAAAGCACAAGCTTAAATTAGCTTTTTGTTTTTTAACGTGAGGGAAAATCCTCATGGATGCTATGCTAGACTCCTACCGACTAAAAAACCTCACCGAACGCCCAACAGTCTATGGTTGGGAGCCCTGGGTAAGCCCTCGGAAGGATGTCCCAGAAAGCTTAAATTAGCTTAAGTTGGGATAAATGATATTGTGTGTCCCCACAAATATTTATAATTTCATCGAACTTTTAGAATGTTTAAGATGAAATTCTCAAAGTACACTCGCTTGATTGTGTTAGCGTTTTTTTTATGAATTTTTAAAATCTTCCTATCTCATATAAATCCAAGTTATTAAAAAAAATAACCCTTCAGCCATTGTTAGAAATTCTATATTAAATAATCAACAACAGAATCCTCCGGTAACATTAAATATGACAGTGTAAGATAAGTTTCACACAACTTGAACTGACGTAGGGCTTCGAGTAAATTGAATTTTCCAACTTTACTTGATTACTCTAATGTAGTTACCTTCAGCCCACACACTAGAGAAGGATCAAAAAAAAATACGCAAAGGTCAATGGTTGGTGATTGAAAATTGAATCGCTTGCTTTGGTGGGAGGAAACTGTATAACTGGAATCATACATTGTAGACACACCTTAATTCCTGAAGGGGTAGATAGAGGCATATAATAATTATATATTATGAAATGTAGGCATACAATTCACCTTTTTAGAATGTATTCTTTCTTTTTTTAAACGTGAGGGAATATCTTTTATGGAAGCTATGCCGGACTCCTACCGACTAAAAAACCTCACGTAACGCCCAACAGCCTACGGTTGGGAGGCCATGGTAAGCCCTCGGAAGGATGTTCTAGGACTTCCAACAGACCTACGGCTACCACTGCAGCCTCGCCAGGGAGGAGGGGGTTACGGGTGCTATTCCGCGTCTTTGAATGTTTTTCGGGTGTCATTCCGCTTCTTAGGGAGGGCGAGCGTGAATCCCTCACGACACGCTGTCGTCATGGGCCTACTTCTGTAAGGACGGTGAGCAGCCCCCTCACCGTCCTCAGGCCCTATACAATTTGTCCTACGCAATAAGTAGTGAGACGTATTGCCGTGTTGTAATGGACAAGCGCAGTTGGTAGTAACTTGACCGGATTCATATTATTATGACCAAATCGACCACTGGTATAAGACGTATTACGGACTACTATTCAAAGTCCTAAGCGCAGTACATTTCCCCAGTACTCAACCTATTTTTTCGTTTATTTTTTGTCAACATTTTGGCTAACAGCATTGATTTCTTGTTTGTTTGTTTATTTGTTCAGGGTTGGATCAAAATTCAGTGGCTTGATCATAATTGTACTATTATGATTTAGTAGGTACTTTTTCACCTTAAATATCGCTGTATGTTTCATCCAAATCGGTTCATGCATGTCATGAAGATGTACAAATATTAGCACAGAAAAAGATTTAATAGGAAGAGACGTTACGCAGAAACTAAATCGTCTAAGACGAGACTAATTTCTGCAAAGTTTTGCAGTGAAATTGTCGCGAGTAAAGGACATCCCACAGACACTATTAATTACGACACTATTGATTGACAATCGAGCGTATAAATGACATCCCATAGAAGTTTGTAGTTTAGGAGAAAGAGAAGAAAAATTATACCAGTCGTGTTAAACCCAGAGCACTCTTTTTTTAACGTAAAGGAAAATCCTCATGGATCCTATGCCGGACTCCTACCGATTAAAAAACCTCACGTAACGCCCAACCGCCTATGGTTGGGAGCCCCGGGTAAGCCCTCGGAAGGATGTCCCAGGAAGACCAGAGCACTAGCTTATGATTATATCTTAATTTCAATTTGATGGCGTTATTACTTTTAATTTAAATTGAACAAGACATGGCTATTAAAGTGGCGTCATTTGACGTCTGTCAGTTTTATCTTCATAAAGATGAATAAAAAAGTAAATGAATCGATAAGGACTTGAAAGATATGTAAATTTTAAAAATCAACTGTCCCATTATTGCTTTTTCTTTCGTAAAATTAAGAAGCAAAATGAGACATGTACATAATTTGATAGTCGAATGATTGTGAAATTGAATGGTCAAAGGTTACCTATTAATATGACTCCACTTTAATTAATTATAAATTACAACATCATAGTATATTAAATAAATAAATAAATATTCACGGACATTTCACACAACGCTTTCTGATCCCAAAGTAAGCTAGGAATAACCTGCTTGTGGCATGGGTGTCAGACCACGGATATTAATACTTATATACTTTTAAATACATACATAGAAACACCCAGACTCTTGACATAAACATTTATGGGTCACACAAATATTTGTCTCCGGTGGGAATCAACCCCACGACCTCCAGCGCCGCAGACGGTATCACTACCGACTGCGCCACAGAGGCTTAATCTTAGTATTTATATTTTAGAGTTTACATAGTATTTATCTTAAAGTAAAATAATATGTTTTTATAGCTATGGTTTATATTTCTTATCATATAAAAACAAGTAATGTAACGATAATGGCGACATCTCGCCTGTCACCGTCGTCACTCCCAATCAAACATTGAAACATAAATGGCAATGAACACAATAAAAATGTCAATATAAGTGCGAGGCCGCATCTGCGTTTTTTCGCGGCGGTTTCTAACCTCAAAATGTCAAACCTTGACTTAATTTCATTGATTTTGACAGTTTGATGACACTTTGAGGTTAGAAACCGCCGCGGAAATACGCAAGTGCGGCCTCGCGCTTAGTCATTACTTTTATTGTTTGGTTGCTTTTCTTTTTAACACTCTTTATGTAATTGGCACACTTATTTTAGTATTCGTAATATTGACTTCTCATAAAACTACCCAGATTGTTTCAAAGCGCGACAGCAGCGTATCATAGTAAGGAGTTCTTAACCGTTCCTCCGCTTGACGTACGTCAAGTTCAGAATACACAATAAACCTAGTCAGGTTGCGCTCCATATAAAGGCTTTAAATGACTGCTGGATTTGGCTAACACAGAATCAAAACATTGATCTTAAATATTGACTTTTGCCCAGTAAGGACCAGAGACTGGATGGATGAGAGACGATAGTAAATTAATATATGTATTTTTTTAGTAAATATTTGTGAAAATTCTCACACAACATCATCAAGCCCAAATTAAGCTAATATAAGCTTGTGTATAGCACAATCTTGACGACTGTTAGACATGTCATATTTCTAAATTCATACATAGAAAACACCCGACCTCCGGAACAAACATATGTAACTGACGGAATCGTACCGAACCGAATGCACCACCGAGGCAGTCGGTTATTGAACTTGAAATTGAACGATTTAAGTTTGATAATCGGAAAAGATAAAATAGCATGTTAGCAGTACCTATATAGGTTTCTCCTAATTTTGACATTATAATTTATGGTCTTGCGCCTTTTGCATCTACTTCCTGATGATACCTTTAAGATAATCAGCTAATTTGACTGTTGAGGCTCCTAGATTACTTTTGCCAAGTCATGGACTGCACTAACTTGAAGTTTGGGTATTTTCTATGTATTACTTGTAAGTATTTAGAAATATATATGTCTATCAGTCGTCCAGATCCCATAGCACAAGCTTTTAATAGCTTAATTTGGGCTAGATGATGTTGTGTGAGAATGTATACTAACATTTATTAATTTAACTTGTCTTTTTTTATCGTGAGGGAAATCATACAGGAATGCTATGCCGGACTCCTACCGAATAAAAACCACACGTGTCGTACCTAACAGCCTACGGTTGGGAGCCCTGGGCAAGCCCTCGGAAGGATACCCCGAGATTCCCAACAGTATTTTACATGTCTAATCGAGTGAACATCGATTGTCGATAGATATGATCTATTGTCCCTTAAACAGGCTCTGTGAGCTATATTGACCAAACTGGGTTATTGTTTGGTGTTCAGCAAACCATCACTTTTCGGCTTACGCTCAGATCCAGAGATCTGTGAGCGTTTGTGGCTTGTAAATTTACCAGCCCTTCCATGCTTTGCAAGGCACGTAAAGTATAGGTGAGGCCGCAGTCGTAGCCAAGGTCTGTTGTAAATCCTGGAGTAATCCAAGGTCACCCAAGGGTAGGCAATAGTAGGGAACGTGTGGTTTTTAGTCTGTAAGTGTCCGGCATAGCATCCAAGACGGATTTTCCACACATTAAAAAAATAAGCACTTTACGCCGTTGATTCTGAAAATTGATTGGTACTACACATCTTAACAAGTAGTTCACATCAGCAGACACGGGCAGGTCCACTTAGTCCTACGCAAGTGTCTGTATTGAACTCTTTTGTATCAAGAAAATTTGTACAATTGAAACATGTGGACGTCAAATCGTACAGGCTTTTGTTTTGGTAAAAAATCGTAGCATAATTTTGTGTATACTGGGGACATCCTTCCGAGAGCTCACCCGGGGCCCTTACCGTAGGCAGTAGGTAGGGAAAGTGAGTTTTAGACGGTAAGAGTCCGACATAGCATCCATGACGGATTTTCCACATGTTACAGAAACAAAATTGGGATCGACTATTAGTCTATCGAGATCGACTATCACATTTTGTTCCAACAAAAATATTAAAAACTAGCGGACGACACGCGGTTTCGTCCGTGTAGCTCCCGTTCCTGTGGGTATACGGGAATAAAATATAGCCTATGTTCACCGCAAAGAGTGTAGCTTCCCATCAGTAAAAGAATTTTTCGAATAACTGCGAACTGGACCTATTGAGAATTGGACAGTTGGACATTTTGCGAATTGGACATAATGCGACTAAAGGGTTTCGGAGCATATTCGATGCAAACAAACAAACAATCAAATCTTTACTCTTTATAATATTATAGTACTAGCTGATGCGCGCGGCTTCGCCCGCGTGAAATTTAGTTCCCGTTCCCGCTTCCCGTGGGAACATTTTCCCGGGATAAAAAGTAGCCTATGTGTTATTCCAGACTATACTCTATCCCTGTACCAAATTTCAGCCAGATCCATTCAGCCGTAAGAGCGTGATTGAGTAACAAACATCCAAACATCTTCACAAACTTTCACATTTATAATATTAGTGGGAAGTAGGAAGTAGGATTAGTAGGATAGACAAAAGGATGATGGTTTTTATGGTGTATTGAATGAAACAATGACGATTGCAGAATGCACTGGCTTTCAGGGTTCCGTACCAAATTGGCAAAAACCGTTAAAACGTGTGGAAGTCCTTGTGGATGCTATGCCTGAGTCTTACCGACTAAAACCACACGATGCTCATCCACCTGCCCACGTCCGGGAGTCCCGGGTACGCCCCCAAAGGGGGTAACCCCAAGGCTCCCGACACAGAGCTTGACCGTCATTACTAATTCTGCCCGTCTGTATGTCACCTGGTCATCTCATGAACAGTAATAGCAGTAGACTGTTGAAATTTTCACAGATTATGTTGCCTTAAAAATACAAAAAAGAAATAAAGTACAAGTAATACAATAAATGGAGGCTCCCATACAACAAATATGTTATTATCTTCAGTTTTTGCTGCAGTCTTAAAATTAAATTCTAGGTAAAGGTTCAAACGAAAGTTTTACTTAAAAATAAGTTTTAAATGAAAAAAAAAATCAGCTTAAATTCATTTGTATATTTTTTCTTGAAAATGGCTAAAACCAATTACTTTTACGGCCATAAAATTAGTATTACCATATAAACTCTTAAGTAGAACCACTTTCAAAACGTTTCGAACAAAGTACCGCGAATTTGTTGTTCAACAAAAGGGAGATGGTATCTAAGTAAATAACTATGTGCATATCTTCCTTGTGTTATAAACAACAGTCATATTCTTTAGTCAACTGATACGAAACCCATAGGGAGATAATAGGGCGGCCCTAAATTCTACTTTGACTTGGAATATATATCGTTACATCCAGAGACAAATAAATATCAGCGTACAGAAGTAAGAAAAAGGTATAATAACGATAGAATAAAAGAATCCTCTCAATATTTGATTGTGCTCTATAAAAATCGCTCAAAATAATGGGTATTTCAAAGAACATAACAATTTAGATTCTAAAAAAATATTAAAATAATCCCTGAGCATTTTGCGTAGCGCCCACGGGACGTAGAGGAAGCGCGGGGTGGGGTCTACGCCAGTCTGAGCCCGCGCGTAGCCGATGCTACACGCTACGAAACTACCGAAGCTCGCGTTTCTCTCATAACATACATTACGGGTGTAATCAGTGTATATTTATAATTCAGTGTATAATTGTGTGTATATTACAGATTGATAGATATACATAGTGATGTGATTTGTGAACTAGTGCTGTGAAAGTGGGAATAGATTCAACTTTTGAGGTAAATACAAGAATATTTACTATGACAATATGAGGAAATTCACCGTGTATACTGTTTTTGTAAGAGACAGGGAGGATTTTATGTAGGCTTATATAAATTACTTATTAAAAATGTGCTGTAGGAGGTATTACAAAGATTGGCGGTATTTTTTCTACTGCGGATTTAAGGTTGTGCGGGGGATGATTTACATAGGTATACACATAAAAAAAAGGCAACCGTGATTGAGTGATCTGACAACGTATTTGTTGAGTAGATTATCGGGATTCGGTGTATAAGAAAAAGAATTCCGTAAATGTCTACCTGAAAAGGGGATTTGGGTTCCTTGCCAAATCATGAGGCATAAAGTTGTTCATATTTATGAAACAGATTTTTGATCCCATTTCTTATTTCTCTCTTTGAGTCCACGACGCAAAAGAAGAGGGTGTTATAAGTTGAGACTGTATATCTATGTATGGGTGTTTATGTTTGTCATCATACCTCGCAAAGGAAGGACCGATTATGATGTTTTCTTTTATTCCAATACTGACAAGATAATAGTCTTTGAGGATTGTGACTTGAGAGGTTTAGTTTGCTTAAAATTTGACGATACGACTTCTTTTAATTTTGAATTTCATAGTTTTGGATTGGTAGTTAGTTGGCAGTTAGCGATATACGATACTTCTTTTGTTCCGAATTCAATTACTATGAAATCTAGACTATTTATCGACTTAGATATTTCTAAATAAATATACGTTTTGATAATTTTACACCCACACACAAATAATTTTATCTTGGCTGTGAATCGAACCCATGACCTTTGTATTTGTAATCAGCAGACACTACTCAACTACGGTGAAACAGACTATAGAATTATCATTTTTAATCGACTTCAAAAAAGGATGAGGTTACTCAATTCGACCGTATGTATGTTTTTTTTTTGTGTTTTTATGTTTGTTCGCGCTGAACTCCGTCGTTTATGGACCGATTTGAAATTTTTTTTTTTCGTTCGGTAATAGACTCTTCCAAGGTGGTCCCATTTTAAGGAAGTCAGGATCTGATGATGGTATCCTGGAGAAATCAAAGGTAACTTTTAAAAATTGTAGAGGCATCTACGGCGTTTGTAATTTTTTTGTTAAGGGCTTTAAAGTAGTTCAACTTAATGAAGGTCTGGAGTCGATCTGATGATGGAGACGACAGACAGTAGAGAGAATTCCCTAACGATAAACAGCAGTTACCTTGTGTTAAGGCTTGATTTATATGTTCTGTCGAGAACTTTACACCTAGGTAGATAGATTTTCAGTCTACACGGCACTAAAAACAGTGAAAAAAAAAATTTTAACAAAAAAGAAACCGACTTCAAACAAAACTAAAAACTGAAAAATAAAATTACTTAGTATACATACAAATCTGCAACGTCACATATGTCTGTCAGTCAATGACGGTATACAATTTGATTGGTGGGTTTTATTGACGGTTGTTTACAACTGGATACTGATTGGTAGTTCTTTTTAACGGGTTGCCATATATGAACAGCACAGTGGCTCCTCCATTATTTTCTTCTCTTTTTTGCCAAGCTGTACGTACAATAGCAATGATTTAATGAAGTAAAATTTATAACTAACTAGATGATGCATGCTGCTTTGCCCGTTTCAAAGTCTGTTCTCGTTCCTGCAATTCATGGGAACATATCTAATACATACATATAGTCACACCTTTAGCCCTGAAGGGGTAGGCAGAGGCATATTATACGCCCACATTATAGTTTTATGTCCCACATAATAGGCGGTGAGCTTATTGCAGTGTTGAAATGGACAGGCGCAGGTCGTGACGACCCGCAGTTGAATTTTTTGAAGCGGACCTTAAACTTGGCTTAACGATTGTCATTTTACTGATAACCGGGATTCATTTCGAGTTTTCCTTCTCTACGCAATGGAACGTTTTATGAAAGTCGTTTTGGAAAGGACAAATACCTTTCCAAAACGATTGAGAGAGGCCAACGTTCAGTATTTGACTATATGATAACGTCCTTTTCACGACTTCTTATTTAAAAGTTAGTTCAATTCAAGTTTCCGATAATCAAAAATCAAAATCAAAAATATATTTATTTCACATAGGCATTATACAGATGCGCTTGCAAAACGTCCAGAATACAAAACAAAAACTCTACCACCAGTTCACAACGCGACCCAGCTGAGAAGAACTGGCAAGAAACTCAGCGGGTTGTTCTTTTTTTGCTCTATTTACAATTTTAAAGAATCTAAAAACTAGGCATTTTAACAATTTTTTTGAGAATCCAGCAGAGCAGGTCATTTCCAGGCTTCCTTATCCAACAAATAATCATTGATTGTATAGTAGCCCCTGCAGTTCAATTTACTTTTAACAGATCTTTTAAACTTATTAAGGGACATACTTTTAATTTCGTCTGGAAGCCTGTGGTGTGGTATGGTTTCGAAAACTCGCCCGCACACGTGTTTCCCTCATCTTACAATCCCGGATTCTTCAAGAGGAGCGTGAAGAGGCACATCACTGGGCCGTCAACTTGAGGACCACTGTCGAAAGTCTTAAGGACTGTGAGACTGGCCCCCAATCGCTAGATGCGCCACAGCTTACCATCAGGCTGGTGGCGACGTCAATTTGGCGAGCTAAATATAAAAAAAAAACTCATTCAAATGTTGCAGTCTATTGGTAGATATTTTTTACATAAATATAGTCACGTTTTATTATCGAGGGGGTAAGCAGAGGCATATTATATTTCACATTTTAACTAATAGTTTTTATTCCACGTAAGGGGGTGAGTCTATTGCCGAGTTAAAAATGGACAGCTGCAAGTTGAGAAGACCTACGCTAAATTGCACGCAATTTAAATAATGTACAAAGTGGTCACGTGGTGGGCGTTCGTTTTACAGAATACTATAACCTGCTTGTAATATGGGTATCAGACCACGAATATTAATACTTGTACACTCCTAAATACGTACTAATACATACCTACATAGAAATACCCAGACTCTCGAAACAAACATTCATGGATCACGCAAATTTTTGTCTCCGGTGGGAATCGAACTCACGACCTCATGATCCGCAGTAGCACATTTCGACCTCTAGACCAACAAGGCAGTAGGTACCTATATTGTAAATAGAAATCCCATAGAACATCATTAATTTATTATCTCAACAGAAACAGTTCTCGAATAATGATATACTTACTATATACATAAATACATACATACCTACATATATTTATGTATGTATTTATGTACACAGTGATCGATTTTATTTTTATTTTATTTTGCTAATTAAGTATTATGTGACACCAAACTTGACCCCATTATTGAAATATAACATAGTCCAGTCCATCTAACTACAGATCCAGGTTTACAGGATACAGGTTGCCTGGGAGAAATTGCTTCTAGCAATAAGGCCGCCCATTGTACCGTAGAATATCTCCTATAGTTTGTTAAAATTTATAAGCTTTGGTGTACAATAAAGAATATATTATTATTATTATTACTCGTAGGATAGCTAATATTCAACTTTATTCACTAAACTGTCTAACTGAAACCCCACTTTAAAAAGCGATATTGAATACTTGTCTGATCGGTCCCACCCTCTCAATTATAGTGCGGCTACCAGAATGCGTGACTATTGAGTGAAACCCGTGGGAGCTTCCACACCGTTCATAAAAAGATAAGTTTCTTGGGTCAATAATAGATTCACATCACTAGCCTACTATAGTCCAATCCTGCTCGATCTGGCAATAATGTAAACATGTCATGTTTTGACAATCGTTGTCTAGGACAGATGCAGACAGATGAGTAGAAAAATATAGTACCTACTACGAATAATGTATACTATAGAAATGTAACTTCTATAAAGTTACCGCCAAAATCTTGGAGCAACTTACCCATACTAAAATACAGCAATAAAACACAACACTCACACATTCATAGTTCAACACTTGCCCGCGATTGGTCGCGCCAAGGTCATGGCGGCTCGGCGCCCCACCCGAAGCGGCAAACGTGGACGGTGTTATACAATAATAAAAAAGCTTGTTATTGAATAAGTTCAATCAATAGAAAGTTATTATTTTTCTATTCATTGAACAACATACGCCTACAAATGAAAAACGGTTACGGTTTTTTTTACAATTATGTGCCTCGGAAAAATTAATTAGTTTTTTTAATTTTTATGGCGGTTGGAATTTGGTAAAGACTCCTTTTTAGCAAATTAATGCAAACGAATTATGACAAATTGTTCGATTATGCTTTTAACAACATAACGTCGTAATTGCTTTCTATAGGATGGCTTTCTTTAAGGGGTTTCATTTCGTTCTTTTATATTGGCTAAACACTTCTTTTTTATTAATTGCAAATATATATATAAAATATCTTACAGTACCTACAAATAGGCACCGCAGTTTTTCTTAATCGCTTAACCTTTCCATTATTTAGTGTGTACATGTCATTAGTTTAAAAGTGTATGTTACTGTACTGCGCATTTTACTGTACTGACTAGGCATCCAATTACGTTCATTTCTTTCCAAACGAATCGCATTTACCCATTTTTCAGGCTGGACTTCATTTGTTGGGAATCCGTGAAATTCAAATTATAATTTAATTTCTATGCATAATATCATCCTACTAATATAATATCGTACTAACAATATTACCTTAGCGCTTAACATTATACTATAAACACTGCATAAAAATAGTTTAATTTTCGATTTGAGTTCATGTTGCATAACACTTTTCAACGTCACCAGTACGTGTTTTTAAAATGAATATTTACTCACTTATGGAGGATGATTTCAGCGTTTTTCATATCCGTATGGTTTCTACACCACTTCAGAACACACGAAGGCATATTTGAAATATAATTAACGCGAAAAAACCATTAAAATCACTGACAGATTGGTTCCGGTGACACAACCGAACGCTATGCGTGACAGCGCGGACTAAATGTGTCGCGCAGTCCCCATTTTAAGCAACGCCTTCCGCGGTCCCCATTTGGTGGTGCCATTTTTTGAGCCGAATTATGCTTCTATAGTATACATTATTCGTAGAGTACCTATGACATATCATTGAATTTTTTACTATCCTAAGTAGGTATTTTAAATGAAACTAAACTATCATATCAAAGAAGTTATTTGGTGTCGAAATGATTGTAAGAACACTGTAAGACTCCTGGATACTGGAATATAATCAGGCTGAATACTCAATTGCAAGTAACTATGGGTATATAGGATCAAATGTGTTTGCTTACATTTTTGCGCAAAGCTATTGAAATACGGTATAGCAGGAGATGCGCTCACTTACTCAATGTTCTGTAAACGATCATTGGATTAAGCAGTTTATGCTGTGACTGGTCTTAAGATAAATAAATATTTGTGGACATTCGCACACAACTACATCTAGCCCAAATTAAGCTATTCTAAGCTTGTGCTATGGGATCAAGACGACTGATAAACATTTCACAAACTTATATATTTCCAAATACATACATAGGTATATTATAGTTAGACTACACCCAGACACAGAACAAGTCAATGTGCTCATCACCAAAAAGATTTGTCTGGGTGGAAATCGAACCCACGGCTTTCGAGTCCGTAGTCAGGTACACTAACCACTGGACCACGAGGCCAGTCCAATATTGATAATTAGTTTGTAGCATTTCCATCTGGTTGCCATTAACATGGCAGTCGTTGAGGGTCCGTATGACGCTAAATGGAACATTATCTTGATCTAGATGTCAGGACTAGTGAGGTCTAAGTATTGACGTAGCAAACAAAAGTAATTTCAGTTCATGAACTAAAAATGCTTTAGACCAAAAACACGATTACTGATAAAATTTTCGATACTTAGTCTTTTTTTGTTGCAAGACATTGATTTCGTGAAACTTAAACTGGATCTCATGAGTTTCAGGTAAGTTCTATTATACCTATATAATTTATTTATAAGCAAGACAATAGTCTTTATTTGCACTAGACCACTGTTTTCCTTTTGGTTTTAGTACTTTAGAAATTATTTTATGCACGCTAAAAAGTATAATCTTCTATCTTGTTTCAACCGATTACAGTCCTACGGACTTTTAAGACAAAAACATGCGATAAAATGAGGGCGTACACTATGCTTATGTCTACCTCTTTGGAGATAAAAGCTATTAGGTAGGTATGTATATTGAATAGAAAATTAGGCACTACACCACAAAACCTTTTAAACAGATGTTTTTTACGAGAATGATGAGTGCCTGAAGGATTTAATATGTGTACCTACAATGCGAAAAGGGTACCTACTCTTGAAATGAAATATTTATATTAGGTTATACGAAATAAGAATCCTATAGAAATAGAATAATACGTCTTTGAATGGAAAACAATTTGGGTTTATTTAGGTACCGTAATTGTGATGTTTGTTCAAATTACATAAGTACATACGTATTTCTTGACTTACTAGGTTATTTAGATTCTGAAACAATGTTTTCTGTTATTCTGCTGAATGTTAATTTTCAATAGGCTTTCAAAAACAATGAGGTTGACAAGCCAGTTGTATTTCACATTGTTTTTCTATGTAATTCGTTAATATTTTGTAACGGAATAGATTCAAATATCAGATAGATACAATCACAATTGAACATTTTGGTTTTAGAGCTCGAAATTAGTCATGTAAAGATCAGTTATGTAAAGGTTTGTTATATTAATATGTATGTTTAACCTTCTAACACTTGATTCCGCCTAATTCTCTCTCATAATTGTACTATTTTCATTTATTTTAAATGTTCCCCTCGACTTCATCCGCGTAGAAGTCGTTATATCATTCCCCTTCTTTTGAGTAGTCAGTTAAAAAGTAGCCTATGTCCTTTCCTTGGACTCAAACTATACCAAATTTTATCGAAATCGGTTTCGTGGTTTCGGAATGAAAGCGTTACAGACAGATAGACAGAGTTACTTCCGAATTTATAATATTAGAAGGGAGTAAGTGGGGATAATAGTTTCGTCATGTCCTAGCCGCGCCTAACCGACTGGAAGAGATTTTTTTATAGAAATAAGCAGCACAGCATAGAAATAAGACTTCAAATTTTTGACCATTACGAAGACTAAGTCGTAGCGATATGTGAGGTCTATTGTCACATGCCTTACGTATGTGACAATGGGCTTGCACCCGAGCATACTCACACAACAGCATCACGCCAAATAACTCACCCAACAAGCACTCTATGAGTGTCGACAATCGTCGTCGACATTTTTTGGTAGCGCGAGTGTGGCGCCTCTGGGGTTTGAAACGTTCATAGGCTGCGGTGACCATCGGTCCTTCTGGTGGGCCGTATGCTCGTCTGCCAGCTTAGTGGTATTAAAAAAAAAGTTGGAGACACGCGCACGTAGGGTTCCGTATCAAGAAACGGAAAAAATCACGTTTATTGTATGGGAGCCCTATATTATTGGTTCTGATTTTACTATTTTTTTTTTTTTTTATACTACTTAGGTGGCAGACAAGCTTACGGCCCACCGGAAGGTTGGTAACCGTAGCCTATAGACGTTTGCAACACCAGAGGCGCTACACACGCGCTGCCGACCCGGGCGCAGGTTGTGACGACCCACAGTTGAAATTTTTCAAGCCGCCCGTAGGGCCTTCAACTTGGCTTAACGACTGCCATTTTACTGGCAACCGGGACCAACGGCTTAACGTGCCTTCCGAAGCACGGAAACGCTCGTAAATAATTGTCACAAAGTGGTCCACGTGGTGGTCACCCATCCATGTCTGGCCATAGTAAATGTTGCTTACTGCAGTGATCGTTTACAGAACACTGAGTCCGCGGGGCCACGAGCGCTTCAAAAACTATGTGTTATAGTTGCAACAGAAATACATCATCTGTGAAAATTTCAGGTCTCTAGCTGTCACGGTTCATGAGATACAGCCTCGTGACGGACAGACAGACAGACAGACGGACAGCGAAGTCTCATGAATCGGGTCCTGTTTTCACCCTATGGGTAGGGAACAATAAAAAACTTAAAGAATGTTACTTTTTTGTATTTCTCAAGTTTCTATTCTCAATTTTTTTTCATAGAAAAAATTTAAATTTATTTTAATCGGAATTTAACTCTGATGTCGTGTCATGAGAGTTAAGTTCGCGTTAAAATACGATAAATAAAGAAATGTTTTTGGAAACTTTTTCAAGTTCCATTGCCTTTTTCCTTTATATACAGTACAGTTGTGTCAATAACGGTAATATTGCAGCAGTGTCTTGAATTTACTTAAGCTATGAAAAATAAAGAAAACATCCGGCCAATTGCAAGTCGGACTCGCTCTCACGTAGGGTTACGTACCAAAAAACGGCATAATATCACGTTTGTTATATGGAAGCCCCTTTAATGACTAGTTCTTTTTTTCTAATTTTAGTAGGTACTTGTTATTATAGCGGCACCAGAAATACATCATCTGTGAAAATTTCAGCTCTCTAGCTGTCACGGTTCCTGAGATACAGCCTTGTGACGGACGGACAGACAGACAGTATGACAGACGGACCGCGTAGTCTCATAAATAGCGTCCCGTTTTTACCATTTGGTTACGTAACCCTTGCAAACGATTCAACATGGTATTACTCGTAACTGTAGTTAACAATTACGGAACATGTAAAATACCTACGTAGTTATGTGCGTTAGTTAGCGAACCATGATATTAAAATTCCATCAAATTTCCATTGAATGTCATACTTTTTTGATTTATTTGATACAAATATTTGGAATTCGAACTAGTTCAAATATTTACTGTAGTTTTGAACGTACATTTTGTTGTAAAATTGTTAAACCAAATGGAATTTCATAGTTTGAGTAACATAGAATAGTAACTATGCTTACGCCTACGTTCAGTTCTTTAAAGCGGTCGGTAGGCTAATATAAAATAGAAACAAAATTTGGTTCAAGTAGAAATGAAAGTATTTTTAAGTTATTAAGAGCACGACCACGTTAATAACTAATTACACGATGGACCGACGACCTGCAGAAGGTTACACACTGGCTGTCAAATGTTAAAAACCGCTCCTTCATTTAAAAGCGCTAGGGGTTAAATAGGGAGCTCCTCGGGGCAGCCAGATGGGAGTTCCGGGGGAGTCACCCATCTGAATCCCCCAAGGAAAGCCCCGGACGTACATGTCGACCCTTTCCGGGTCGACATGAATTTTATTATTCTCTCTTTCATATCGTTCGAGCAGGCTACAGGGCGAGGAGGAGCAGGTGGCTAGAACGGTCCATTTCCGTAGCGGGGATTCCCACCCCATCTCAGCTGTCCCTGTGACTGGGATGATGGTGCCTAAGCACATTCTCCACATCACCAAAAAAGCCCCGAAAATCATAGAAACTAGTTGAATTTAGCTACCATAACAAACTCTTTAGCTCCTAACTTAAATTCCATTCAAAATTTATTCCAACTAAAGTATTTCACGCAGTTGCTAAAAGCTAGCTGGGTTTGTTCGCAAGGGTCTCATAAAAACGTTCCTTTAACAAATAAATCAAATACATTATGGGAGGTTTGTGCGGAATTATGGCACGAAAATTTAGTTCCAATAGTTATGAATTCCATTGAAGATAAACTGGGGGCTTATTGTATTATGGATGGAGTTATTAACCCCATAGGTGGTAAGGTTCGGCATGTTGGCCGAGTTTGTTGTTCAATAATATGTTTAAAATTTTGTTAAATATAAATCTTTATATAGTTTGAAACAATATTGCTTTCCTTCTCTCTTCATCTTTACGTTTTACATCATTTATGCAACAAATTTTGATGTGATGATTTTTTCCAAATGGTATGGATAAATATATTAGGTATGCTTGATAGACTTTATATAAACCATTTTGCTACTAAGATGAATAATATTCGTCTATAGTCGACGACAACCATTACTAACTGGAATAGTATGCTTGTCTGTCACCGTCCCGCAACTATTACTTTTATTTCTTTTTTTTATTGAAGGGCTTTGTCGCTTTGCGACCACATCGCTTCGTGAACGCATACAATAATGATGCATAAACCAGTTCACATGTTAACTAAGTATTCTAAACCAAAGTATGCTAATTTATATAATTCTGCGCTTCAACCGACGCAGGGTTGGCCAGAAGACTATTACAAAAGCCAATATTCATATTTCTCACGACACCAAAATGCATAACTCTATTAGTTCTGTTGCGCATACATTCCCAGAGAATGTGTAAAACGTCTTCGGTGACGCCACAGTCCTCACAGTTGGGAGATGAACAACTATATCGTAAAGGAGAGAAAGCGGTGTAAGTCTGTTAAAAGGGTTTAAATACGTGCAATTTATATGTTGCTTGTTACAAGAATCTTTACAAATCGAAAGCTGACGTCAAAGCTAATGAAAAACGTAATTAAACTGGCCCTCGTAGAGTCTCACATTTCCGAGTGACCGTGACAGATGATGACTGACTGTGATCTCAGAAACGTGACACTTTGAGATGACCGGTGTCCCAATAGTTACTGTAATTATTGACATTCACAATGTAATGAATTTGAATTAATTTTTGCATTTACGTATGTTCCTACCACAGATAATAGAACTAAAGGCAGATGACGCTTATTGATCAAGAAAATAAGGCCAAGAAAGCAAATAATACTTGATCCACTTAATCCAACATTGAGTACTGTGTAGCCTATATAGAAATGAATGATGAGAAATTACTACTAACGTGTGAACAGTGTTTAGCACTGACGCATTACAATACTAACTTTTGGATTTAGTATTTGCTCTCTGTCTTGGGGTATCATTCCGAGGACTTTCCCGGGGCTCCCAACCGTAGGCTGTTAGGTAGGATACGTGTGAAACAGCATTATGCTTGGGGGGGGGGGGGGGGGGGGTAAATCATGTTCTGCATTATAGTGACGGCTCAGATCCGAGTGTTATTATTTTTTATAGTGGATGTCAAGAGAAGTGATTTTCTCTGACTACTACGTCACCAATTTTTGTGGAATAAAACACCTTTTGTTTTGTTTTTTGTGTGATTTTCCTCATGTTTAAAAAAAGAGCATTTGCTGTCTTGGCCTTACTTTCTTGTTTGGTAAGCGTCACACTCCGATTTGCACGATAGTCGGTAAAGAAACAAAGAGGGTAAGACTAAATGGTTGACAATTTAATCAAAGACTACCACAATATTGAAATATTGCGAGAAAATATTTGCCGTAAAATTCACGCAATAAAATAAACTGTGTACAGAAATTTATCCTGAGATTTTTTATACTTACCGTTCGTTTTGAATGTGATTATACCTTTACCTTCAACGATTTTATTAAATTCAATTATATAATATAATACAAAGTTAGATTTTTATAGTTCCGTAGGTAGAAACGGGACTTTATTACTGAGACTTCGTTATCAGACTGGCTGGCCATTTGTCCATCTGTCGCCTAGAGAATTGAAATTTTCACAGATTCTGATGATGTCCTTTTGTTACCGCTATAACAATTAATACTAAACACAGAAAAATACAAATATATATAACAGAGACTCCCATACACAAAAGTGAATGATTTGAGTTTAAGGTCCGGTACATTTCGTGCGTACCGTCACTTGAGATGCTTTTGTCGATTATTCAGTTTATCGATATAATTTTATTTCAAAAATACTGAAATCAAACGCCACAATTTGAACAAGCTTCTCAGATCTAATTGTACGCTTTCTTCAACATATTATCGACGATATTTCAATACAAAAATACTAAAATTAAACAATTACTAATGCTAAACGACACCATTAAGTTAATACGATCCTTTGCCCTATATTCAATTCTGTACCTTGGACACATATTGTACGCTTTCTACTGTGGTGTCTTGCATCTGTGTCTAGCCACAGACCACAAAGCAATAGCCGTCGCTAGAATTGTGCCCTGTGTGTACGCACTTGGCCGGTTTTTGTCGAATATTAGAAGTATCATCGATGGTATTTCATTTTAAAATTATTAAAGCGAAACAACTACTAATGCTAAACGCCACAATCCAAACATCTCTCTCAAATCTAATTGTTAATACGACCCTATACCAGTCTGTATTGATAATACGACCCTTTACCCAACATTTCAATATGTACCTTCAACATACGGCATAATATGTACGCTGTACGTGTTAAATTGTAAGGTCTTGCAGCTGTGTCTATCCACCAAAGTGCAACGCGAACAGAACAAGGGGAGTTAGGTAGACATAAAATGTTTGCTCTATACATGCCTGTCGGCTGTCACGGTACAGTTCTAACATAGAACAATTATAACAATACACTTATAATTACAGGCACATGCCCATAAGAAATCTTACTTTAATATTATAAATGCGAAAGTTTGTAAGTGTGGATGTTTGTTACTCTTTCACGCTCAAACCGTTGAACGGATCGGGCTGAAATTTGGTACAGAAATACATTATAGTCTGGAATAACACATAGGCTACCTTTTATCCCGGGAATAACTTCCCGCGGGAACAAATTTTACGCGGGCGAAGCTGCGGGCATCAGCTAGTCTAATATATGTGTGAGTAATCCTTTTGGAGTATGATTTGATAGAGGAGACAGTCTTAGTTAAACGACTCCCCTTCCAATAAAAGTCATAGATCGTGTTGCTCTACGGTTAATACGGTCTTATACCATTTAGTACTTTAGACATATTACGTAGCGTTAATAGCTTTCTATTGTAGTATCTTATATCTGTGTCTAGCCACAGACCACAAAGCAATAACCGTCGCCGTCGATTCAATTGCGCCCTGTGTGTACTCGCACTTGGCTGCTTTTTGTAGAATATTTGATATTTGAAGCATCATCTATATTACGCTGCTAGCTGAGCCCGCAACTTCGTTTATGTCACATAAGGTGTATGAAAGGAAAGGTATTTCTTCATCAGAGTCATGAAGCAGCGTCTGAAACTGCCCTGTTGGCTTAATCATAAAAGAGCTTAATGATTAAGACTATTTTTAAACAATTCAGTCTGGACTCTGGACTGAATTGTTTAGGTTCAATCAGTTACGCCAGTTTAGGTTCAATCACATTCAAAGAAACCCCTACAATTAAAATTTTCAAAATATCTGATTCTTAAAAGTGTTATAACTCTTTTATTTCTAAACCGATTTACATAAAACAAACGCTAAATGTTAACTGGAGCAAACCTCAACATAATAAAAAAATCCGCATTGCAATCGGTTGAGCGGTTACTGAGATTAGCGTGCACAACCGTACAGACAAACAGATATACAGACATACAGACAAACAGACAAAAATTCTAAAAATCATTGTTTTGGGTTACGACGGTGGAGCGACCTGTTACGATTTTATTATATGTATTGATTTCAGAAATACAAAAAAGGGCTAAACGACACCATTCAAACAATTTACTCAGGTACAATTGTTAATACGACCCTATACCATACTGCATTGATAATACGCCCTTTACCCTACATTTCATACTGTACCTTCGACGTATATGTACGCCTTCTATTACAGTATCTTACATCTATGTCTAGCCACAGACCACGAAGCAATAACCGTCGCTTCCACCGTGTCCACCTGTTTACACAACGTAAACGTTTGGCTACGTTTAGTGCATGCTTGTTGCACGAACTGAATGGCCAGTGGACTGTAATTGTTCGGAATTGTATAGGTATTTATGGTTGTGCTGCGTAATAGTGCTTATAGAAAGCATGAGTAAATAATAATATATTATACTTAATATCGTTTGATAAAAAGCTTTTTTTTGGTTTAAGTGAGGGAAAATCCTCATGGAACATCCATGAGGATTTTCCCTCACGTAAACTCCTACCGACTAAAAAACCTCACGTGTCCTGCTAACAGCCCACGGTTGGGAGCCTCGGGCAAGCCCTCAGAAGGATACCCCAGGACTCCCAACAGTTGATAGAAAGCTTAAATCCAAAATAAGATTATAGAAAAAGTTTGTGCTTGATTCTAAGGATTCAAATTCTACAAAAAAACTTTCTTTTGATCTTGAATATTATTTGATTCACAATGAACAATTCGAGTATGATTACGTTACGATGTACTCGACGTTAGATTTCAATCGACACGCTTCCATATAAAATGTTAATCAAAAATTTCAAATTTTTGATGAAAATTTAACTTTTTTGTTCGTAACGTATATAAATCTGATTTCGATGTCAATATCAAATTAAACAAAAAGTTAGATCACTGAAATCTAATTTGTTGTATGAAGTGGAACTCATGGAAGTAGCGTTCGTGGCCCTGCAGTAAGCAACTTTCTCTATGGCCAGTCCATGGATGGGTGACCATTTATGTGACCAATTTGTGACATTTATTTGAGCGTTTGCGTGCTTTGGAAGGCACGTTAAGCCAATAAAATGGCAGTCGTTAAGCCAAGTTGAAGACTTTTTAGGCGGCTTGATAATTTCAACAGCAGGCAGTCACAACCTGCGCCTGTCCATCTCAACACGGCAATACTACTATTACGTGGGTCAAATTCTAAAAAGATGAAATGTGGTCATATGATATGCCTCTGCCTACCCCTTCGGGGATAAAGGCGTGATTATATGTATGTATGTATTTATATTATAAATGTGAAAGTTTGTGAATATGTTAGGATGTTTGTTGTTTTTAATTGGTAGGAGTTCGGCATAGTGTCCATTTAGGATTTTCCTCACGTTACAAAAAAAAAACCCCAAAATGAACTATTTTAAGCTTGTGCTATGGGATCTAGATGTCTATGATACATTTATACATATTATTTTTCATAGAAAACACCCAAACTCCGAAAAAAAACATTTGTGAATCACACAAATATTTGGACCGAACCGGGAATCGAACCCTCAGCGCGACAGGCGGTTACACAACCGACTCCGCCACTGAGGCAGTCATTTCGTATCTAAAAATAAAAATAACCAGCTATAAAAATATATCTGAAACATACAAAAGCACTCACTGTAATTGTTAGCGTTTAGCTCGAAGACATTTGACACGGTCGAGCTAGTGACGTCACTATTCTATATTGTTCATTATTGGCGATGTTGCCGCTAAGTTACTTTCGTAGTTTATTTAAGGCTGCAATGTTCGACCTTGACAAATCCTAAGGCAATTCGAACGATTGCAGCGTACGTAATACATTATATTAGGTACTGTTACAAAATCTGAGCGGTTTTAAGAAAAAATCTATCCGTAAAATATTGTTCTAAAGACCTATATCTATTTTATGACAAGTTTTTATGAGAATTAAACTCATTTATTTAGATAAAAAAGTACATTACTTGTTAAGATTTTTGCAATAATTCTCATTTTTCGAGAGCGATTTCGATCGAACAAAGTATTCCTAATCGTGTTTTGATACGTTAAAAAAGCAAGAGTATCTTATAAATTACAATAATATAGTTTTATCAGATCAAATCGAAGAATATTTCCTAGAATAAAGTTCACCCCAAGATGAGTCTCTTTCGAACATACAACCCTTAAGATCTCTAGTATATTTGTAGACAATAGTGGACGCTTTTGTGAAAATAACTATGCAACAGACGGAGTCCTGGGATATCCTTGCGAAGGCTTACCCGGTTTCACCCTTTAGCACGCAATTCCCGTAGGAATATGGGAGTAAAATATAGCCTATGTCACCAAGGGATAGTGCAGCTTCCCAACAGTGAAAGAATTTTTCGAATTGGTTCTGTAGTTTCGGAGCCTATTCGATGCAAACAAACAATCAAATCTTTTCTCTTTATAATATTAGCATAGATAGACTAGATGGACCTAGCGACTACGCTCGATTTATGATCATGTTCCCGTTTTCCATGGGAACTTATAAATGGGATAAAAAGTCTTTGCTAAGAACCTATATGTTATTCCAGCCTATAATCTATCCCTGCACCAAATTTCAACCAGATATGTTTCGCCGTTAGAGGCCCCATACACGGATAATAATATTGGTCAATATAGATGATGGTACAATAAATTGACCGTGCAGGGGTAATAAATATTGAGGTTTGAACAATCACTAAACAAAAGTTTGAAGGAGCTTAAATTTTATTGATCAATATTTTTTTCTTGCACTGTGTAGGCTTAATATTGAAAAATATTTTTTAGATCAGTGTTAGTTAGATAAGGGAATTTCGAATTTGGAATTACATCTTTGTCAGACATCGCACGGAAATAATAATATTGATGCAATGTTATTGAGTCAATATTGTTGAAGGTGTGTATTCAAAATATGGTTATTGATAATATTAAACAATAGTAATTTAGGTGTTTGGGGTCTCTACGACCGTGAAAGAGAAGAAATTTTTGCATTTATAATAACTATTAAAAGGCAAGACTTTTCGCCTTTTAGGGTTTTGTACCCACACGGTAAAAACAGGACTCTATTCATGAAACTTCGCTGTCTGTCTGTCTGTCCGTCATGAGGCTGTATCTCAGGAACCGTGATAGCTAGAGAGCTGAAATTTTCACAAATGTATTTCTGTTGCCGCTATAAAAAACAAACTAAAATCGGACACATAATAATAATTAAAAGGGGCAAAAGCAATGGCAAGAAAATTGTTGTATGGTAACAACAATTTTCTTGCCATTTTTTGGTATGGAACCCTACGCGTGCAAATCCGACTCGCACTTGGCTTTTCTTCGACTATATTTTCTTCTAAAAAAACACTTTGAACCTTGGTTAAATCACCATTTAAAAGCTCCTTCGTCGAGCGTCTCTAAATGTTGCATAGAACATTATTCAATAACAATCCCCAAGGAGGTAGCAGAATACGAAATCAAGGGCTACCTCATTCATAATTCAGATAGTCTAAGTACGTCAGTTTTTAGGATTCCGTATCCAAAGGCAAAGATAATATAATAGTACTAGCTGACCCGCGCAACTTCGTTTGCGCCACATAAGAGAGAGTATTACCTGTTCCCGTCGCATTTACTCCCGTAGTGTCTCGTCATTAATATTCAATACTACGTGAGACAGAGAGAGAGAGAGAGAGAAAGGTTTCTCGTCGCGTGTATTCCCGTCGCATTATTTTTAAGAACAAATTCGTTTATGAAAGAGGTATCCCGTGGCATTATTGTAGAAAAAAATTGATTGCCATTAAAATGGTTATTGTGCACCAACCCAAAGATGACACATGCTATCGCGCAATTTTTTTTAGAACTTTTTGATGAGCAACAATTTTGTAGTACATATTTTTTACATAACTATGAATATTTACGCAGCACACGCAACGAAGCTCTCAAAAGAAATAACTTTTCCCCCGTTTTTTAAACATTTACTATTACTGCTCTGCTCCTATTCATTGTAGCGTGATGCTATATAGCCTATGATACTCCACAGTAACGTAGCTTTCTATTGGTGAAAGAATTTTTAAAATCGGTTCAGTAGATTACCCCTTACAATTTAACAAATATACAAACACACAATCTTTAATTCTTTATAATATTAGTATAGATAACATACAGATAGGCAACTCCCTGCCCTCACTGACAAGCTTCCCCACCCCCGCCAGTCCCGCTACAGCTGTCATTATAGTTGGCGGGTGTCGTGAGCGAACATTTGCTTAGCTTTATTGGTCACACGCACACATTCAAGCTCTGTACGATGACAGAATTGAAAACGAATGATTTGTATGCAGTTTCCGCCCTGTGCCAAAGGGTACACAAGAAAGCTGTGTGATCGTTCTCACCAGACTGCCCCTCTCTAACACGTTAATTGTGAAAGTTCAATCCGATTGACGTTGTAATTTTTTGTTTTATATCAAACTTTGAACAGATGATCCACGTGACCTAGTGAAGTAGTTTTATGCGACAGAGTCACAGACTACAGACAAAGTGTCGACATAAGCCCCTCTGCACTCTATTTTATAGAGAGGGGCTAAAACGGGACACTGTTCATGAGACTTCACCGTCCGTCTGTCTGTACGTCACAGACTGTATCTCAAGAACCTTGAGAGGTAGAAAGTTGAAATTTATTCATTTCACAGATGATATGATTCTGTTGCCACTGTATCAAAAAAAAACTAAAAACAGAAAATAATAATAATTAACGAGGGTTCTCATACAATCAAAATAATTTATTTTGTGTTTTTTTGGTACGGAACCCTGTATGCGAGAATCTGACTCGCACTTGACGGGTTTTTTTCTTCCAAAGTCGTAAACAATTTTATATTACACACTCCCAGTGGAGTGCAGAAATTAATTCAAAATTTTATGGAGATCTGCAACTGTCTCGGGAGTTTACGACTTTAATTTTAGGGTTCCGTACTCAAACGGTAAAAACGGAGCCCTTTAACTGAGACTTCACTGTCCGTCAGTCAGTCACGAGGCTATAACTCCGAAACCGTGATAGCTAGAGAGCTGACATTTTTATAAAAAAAATCGGTTGTCTGTAAAGTCGGTTTACTGACGATGGTTGAACGTGACAACGTCATAAGAAAATAAAATAAAAATATAATTAAAAATAAAACAAAAATAAAAATAAAATTATCATTACAAAACAAAAAGAAATATAAAAACACATCAATTGATTAAAGTGCCATCTGATGAAAACACTACTGAAATAAATGGAACGCCTCAGAGCGAGGCAGAGGGAGGTAACGACATATAGCGTCATCTTTTTTCGTTCGTGCAGCCGGCTCCATCGAATTATATGACGTTGTCACATCAAAAAAAAGTGTATCATGGTCTACTATAGCCGCTGTTATAAGAAATATTTTTGTGGATACAAGAAACGTGATTTTTGGTCGTGTTTTGATACGGAACCCTCTGTGCGCGTCCGGCTCGCACTTTGCGACTCTTATAATATCTGGTAGATATTTGTGACAGAATTCTTAGTAGGTATCTACTGTAAACTTTTTAATAATTAACTCCGACCTCGGTTTTTCATGAAAAATTTAAGTATTAATGGTCCATAATGCTTTACAAAAAGCGCGCTTTATTATCTTTAAAGTATGATGGTAGTCGCTTAAGTAGACTTTAAGCTTACATAAATAATGCCATCCATACTAAAGAAAAAAAAAGTATTTCTTTTGTCTATGTATATGTTATAGGCAATGTGTATAATGCAGGCATTCTATACAATACCTAGGCATTGTATAGAATGACGGGGTCGTTTAGACAACGTATGAAATGATATTAAATGTTTAAACTATTTTACACTTTGCCTAGAAAATGTATAGAATACCTAGACATTGTATAGAATGCCGGTCGAAGCATAGGTAATGTGTGTAATCTATTTTTCTTCTCTATGATTTAGTACTAATCTTTTGAGAGCTACTCCTAATTTCAACTTCCAACAGCAGACAGTGCTGATAAGACATGTGCTCTATTGGTTGGTAAGCCTTAGAATGTTTCTTACATAGCAGTCCTTTCCAAGAAATTGCTGCCGAAAGTCGCCCTGTTCATTTATTACCACTTAGGAAGCAAAAACGGGAACAGAATTTTACACTAACACCCCGACTCGGATGGGTTAGGTTACAAGGCTAAGGCGCCGCCTTCGTGGTTATTTTTTTTTTGTTTTGTCGACTAGTCCTTATTTGGTTAACGATTCTGTCGTCGAATCTGTCCATTCATTATACACATTGCCTGATGTGCTTCGGGCATTTCATACAATACCTAGTCAATGTATGAAATAAATCGTATTATACACATTGCCTGAACGTTTTATACAATGCCGGATTATACACATTGACTATAACATATACATTATAATAAAATGATACAAAAGTCAAAACTGTACATTGAAAATATTTAAAATTAAATTCTCGCTGGGTGTTCAACATAAGATACCGAAGCCAAAAATATAGTTAGAAAATGGATCTTCAAATAGACTATGTATTATCACGCTACATATCCTAGGGGCTAAGTAGAGAGCAATCAAATTGGCATTATAACATAATTTTCACGCAAAAAATATTATTTCTTTATACTTATAGTAACGACTAAACTCATAAACTACCTACATACTTGTAATTATCTTAAAAACTCTATTGGGGATTCTATAGGGGGATCATAAATAAGGGAATTACGCGAGTGAAACCGCGCGGCATCCGCTAGTCTTACTTATATTAGACCGCTGTAGTAGCAAAGGTCTGTTGGGAATTCTTGGGTCATCCTTACGAGGGCTTACCCGGGGCTACCAACCGTAGGCTGTTAGGTAGTATACGTGTGGTTTTTAGTCGGTAGGAGTCCGGCATAGACGATTTGTTACTTCTTCACACTCTTATTAACAGATGGAAGATACTACTGCTACTACTACAGGGATTGATTGTGGTCTAAAATAACATGTAACTATGCTACTTTTTCATCCTGGAAATAAGTTCCCACAGGAATCCGAAGCGGGAACAGAAATTCCACGGAGGCGGTTTCTTGGACACCATTTAGTATAGTATAGGGCTTATTTATAGTCGTATAACCATTCAGTCTGTTGACAAGTAAACTTGGCCTTGATATTTTTTTTGTTTGTTCGTAACGCGGAAAAAGCTGGACGCCGTCCTAATGGGTCCATAAAGAGTAGTGCTTACTCGTGCAGCAAAATAGCTAGTAATTTCGAAATGCCCGAATTGTCTGCATTTCAGCTGTAAGAAGGGTTAATTTTATCTGGAAAAAAGCAAATAGGTAAGTACTAACTTTGATTGTATCAATCATATTATGATACATTTATGCAACAGACAGCAAAGTTGTGGTCTTTATTTATATGTATAGTCCAATCCTGCCCGATCTGGCAATAATGTAAACATGTCATGTTTTGACAATCGTTGTCTAAGAAAGATGAGTAGAAAAATATAGTATGACAAATCATTGAATTTTTTACTATCCTAAGTAGGTATTTTAAATAAAAATAAACTATCATAAAGAAGTTATTTGGTGTCGAAATGATTGTAAGAACATTGTATGACTCCAGGATACTGGAATATAATCAGGGTTTGCGCAAAGCTATTGAAATACAGTATACTGTTGATTGATGACACTTGGTGGAACTTGCTGCAGATATTGAAAATCACACTTCTAATATTGTGGAACAGTACAAGTCAACAAACAATCAAGAATAGTACAGTCGTTTTCAATATCAGTGGTCTTTGTTTATATCACTAAGGTGACAGAAAACCTCACGACCTCCCTGATTGAAAGAGGTCACTGTCCCTTATAGAATCGCGCTGCCGACAACGCAAGAATCTTCTAAGACCTCTTTTGAGAACCTGCATAGGGATTAAAAAGTCACTCTTCTCCGAATCCTGAACGTTTCCTCTATTGAGTAGCGGGTATATAACTTACAGATGAGTTTTTTGTTTAATTGGGAGTATTCAATGCATGCATAATGCAGCAATGGTAAGGTCTGATACTAGCTGGAGGTACTTTTCAACATAGGTGTCACTTGTCAACCATATATCTTAATCTGACGCGCTCGTAGTATTACAGAAATGCCTTCTAGGTCTAACCATAAACCAGACCAATACCGTAGGCCAAACATCTTCTCAACAAAAATAATCAGTCGTAGGCACAATGCGATGGCTCTATGCGTCATGAATGTATTTCAGTTCCAATTTTCAAATATATAAGGGTTGCTCACCCTAATAAATCCAATTGCTTGCTGGCAAGGTATTCAGCTGGACTTTGTTAGTTGAACTCCGTAATTTTAATAATCTGGATTTTTTTATTCAGTTTTGGTGGAGACCAACTGAACGGATCTGGCTGATGTTTGGAAGAGTCATGGCGAAGAGAAAGAAAACTCGAAATGAAACCCCGTACCAACCCGTCTGGCCAGCGTGGAACAGTAAGGCCAAAACCCTCCCAAAAATGATGGAACAAAACAGAGTTCTGGTGTGGAGACCGCGTCTTGGTAAACGAGGGGTAGGACGACCCACTGCCAGATGGAGCGACGACCTAAAGCAGGTTGCAGGGATTGACTGGATGCGCAAAGCGCAGGACCGTGTGTTGTAGCGAAATTTGGGAGAGGCCCATGTCTAGCAGTGGACCGCTATAGGCTAAATTGATTGATTGACCAAGTCAATATTTCGTTGTAAACCAATTTCAATAAAAACTTTTCTGTTCAAAACATCATCAAAACTCAAAACAGTTTTTCAACTGCAACGTTCAACGACAGTTTGATACTGCGAGTCCTGTATACTCGTTATGCGAGAAGTCTTATACCGGAGCACGTTTTACTCTTCAATCATTGTGAAAGTTGCTTCTCAAGTGAGGTTCAGGCTTAAGCATATTGCGGGCAAGAAAAAGTGTTGAGATCAAGGGTTAACTTTGAGATATAATTTGTGCATTTTTATACCGAGAGGGTTGAAAAATTCTTGACATTCATTTTATGCAGTTATTTTTTTATTGTAACATCAAGAATAGGTACATTTTGAACATTTTTATGGTTTTACTAGTATTGTTTGTGGGAATGTGTGACTGTTGGGATGTCTAGATGTTATCTCACGGCTGAATGGATCTGGCTGAAATTTGGTACACTGATAGATTGTAGTATTGAATATTAAATTTTGTTTGGTTTAATAGGTTTTTTTTTATACCGGGAATGAATATGTTCCTACGAGAAACAATATAATACGCGGTTTATGCCTCTGTGGCGCAGTCGGTAGTGATACCGCCTGCGGCGCTGGAGGTCGTGGGTTCGATTCAAATATTTGTGTGACCCATAAATGTTTGTCTCAAGAGTCTGGGTGTTTCTTCTTCTTCTTCATAATATGTATGTATTTACAAAGTATATAAGTATTAATATCCGTGGTCTGATACCCATAACACAAGCAGGTTATTCCTAGCTTAGGTACTTTGGGATCAGATAGCGTTGTGTGAAATGTCCGAGAATGTCCGAGTTTAAATGAGGAAACGTTTTGGCAGACTTTTTGGTAAAAACTAATTGGTTTTAAATAACCGTTTGCACAGAGTAGGATCTCTCAAAGTTAGCAGAATCCAATGCCATCTTAAATCTAAGGTCCTTCAAACCTCAAAGTTTTGACTCAAGTCAAAACTTTTTTGATATCGGTAGAAGTAAAGGGCTTAAAATTTACTAAGGAAAGGGTCTTGATACTAATAATATAGAATCTCTACTATTACAATAATCTCTTCTATTATAAAATTGTAAAAATAGCTGTGACGTTACATTCAAGATACATTTAAAAAATATCTGTAATCGACTAATTTAGGGCTTCTGTGTCCAAACCATAGTATCTTTTCTTCGTGTTTGTTTGTTTGTTTATTTGCAAAATTCAGAAACTTGATCATACCTAATTGTACTATTAGGATTTTGTAGGTATTTATTCAACTCAAATATCGCTGTAAGTATGTTTCATCAAAATCGGTTCAGCGGAAACGATAATACAGCTTACTATTAGGATTTTGTAGGTATTTGTTGAACTTAAATATCGCTGTATGTTTCATCAAAATCAGTTCAGTGGCAATGATAACAGCTTAACCTATGTTTTACTAGAAGCATTAGACAGATCAAAGTAGATTGGTTATTGATTTAAATCATCTCGCGAACAAGGTCGCGGGCAAAAGCCAGTTTATTATATTATCTATGCAAATAAGTAACTGTACCTATTCTATTTAAATACTCACGACTATACATCTCTAAAGGGGGTAGATAAAGGCACATTAACACACCCACGTTACCTAACATTACCAGCACTACGTAACAAGGGTCGACCAGTTGCCATCAACATTTTGGTGTGATAAATAACAGCTTATTCGAAGACTGATGACACGCATTAATTACTCGAGCTACTAATTTGTATGTGTCAAGTACGCTACTCTGTTATTAGGTACTGAATCGGTACGTAATACTTTATGTTATACATACTAGCATAATTCTATGGTATTGCCCGTGACCTAAATCGAACGATATTTACAACACTTTGGGGGTAGAAGGTACCTATTATAAATAATTTCCTAGTAGAAACTTTCTTTAGGTTAGTGAACGCTTATTAATATCCAAAAGTATAATATTGAAAATAAAGTTATTTGAAGCTTTATTACGACGAAAAAAATACTTAGGAGAGAGTCTTGATACTAATAAGTAACGGTATCTATTTCATTAAATTTCACACAGTGGTCGCGACTATTCATCTCCAAAGGGGGTAGATAAAGGCAGATTAACACACCCGCGTTACCAAACATTACCAGTTCTACGTAACAAGGGTCGGCCAGTTGCCATCAACATTTTGGTGTGATAAATAACAGCTTATTCGAAGACTGATGACACGCATTAATTACTCGAGCTACTAATTTGTATGTGTCAAGTACGCTACTCTGTTATTAGGTACTGAATCGGTACATAATACTTTGTGTTATACATACTATATATGTCCCATGGCTTTGCGCGTGACCTAATTCGAATGATATGCACCACTTTGAGGTGGAAGGTTTCATAAATCATTTTGTAGTAGGTAGATACTTTCTATAAGACCCACTAATGATTTAATTGTAGTGAAATAAAACAACATCATACTTTTTACTAATATGTAAATGCGAAAGTTTGTGAGTGTGGATGTGAGGATGTTTGTTGCTCTTTCACGCTCTAACGGCTGAACGGATCTGGCTGAAATTCGGTACAGAGATAGATATAGGTCTGGAATAACACATAGGCATTTTATCCCGGGAATATGTTGCCACGGGACGCGGAAACTTGAACAAAACTTAACGCGGGTGGAGCTGCGGACGTCAGCTAGTAAGTCTATAAGTCGAAACATTTTTGAAAGTTGTGTTGTAACGAAGACACGTCAAAATCTGTTCAGAATAATTGAGAAAAATAAGTGGTTTTAGTCTTTAAACTCTATCCTTTATACTTTTGATTGTTGGCACTTGATGCAACTTGATATAATACATTAAAACTCACTCACTTGTCCCATGCCCGAGACATCTATAAAAGGGCTGAGAAGTTTTCCAACAATGTCCAAAGAATGTTCAAAGTGCTGTCGTAATACTCCAGTCGGCATTGATGTACCTAAATATTTTTACGGTCGGTTCTTTTAATTTCTATAAAACTGACGCTCCGTCCGTTTTGTGTTTCCTTGAGAGGCTTGTTTCTTAGTTACCGTGATCGAATCTTTTTCCTTTTTCGATTCCTTTTTTTTTTCTCTTATGTTTTCCGGAATCCTTTTCATCTCACCCTTATCTTGATATTTTTTTCCAAATTTATACAATTAGCCTATGGCAGTTCACCACTAAACGTAGGTCTCTCCCAATTTACGCCACAATACATTCTCCGCCTTCCGCATCCAGTCCCAGTCTGTGACCTTTTTCAGATCATCGGTCCATCTGGCGGGTGGACGTCCTACCCTGTGTTTGACGAGTCGCAGTCTGCACTCTATAACCTATTTGCTCTAGCGGCCGTCAAACTATACACCATGATGTTTGGTGATAATATAAATAAATTGCCCAAGACTATCGGCCTCCATGACCGGGGGCCTAAGGACGGTGGGGCTGCTACTTACCGTCCTTACAGAAGGAGGCCCTAGACGACAACATGAAAAAAAAGAAAACACATTCAGAAGAGAAAAATCATTAACATTACTTAGTTACATCCCTACGCAAAGTGACAAAGTACGTACCTAACCTAAGTCCCTAATAAAGTAATGGGTAGGCGTATACGCGCAACACGCGCGGCGACGTGTCACGGCGTGACGCAAACAAGTTACGGGCGTGACGAGAGATCTTGAAACGTAGAACATAGCCTAATGTTGACACGAAGAGTAAGTGATATGAGAGCAGCGGGAATTACTAACGTAAGATTAGTAAAACAATCTAACCATAATAATAATTCATTTCATAAGATTGTTTCTTGACATACCACAGTCTTGAAACGCTCTAAGGGTGAGTGTGTCTTTCTCCATCTACCAAAGGGGCTCCCGCTCCGCAGTGCAGGTCGGAGTCTCTGTACGTAAGGTTGAGGAGCCCGCCTACTAACAGTCACATGGCGGTGGGCACTCTCTCCATGTTCCGTGGGGTGCCAAGTATCTCACGCACGCTTCGGCTGCTCTCTCCCTTCTCTGCTTACAGAGGGGTGCTCGAGAGCGGTGGAGGTGCGGGTTTGTTTTTTTAACTCCTTAGGGTGCTCTGAAAGTAGGCCATTTAGCCCCCCAAGGCAAATCCAGTCACTCCGGAGCGCCCGTTACCGAATCTCTGATATATCCCGCAATACGGTTAAGGGTGAAGTGAAACAGCTGTGGCTTAGTGGGTAGGACGACAGGTAAGACCCTCTCACCCTCGAAGGGCCGGGATTTCTACCTACCGTCCTAGCTGCCCCCACAGCAGGAATAATGATGCGTAAATGCATATCGCCCGATATAAAAAAAAGCACACAGACACACACAATACCATTAAATTCTAGGAAATGTAAAAAGCAGTACAATTTTCAACAAAAATCATAACAAACGCCCTACCCGCTAGCTCTTATCACTAGTACCACCTAACAATAATACACCGCGGTACACAGCATTACTGTTAGAAGCAGACAGTCCTCGGTAAGTACGCAGATGGAATATTTACCTGCGCACTCGTTGACTACTAAATTAGAGGGGAGCATAACTTACATGTTTAATTTAGAAACTTTTATGACTTTTCTCTCTTACATCTTTGGTGAGCACAACAAAGAAGATATAATAATTATAACGCTTGTTACTCAAGTTTCACAACATGGCTATAGTAATGTTACAGAAATGATGGAAAATAACTTCTGCATCTAAATGAAGATAAAGAAAATAAAAAGATAAGTAAAATTAAATCGTAAACTAAACTTAACTTATCAATAAATCTAATCAGAACATTACAGTATACGAGTGCAGGCTTCTGTCAATCATTTTGAAAGTCGAATGACGTACTTTATACTATAATTATAAAACAGATAAACAGTAAAACAATAAAACACTTCACTGTCCTCGTGGTCCAGTGGTTAGAGTACCTGACTACGGATTCGGAGGTCGTGGGTTCGATTCCCACCCAGGACAAATCTCTTTGTGTGATGAGCAAATTGATTTGTTCCGTATCTGGGTGTAATTTATCTATAATATACTAGAGGACGTCACGCGGTTTTACCCGCGTATCCACAATATTTTTTCTTCCATAAGAACATTCTCCTGACAATACTTTACACAACAAAAAACGAATTGGTGAAATCGGTCCATCCGTTCTGAAGTTATGCGCTTACCAACACATTTTGCGATTCATTTTTATATATAAGATATGGCATGTATTTACAAATATATAAGTATGTCTATCAGTCGTCTAGATCCCATAGCACAAGCTTATCGCTTAGTTTGGGCTAGACTGGAATCTAGCCCAAACTAAGCTATAAGCTTGTGCTATGGGATAAATATATTTGGACATTCTCACACAACATAATCAAGCCGCTAGATGATGTTGTGTGCTAATTTGGTCTGGTAGTCATCAGATTCACCACTTGACCGCAAAGACCTCCGTATAGTCACATTGCACACACAACCATAGCTTTGAAATACACGTAACTAGAAAATACAATAACTATTACGACCAGTTGTACACATAAACTAAGTTGCAACTAGCACGAACAATGTCACAAACCACTCACATAGAAATGAATAATTGAAATACACAGACAGTGTCCAAACCAGTCCGACCCATTTGGCTACTACTCGTAGAAAACGGTTTAACACAACGTAGCAATTACAAACCTAAGATACAAATACGGAAAATTTGGAACGTTTTGCTAGGGCACGTTACTTCCTTTCTCTCGCAAAAGAGTTCTCTAAGAGGCAAATCAGTGGGCACTAACTTGAGGGCCGCTATCATTGGTCTTGTGAACTGTAAGAATGACTCTTGGTTCGCTAGATATCGCCTTTACAAAATAAAAATCGTATGAATCATTTGGTTGCTCGTAGAAAATAGTTTCACATACAATACGTAGTGTAGAGGATGCAATGGAGACGTTCTTTCAACATTGCTTCGGCTTAAGTGTTAATGTTGATCTGTAATGAACTCACATTATATCGTTTTTGAGCGCAATAACTTTGCTATCGAGATGCAGAATCAGTAGTGAGAACTCTGATATCGCGATCCAGAAATTCTCAGGTAGTTGGAAGTGACGGTGCGGTGGTATATTAGCCTGCCTAACCAACCTAAGTCATAAAGTACAAAGTACTTTTACTAACTACGGCATAGTTCATTTACCTACCTAAATTGTCCATAAATTATAACGCGATAACAAAATGAACTGCGAAATTTCCCTGCAAATGATACAGACTTAAGATTGTATAATTTTGCTATTTAATAACGATTAAGTCTTTCTTTATCTTGGTCGGCGTCATTTTTGATAGGGAGGAGCCTGGCCCCTTGGTAAGTTTATCTGAAGAAATTTTTTCCGTGACACAGAAGCCTTAAAAAATAAAATGAAATTACAATTGGACCCATCCAGGTCAAATCTCACTCGTTATTTTCAAACCAATGTAACAGAACAGTATTGAATTACCTCTTGCGACTTTTATATATTTGGCGCCTTTTATATCCAACTCGTGATGAATTTTCAGTTTGTGGCAGTGACTCTGCAGTCTTTGATTGTGGTCACGTCTTTTCATCATCCATTTTAAAATAAATATTTCTTCATTTACCATCTTTTACTCCATCAAAGGCGACGTACCAGTTGTTGGACACAACTTAGATGCTGCACCTTTTAATTGGCTGCTGCAAGCCACTTTGCTTTTAACATTTTGCATTGTTAGGAGCTACTGCCGTCGTCTGACTATCTAACACCTAAGGCCCTGTATGAATGCTTGCGCTTAGTATTGGATAGTAGATACATAACTTTCCGAGTGAAATTGCCTCAAAAGTTCTTGAAGCCCCCCCCCCCCTCATTGTAGCGATTTTATTAAGCCTTAGTTACTAGACATTTTGCAATGATACCCGAAAGTTTTTAACTGGTGAACTACGGTATGTAGAACCTATCTAGAAGTGCTAAATTCTGTGGTTTCATTTGGTTGTGTGAGATGTGCGTGAATATTTATTTATTTATTTATATAAATCTTGTACACTGGCTACATTATGAAAATGCTGTCAATATGTAAGTATGGGGTTCTTAGAAGTATTTACAGGGTCGGCAGAGCAACTGCAGTGCCTCTGATATTGCAAACATCCATATTATTATTCTACGGTGACCATCGGTACATCTAGTGGACCGAATGCTTGTCTGCCACCTTGGTGAAAAAAAAGTCTGTCAATCAATAACGTAATACAATTTGATTGGTGGTTTTTATTGACGTTTTTTGGTCACTGTGATTGGTGGTTCTTTCTAACGGGTTATCATACGAACGCACATTGATGCCTTCATTATTTTCTAGCTTTTTACATAGCTATAGCCTGTGGGATCAATAGTTTAACTGTATAATTATATCCGCCAAGTCTCACACCTCGCACCAAACAAACAATATAAAACCCCAACATATTCCGCGAAAGACAAGCACTCAATGAAAACATAATTTAGATGCCGACTGTTCTCGCTTACAAATTAGACAGGTGATGTCTAATCGGCAGCAACTGCGCCATCCATTTCTATTGCTAGCAACATGTTTATTGCTTGACACGTTTTATTGCTGTTGCTGTTCGTTGCTCGTAAAGTTGTCTAATGAACATCTTAACTCGAGATCAGTTTTATGTCGTAACTTATCACCTTCTAAACACTATTGTAGTTAGTAGGTAAATTAGCTTTTCAATCGAGGTGTTTTCACTAGTATTATCAGTGGTGATTATATGAGTTTCAGTTGCTGCCAATGAATTAATCAAATGTGACTCTTGAGACTATCCTGCGTTTTTTTACTTACAGTCCCTCATTATACCAAAAAAAGCAATTCCTTAGTGAAATTTGACTTTTATGTCTCCTGCTTCTTGAGACTGTATACCGCAGCTTTTGTATTCAGTCTTTCATATACGAGTAAATTTTTGATCTATAGGTTGAAGTTGGCCGTGGACTTTTCCAATAATTTTGTTCTTCGATATTTTGAAGTTGCTGACAATCCTATAATCAAATCTGACCATTGTCTTCTGCCTCCTGAGATTTTTCCGCGTCTATCTCAATAAGTCACTCACCTTATTTGTCAGTCAAGCCTTATGTCAGCTCAAGTTGGAAGTTGATGGTGGACTTACCAAATATTTTGTTCATATTACAGACCCCTTGCTTTGAGGCTTTCTATAGGATCAAATTGCTAATATTATGTTTTAACACGGCAATATGGCGGACAGTGTGAGTATAAAATCTCTGATGCTGCAAGTATCTCTAGGCTACGGTAACACTTTTGATCAGTTCATAACACTTTTGACTGTGCTTAGGGTAATTTTTCGTTTTCTTGATTGACATAAGCTAAATAAATCAAGTATCAAGAATAAATCAATATCCGTGAACTAATAACAAGCCTTCTAGTTGAACTATCAAGTCGTCATAAAGTTGTCGTGTTCAAAAGTTTAGCCATCGCAGTGCAATTACTACAGACACCTTCTTTTAGTTCAGAATGAGAGTAGAGTTAGTTTTACAATGTACGTAAGTAGTTATGATCACGGCGGCGTCAGTTAGTTGTGATCATGGTCTACCTTTTATTTTTGACACTATGTTTATTAGCAGAAAATAATCCTTATGATGAAGCCTTTTGATCGGTATGATAAAGCTACGGGGTAATTATTATTTCTCGTGTACCGGGTTCGATTCCCGGCTCAACAATGTAAGTATTTAAAAATCTATGAATGCAGTTTAAATTGTTTTTTAAATTCAAATAATGTCTTCTTTCAGTAAATTGTTCCATCTACAATATTTACTGCTCGTTCGCTCTAACTTTGCCGCTCGGCTCCATACTAAAGTCGAATTGTTAATTAGACGAAGTAAATTGACAGCAACTAATGTCACTTCTTCATACAATGTTGCGTATTTTCTATGACGAAGTGACATTAGCTACTGTCAATTTACTTCGTCTAATTAACAATTCGGGTAAACGCCTCTACGCCAGCGGCAAAGTTAGAGCGAACGGGTAGTAAGGTACTTTCCCTCCATGTAGCATAGCCGTGGGACGCCCTGTATATCTACTCAATTTTACTAACGACCAGTTGGGCTTCCAGTTTCTCCCATGATACACATAGATAAAACTTTCCTCCCCTATTTTACCCCTATGCATATTTTATTGTTGAACTGTAAAGATTATTTCTTAGTATATTGTGACGTAGGGAGCGTAATAAGTTATATCATATCCCTAGGGAGACAAAGTCTATGTCGGGGGTCCCGGGCCGGGAAAGTGAAAGTTCAATCCGATTGACGTTGTCATTTTTATTTTATTTCAAACTTTGAACAGATGATCCACGTGACCTAGTAACGTAATATAACGCAACAGAGTCACAGACTACAGACACAAGTTTCGCCATAAACCCCTCTGCAATCTATTTTATAGAAAGGGGCTAAAAGGGAACATTTTAACTAAAAGATAAGAGATTAAATAACCCTTTACAGGTTTCAAGGTTTTCGGTCTAAGGGGTTGGGCGTTGATACCATAATAAGTAACCCGATCATTTTATTATTAGACATGAAAAAACGTCAGGTGGTCAGAGCGTTGCCCTAGTTAGGCAAAGTTTACGGGTTCAAGTTGTCATTTTTCATTTCATTTTAAATAATTAATTATAAGTTGCTTTTTCTTTGTCTATAAATGAGAGTATATTTTATTTTAGGAACGGCGCGCTACTATAGCATCAATGATATTGCAAACTTTTAATCAGATGGGCAGTTACTTCCTCTGCCACGGTATAAAACCTTATCATTGTTTATAGCATTTTATTAACTTAAAGCTTAAGGGGCTAGTCCGCAAAAAAATCACTTAGACCAGCTTTTTTAAGGGGCGCGTCCGCAAAAGGCACAAAAAGACATTTAGAATTCTACAAATATTCAAGAACTCACTTCATTAAATGACACTAAAATGGAACCTTAAATTCTTAATAAATGAAACTACAATAATACCGTGCGCTTTTTTTAAAATAATTATTTACATTAGAAAAAACACCTCTCAAAGGTATTAAAAATCATCGAAATAGCAGATATAATCAAATTGACAAAGGTAAATTTCGATGGTTTTCAGAGGTTTTTTCGGAAGTAAATAATTATTTTGTAAAAAACGCACTGTGTTAATGTAGTCACATCTATTAAGAATTTAAGGTTCCATTTTAGTGGCATTTAATGAAGTAAGTTCTTGAATATTTGTAGAATTCTAAATGTCTTTTTGTGCCTTTTGCGGACGCGCCCCTTAAAAAAGCTGGTCTGTCCATCACGAGGCTGGATGTCGTGAACGGTGATAGCTAGAGACCTTAAATTTTCACAGATTATGGTTTTTCTGTTGCCGCTATAACAACAAATACTAAAAACAACAAAATAATAATATTTAAGGGAGGCTCCCATACAATAAACATGCAATTTTATTTTATATTGAAAAGGGCAACAAGTAAACGAATACGATTGTTTTTAATGTATACATTCCCCTTTTTATGCCAATTTATGCAGTTTATATAGAAAATGCTCCTTTTTACAAATTTGTCCGATTCCGATATTGATATCGGAATTCCGATATTGAAATCCAATATCGGAACTCAATATCGGAATTGAATTCCTTCCGATATTACAAGCCCTAGTTCTGAAGAACTCTACAACCTAATCCCACCCTCTCCTTTCCGATCCCGAACAACGCGTGCTGGACGGAGATGCCACTCTCACACAGTGGAGAGAATCTTTGCTAGAACTAAACGATTCAAAAGATCGTTTTTCTGTCGAACCGTAAAAACCTGGAACGACCTGCCAGCGCACGTGTTTCCCTCCTCTTACAATCCTGGGTTCTTCAAGCGGAGCGTGAAGAGACACATCACAAGGCCGCCAACTTGAGGACCGCTGTCAGAAGTGGCCCCCAATCGCTAGATGCGCCACGGCTTTCCATGAGGCTGGTGGCGACGTCAATTTGGAGAGCTAAATAAAAAAAAAAACTAGTGATACAAGATTTTTTTATACCACTAAGGTGGCAGAGAAGCTTACGCCCCACGAGAAGAAATGGTGGTCACCGCGGCCTATGAACGTTTGTAACACCAGAGGCGCGACACTCGCGCCGCCGTCGTCCCTGTAATCTCTCTCTGGCAATTTAGTTTTACATCAGCCACAGCAAAATTTTGAATCTGACTGCTCTCAGGCCATTGAATCTACTAATCATAAAAATTATGGTTTACACCTGGTGCACCAAAATGTAGAGGGCCCTATTGGTGGGAAGGAGTTGGTGTTGGAGTTGTACATGAACTTGAATGACATTGATATTTTTTGTGTCACAGAACATTGGTTAAGGCGTCATGAAGTCATGTTCAACTTTAAAAATCACCAGGTTGCTAGCTCGTTCTGTAGGACAAAATGTATACGAGGAGGCTCATTCATTCTTATTAACAAGTCTATAAAATTTAAAGAACGTAAAGATATAGTAAGCCTCTCTCTTGAACGAGTTATTGAAATAGCTAGTATTGAGTTCGAGCAGTTCATTGTATTAAGCGTATACAGTCCCCCGGATGCTCCATACATACAGTTTGAAGAGAAGCTGGAAGAAGCTTTGTTTAAATGCCAGTGCTCTAAAAAAACAGTAGTAGTTTGTGGAGATTTCAATGTAGATATTTTAGATTCTTCGCTGGAACCAACAAAGAGACGAAAAATGTTAAATTTATTGAAATCCTTTGGTTTATATAACATATTTCTAGAACCTACTCGTATAACTGCCACTAGTGCTACTTGTATTGATAACATTTTTAGTAATATACACCCTGTTAGGATTTGGATTGTGGACCCTGTAAAATCTGATCATCGAGGACAATCGGCTCTGTACTCTAGAAATATTACCAGAAATAAGAATGTAATCAGTTTTGTACCAATCAACTCAAAACGCTTAGAAATTTTCCGAGAAAATATAGTAAATAAGATAACAGAATTGCCCGATTACACTACTGTGGATAAATCTTATGCTGATTTATTCAACTTAATCCATGATGTGTTTGGGATAATCTTTACACCAAAAACAGTATCGTTCGGAAGCAGTTTTGTTTTCAGTGACTGGGCAACACCCGGTATTTATAAAAGTCGTAAGAGACTTTATGAACTTTATTCGGACAAATCATTTAATTTCAACCCTGACTTTCAGGAATATGTTAAAAAATACTCAAAGACATTTAGACAGGTCTGTTCCTTGGCAAAGTCAAATTTCATTAGAAATAAAATTACAGCTTCGACAAATGTAATTAAAACTACCTGGAACATTATAAATTCTGAATGCGGTAGGTCTAAAACAAGTGAACGAAGCTTTCATTTAAAGATAAACGGTCGCCACGTTACAGGGGATCTGGAAGTAGCGACTGAGTTCGAAAATTTTTTTCAGTAATATACCTATTGGTATAACGAATACTCTTCGGTCGTCTTCCACTTCCGCTGAGCAATTATTATCAGAATGTGCAGATAGCTGTCAAGACGCGTTCGAATTCACGGCTGTCAACTGTAATGGCATTTTGAAAGCTTTTAAGGCTATTAATGTTAAAAAAACTGCAGACCTATGGGGGCTATCAGTAAAATCTGTGTCATTGATGTCATTGCCCCCCACTTGGCAGCTGTGTTTAACGATTGCGTTTCAGGGGGTGTATTTCCTGATTTAATGAAACATAGTAAAGTTATACCCTTGTTCAAGGCTGGCAGTGCTTCTGATCCAGGTAATTTCAGACCTGTCTCGGTATTGCCGACTTTGAGCAAGATATTTGAAAAATTAATACTTGAGCAGATGCTGACCTATTTTAACAATCACAAACTATTTCATGTTAAACAGTTTGGCTTCACTAAAGGACGGTCGACTACTGATGCTGGTGTAGATTTGATGAAGAGTATTTATGAGGCCTATGAAGATAAACATGATGCGCTTGGTGTGTTCTGCGATTTGTCAAAGGCTTTTGATTGTGTTCAACATGAAACATTGATCAGGAAACTGCATCACTATGGGATAAGGAACAAGGCTCTCGATCTTCTGGCTTCATATTTGAGCAATAGAACTCAGAGGGTCGATGTTGGTGGCACACGTTCAGAGGGATCGGTGGTTACTATGGGCGTTCCGCAGGGTTCGATACTCGGACCATTTTTATTTTTAATTTATATAAATGACCTACCCTATTACGTAGGGGACACCAACGGGATTGTTTTGTTTGCAGATGACACTTCCTTAATTTTCAAAATTAAAAGACAACTAGATAACTACGACGATGTCAACAATGCAATCCTGAGAGTAGTACATTGGTTTAATACTAATAATCTTAGCCTGAACGATAACAAAACTAAATGTATTAAATTTACCTTGCCCAATGTAACACAGGCAGAAACCAATGTTCAACTTAATGGCCAAGAGTTGGAACTTGTGAAATCTACGGCGTTCCTAGGGTTGACGGTCGATGCTGGATTGCAGTGGGGTCCACATATTGAAAAGCTAGCAGGCAGGTTAAGTTCAGCAGCATTTGCGGTACAAAAGATTAGGCATTTGACTGATGTAGATACAGCTAGAATAGTTTATTTCAGTTACTTCCACAGTGTTATGTCTTACGGTATTCTACTGTGGGGTAATGCCGCAGATATAAATTCAATTTTTGTTTTACAAAAACGAGCCATAAGAGCCATATATAGATTAGGTCCAAGGGTCTCTCTGCGCGAAAAATTCAAAGAGGTAAATATTCTGACTGTAGCATCACAATATATTTTTGAAAATCTTATGTATGTGCAAAAGAATCTATCTAGTTTCGTTAAGTTAAGCGATATACACAGTGTAAATACCCGACATAAAGATAACCTTGCTTGTCATCGGTGTAGACTGAAAAAAGTCAGTAATTCCTTCCTGGGTTTTTACAACAGGCTTCCAAATGAAATAAAAAGTATGCCCTTAAATAAGTTTAAAAAGTGTATAAAAAGTAAATTGTACCGCAGGGGCTACTATTCAATTGACGATTATTTGCTTGACAAGGAAGCCTGGAAATGATCTGCTTGCTCTACTGCATTCTCAAGCAATAGTTTGTGATTTTTAGTTTAAATTTTGTAAATAGAGCACAAAAAGAAAAGCCCGTCGAGTTTCTTGCCAGTTCTTCTCAAGCGGGCCGCGTTCCGAACTGGTGGTACTATTTGCATTGTATTCATTGACGTATCGCAAGTGCCTATGTAATACTTTAGGCGAAAAAGATGCGCATTCGATGATTCCAGTCTGCAGAAACCTCACTTTTGGAAACAACCTCCACGTTAATCTATCAACTAAAGTACATAATTACCTATGTATTTGTTGAACAAATAAAACTTTTCCCTTAAAGTCGGGTAGTTCAGGTGGTGCTTTGATAAATTAAGCCATATTTACTCTAACGCCTTCAAGCAGGCTTGTTTAATAAAAAATATTTGACTAGGCGCGTAAAACCTTCACAGTTGAATAATGACTAACAGGTGTAAAAGTAAATAAGGTCCAATTTATCAAACAGAATTTCTACTAAGTAGGTTTTTAAAAATGAGTGGGTAGAATTTATGTTTCGCCATTTTTTTCAAATGATTTCATAAAAGGTGAGGTTGAGAAAATATTAATTTATCTGTATAGTAGTGTTGTTACTTGACTATGTACAATATTTGCATCGATATTTTTAATGACTGTGTACTTTTTTTTATTAATGTGAGGGAAAATCCTCATGGATGTTATGCCGGACTCCTACCGACTAAAAAACCTCACGTCACGCCTAACAGCCTGTGGTTGGGAGCCCCGGGGAAGCCCTCGGAAGGATGTCCCAGAACTCCCAACAGACCCACGGCCGCCACTGCGGCCTCGCCCAGGGAGTGGTTCGGGTGCTATCCCGCGTCTTTGGGGGTTTCGGGTGTGATCCCGCTTCTAAGGGGGGGCGTGCGTGAATTGCTCACGTCACGTTGCCATCATGGGCCTGCTTCTGTAAGTACGGTGAGCCGCCCTCTCACCGTCCTCAGGCCCCCGGTCATGGTGGCCGATAGTCCTCGGCGAAGGAGACTCGGCTGTGGTTTCCCGGTGTTTTCGCCACAGATACCTACCGAAGCTACCGTGCCCGGCAAGCATCTGTGTCAACCGGTAGGAGAGAGCACCGTGTCTCCTCTCCAGTCACTCGTCCATGACCGGTCTGACGGCCGCGATTGTGGCAAATCCCCCCTTTGGTTGGTCAAGTCGCACCTTCCATGTCTCCACGGTTTCCTGTTGGAATGACTGTGTACTTTTTCGAGAATTGTCAATAAGTCTATACTAATATTATAAAGAGGACAGATTTGATTGTTTGTTTGCATCGAATAAGCTCATAAACTACTGGACCGATTTAATATTTCAACGTTGGAAAGCTACACTCTTCACGGTGAACATAGGCTATATTTTATTCCAGTATTCCCACGGGAACGGGAACAACGCGGGTGAAACCGCGTGACGTCCGCTACTCTATACTATTATTATAAACAGTGTTTTTTTGCATCGAATAGGCTCCGAAACTACTGGACCTATTTGAAAAATTCTTTCACTGTTGAGAAGCTACACTCTTTGCGGTGAACATAGGCTATATTTTATTGCCGTATTGCCACGGGAACGGGAATTACGCGGGAGAAACGAATATTCTCTAGAATATTCTATATATATCGATATAGATTCTATATAATATATAGAATATTCTATATAATATCTTTAGAATATTCAGCAGTGAATAAAAACAAAATAAAACATGTGTAATCGTAGAACACAAATAAAAAGTCGATAAAATCCAATTATTTGGTAATTTACTTTCGTGACCTTAGATATACATTTCGAAACCCCTAATTGTATAGTATTATGTATAAATACTGTCCTTCAGTTTGTGCTACTGTGTCTAATTTATAAGCACCGTCTCGTAATCAAAATAATGGGCGTAGTTCAGTAAAGTACATACATACATATAGTCACGCCTTTATCCCTGAAGGGGTAAGCAGAGGCATAATATGCGCCCACAATTTCACCTTATAGTTTTATGTCCTACGTAATAAGTGGTGAGCCTATTGCCGTGTTAAAATGGACAGGCGCAGGTCGCTGCGACCCGCAGTTGAAATTTTTCAAGCCGCCCATAATGCCTTCAACTTGGCGTCATCGTCATTTTACTGACGGGTTTCATTTTGAGTTTTCCTTCTCTACGCAATGGATCTTTTTGCGAAAGTGTTCCCTTAGTCGCCTCTTACGACACCCTCGGTATGTATTGGGGCGACATTTTTTACACTCACCCGTCGCAACACGGAACCCCGTCGCCACGCGGGGCATCATCATCATCATCAGCATCATCTAGTAAGGAAAAAATATAGGATGTAATGGATTGCCACCGAGAATATCTGGGTTCAAGTTTGTTTCGTCTGTAAGTGGTGCACCTGCTTTCTAACGGACAGGTAACGGACACGGCAAGTCACAAAAATCACAAAAAGAAAGAAATCTTGAAAAAAAAAACACACACAGGGCTGCCAACTTGAGGACCACTGTCAGAAGTCTTACGGACTGTGTGAGTGGCCCCCAATCGCTAGATGCGCCACCGCTTTCCATCAGGCTGGCGAAGTCGATTTGGCGAACTACATTTAAAAAAAAGCAAAAGCCATACCATCCCCTCTGGCTAGCAGGGTACAGAGCACCTTTTATTATGACCATTAATGTTCATTTCATTTCACATTGCCAATAGGACAAAATTGGGATATGCCTACGTCTCGCAGTGCACTAGTAAAAGCTGATTTGAACGATCGATTGAGTATCGAAAGTTCAGCAAGCATGGTTTTTTTTAAATGTGTCTAAATCCTACATGGATGCTATGCCGGACTCCTACCGACTAAAACCACACAATGTCGTACAACAGTCTATGGCCGGGAGTCCCGGGTAAGCCCTCGGAAGGATGTCCCAGGGTTTCCGGCAGACTTTGGCTACCACCGCGGCCTCGTCTGTAATTTTCGGGTACTATATCGGGTTGGGGGGGGGGGGGGGGGACTGGGGAGGAGGGGATAGTTGGGTGTTTCGCGTCTGGCGCTATCCCACTACTATGAGGGGCGAAGACACATGCCACCGTCTTGGCCTGCTTCTGTCAGAACGAATATTTAAACTGTTGAGTATCATATTGTTACAAGGTTATCAAATCAATAGTTCTATCTGTTGTGATGACCTAAGAGCTTAATCCAAAGTCCCTTATTTTCATCCTGAAACATCCTTCCGAGGGCTTACCCGGGGCTTCCGACCGTAGCCAGGAAAAAAGTGTGGTTTTGGTAAGAGTCCGGCATAGCACCCATGATGGATTTCTCACTCGGTGCCTTTATTTGACCAAAGATAATATAATAGTATTACATACAGATCGGCAACTCCCTGTCTCCCACCGAGTAAGCTTCCCCATCCCCCACCAAAGTTGATGTGTCTATTGCCGTGTCAGTACTTGAGAGAGTGTCACTGCGTTGCATTACGTATTACTACCTACGTACTTTGTGCTATTGCTTTGGTTTAATTTGTGCTTAGCCGAGGGTAGATTTAAAAAAAAAGTACCTACATACATGAGATTGCGTTCTGTTCCTTATTATTTTGTTTCCATAGTTAGTGTCCCTAGTATACTCACACACACATTCAAGCTTGATTCAAGCATTCACATTACGTGTATATTAGTGTGGGTGGAAACTAACATTTTTGTATGGAGTTTCCGCCCTGTGATTTGACGTACGTACAAAAATAAGTTTTTTCGTTTGCAATTTTCCGAAATTGCATCATAAAATAAAAGAAACATGAGCTCTGAAAGATGTAAATGAGTTAATCATCCCTATCCCTACTAAAATTATAAATGCGAATGTAACTCTGTCTGTTACGCTTTTACGCCTAAACGGCAAGAGCAATTAAGATAAAATTTGGTATAGGGATAGTTTGAGGCCCTGGGAAGGACATAGGCTACTTTTTAACTGACTGCGCAAAAGGAGAGTTATAATTTAGAAAGCCGCGGGAAACAGCTAATCGATTATATATTTTTCTTATAGGTGAGAGAATTCGTGGGCAAAAAGTTGTTCATAAAATAAAATTTCTCAAATAAATTCAACTAAGATCTAAAATTATTATTATTTTCAAACAAACAGCCAAAAAATCTCTCTTTGATATTTTTTATCCATTTGTAAAAAAATTGGAAGCAGAGCGACACCAATTCATTAAGTGAATAGCTAAGATTTATCCAAAGCCCAAGTCTCTAGGGATATTCATTGCGAAAAAGAAAAAATCAAAATTATTGCGATGCCAAAAAAATATTTACGTAATACAAAGAATTATGGCAACATCTAGTTTTATTATTGTTTCATCTTCATTATTGTGATGTAAAAAAAGGTTTATTATGAAATTGTTGATCGAACTGAGTGATTAAAAATTTTGTGGTATTATTAATCTGTGTTTGCTGTGTGACTTTCACAGCAGTTTCTTTATTTTCTTTTTTCTTAAACCATTAAGGTGGTGGACAAGCTTACGGTCCACCTAATGGAAAGTGAACGAAACTTTTGATTAACCATCATCAACATACATGCATACATATATATAAGTCACGCCTTTATCCCCGAAGGGGTAGGCAAAGGCATAGTATACGCCCACATTTCACCTTATACTTTTATGTGCCACGTAATAGGTGGAGAACCTATTGGACAGGCGGAGGTCGCCGCGACCCACAGTTGAAAATTTTCAAGCCGCCCATAAGGCCTACAACTTGGCTTAACGATTGTCATTTTACTGACAACCGGTTTTCATTTCGAGTTTTCCTTATCTACGCAATGGATCTTTTTGCGAGAGCGTTCGCAGTCGCCTCTTACGACACCCTCGGGATGTATTGGGGTGGCGACATTTTGTACTCTTGCCCGTCGTAACACGGACCCTGTCGCCACACGGGACATACAATGACTACTATAACCCTGAGAGTTAAGCAGCAGTAAATTACACATCCACCGTTTGCCAGTTAATGTACTAGGGGCAAGCCTATTGCAGTCACCAGGCACTATACAGAAGAAAATCAATAACCATTCTGTATTCTACTTCCTTGAGGAGTTCGGTTCGTCAACCCTTTTTTTTCTGGTTAACCTTTAAAAAGTAAATTGTGACACACATGTCCTATCCCTAAGAGAAAGATAGCGTGTCCTGCTTCGACTAAGTACTAGTATAGGCGGGTCCACGTCATACTTTTTAGGGTCAGCAGCGCGAGTGTGGCGCCTCTGGTGTTGCAAACGTTCATAGGCTGCGGTGACCACCAGTCCTTCTGGTGGGCCGTATGCTTGTCTGCCACCTTAGTGGTATAAAAAAAAATACATTACGAACTCAAAAAGTGAGACTAGATCACGAACAAAGATATTGTACCAACGACACGACATGCACAGAAACATTCTTTTTTCGAATTTAAGGTAGTGTTTTTGACCCTGACGGCCAGCAATGGGGCTAGACTGCTGAGCCCGCAGAGAGTGATGGCCGTCAGGGTGATAAGAGGATACCGCACGATCTCCGGTGAGGCGGCATGTCTCCTAGCCGGGACCCCTCCATGGGACCTGGAAGCGAGAGCCCTTGCGTCACTGTTCAGATAGCGCAAGGAGGCGCTGGAGCGGGGCCAAAGGCCTGCGTCTCGAGAAATCGAGGCCCAGCGGACCCTGCTCCACCAGGAAACCGTGGAGACATGGAAGATGCGACTTGAGCAACCAAAGGAGGGATTCGCCACAATCGCGGCCGTCAGACCGGTCATGGACGAGTGGCTGGAGAGAAGACACGGTGCTCTCTTCTACCAGTTGACACAGATGCTTGCCGGGCACGGTAGCTTCGGTAGGTATCTGTGGCAAAAAACCACGGCCGAGTGTCAGCACTGCGAGGACCGCAGCGATGACACGGCGCTCCACACACTGGTGGAGTGCACGGCGTGGGCACAACAGCGCCAGGTCCTCGTAGTGGGTCTGGGCGTGGACACTCTCTCGCTCGAGGCCATGGTGCGAGCCATGCTCTCCAGCGGGAGTAAGTGGGACTGCGCCGCCTCTTTCTGCGAGCAGGTCATGCTCGCGAAGGAGGCGGCGGGCCGGGTGCGGGAGAGAACTCTCCCACCCGAGTTCCGCAGTCGGCGCCCTGGGCGCCGCCGACGTGTCTCCGCCGAGGACTATCGGCCTCCATGACCTTACAGAAGCAGGCCCATGACGGCTGCGTGACGTGAGGAACTCACGCACGCCCCCCCCCCCTTAGAAGCGGGGTCACACCCGAAACCCCCCATAGACGCGGGATAGCACCCGAACCACCCCCTGGGCGAGGCCGCAGTGGCGGCCGTGGGTCTGTTGGGAGTCACGGGACATCCTTCCTGAGGGCTTACCCGGGGCTCTCAACCATAGGCTGTTGGGCGTTACGTGAGGTTTTTTAGTCGGTAAGAGTCCAGCATAGCATCCTACGAGGATTTTTCCTCACGCTAAAAAAAAAGGTAGTGTTTTTACATTTCGGAAACGCACTTGCGTAAAATATTTTATCTTGACACATGTTTCGCCTTCGGGACAATAACACTGACTACGATCAAGTAAGTGCATGCGCTCACTTTAATGTCTTTAAAAGTAATGTATGGACGGGTCAGTCTATACTTTTACTTGTTGGAAGGTGTCCTGACACTTAACTGTTATAATTAAAACAGAAAGTCTTATGAGCTGTGTCACAATGTACTTCTTAAAGATTGAGTACTTACTTATTAATAGCTGATATACTAATTAGATATAGTACAGATGGAAAAGTCATGTATGTATTTTTTTCAGACCTACCCTCTGCTACACACACTCGCGCACAAATCAGTATCAAAAAGTCAGTTGAGGAACGCCTGGGCTCGTGTCTGTGAATGAGTTGTCTATGTGTGCGTAGTGTCTGTGAATGAGTTGTCTATGTGTGCGTAACTTCAGCGAATTTAGTATGTAGGTTTCCATCTGTACTATCTCTAATTTGTGGTTGATATTTGACTGTATCGATTGCTAAGATCGATGAGTCATGGATGTGTAGTGATCTTCCCCTCCCCTTTCCTCTATCCTCGCCTTTTATCGTTCTGCGATAGATTTCCGCAGTGTAACGCCAGCTTCCATTAGTCACTTCCATTTTTCCTTTACATGTTGTCAAACTAATGCTCGTGATTCTACTTTTGTGAAATTATTAATAACGTTAGCGTCAGTTTTTGTGAAATTACTTATAAAATATTTACCTACTTGTTAAGTTACTGAGTTCAAATCAATCAAGAAGCCGTGAGATCGTTCTCACCCTACTGCCCTTCTCTAACATGTTTATTGCGAAAGTGATAGTTCACTCCGACTAACGTTGTCATGTTTGTTTTATTTCAAACTTTTAAACGTATTTTAATGCGACAGAGTCACAGCTACAGACAAAGTCTCACAATAAGCCCCTCTGCACTCTATTTTATAGAGTGGGGCTAAAAGGTATTTTGATTGGCAGATACAATCAGTTTTCAGGCAAGGTTAGCTTTGAGTCTTTAACATCTTTGTGGTAATCTTATGGTAAGTAGACTATGAAGAAACTTTTAGCACAAAACTATCTCTCTGAAGAACACAAAACCAGTCGGTGTATTCTATCAACCACACTATAGTACGAAATGACAAAAGAATTGCATTATTGAAAATATCAAAATTTTAAACTTGAGCAAAGAGAATTTACGGAATTGAAACAAGCTTTTGTTATGAAAAGCATTAGAATAAAATTATGTGATTTGGAACGTTGCCCAAAGAGCAAAACGACATTTAGTTTATGAAAATGTGACATTCTTATAATACGCTTTTGTAGAAACATTATCTCCTAGAGTTACATTCAAGTTTTCTTTCAAAGTTCTCATTGTAAAAATCTTAGTTTAACGTGTGAAATTTCCTCATGGATGCTAATGGGAGTCCCGGGTAAGCCCTCGTAAGGAGGTCCCAGGATTCATTCTAGAGGTCTAGTTTCAAATAATTGACCAGGGTTTCTTGGGAGTAGTATCAAATGATCTATAATTTCCTTTACCACCTTCTGCTTGTGTTTATTATCTCTAATTGTAAACGTTTACAGGCTACGATGAGCGTTTTCCATCAGGCAGGATACAGGCTTGTCTGCCACTTCAGGGAAACAATTTTTACGCTATTTTTTCAACCGGTTTTACCGAACAGTCGGCTAATAACATGGGAATTGAGATCAAACATTTCGGATTCTGGTCACAACACTACTTTTTTACTCGTCCAATTTTGCGTATAAGGAAGGGTAATCGAAAATATCCCGTATTTTGGTTATCTAACATTTTGAGATACTCTACTGACTTTATATTTTGTTTATGTAATTTTAAATTAATTAATGAAATATTTCTTTGTTTGTCATCAATAAACTCTGAAATGAACGATTGGATTTTAAAAATTTTTGGGCTACCAAGAGCCAAATAAGTCTGAATTATTAAAGGTTATATCATGCTAACGGAGCGGAAGAAGCGGAGAAATAATAAATGTTAAAAAATATGACTCTCATTTCCACACATTTTAATATAAATTTAGGATAAATTGGTACTACCTACCTAAAACAACCTACATAGCATTTACCTTTTTACCTAAGCTATCATACCATATTATAGTTAGTTGTAACTTTAATTGATGTTTTAACACGTTCGCAGTGGTAAAGATTTTTCCAGGCGAAAATTGCGGTTTATGACGTATTAAAAAAAACTTCCAGCTCGATCTGGTTCAAACCAATTTTCGTTGGTAGATTTTATGGCAATGTACATCTCATATTTTTTTAGATTTATCGTTCTCTTAGTTTAGAAGTTAGAGGGGGGGGGGGGACACAATTTTTCACTTTGGAAGTATCTCTTGCGCAAACTATTCACTTAAGAAAAAAATGATGTTATTAATCTCAATAGCATTTTAAAAGACCTATCTATTGATACCACACACGTATGGGTTTGATGAAAAAACCATTTTTGAGTTTCAGTTCTGAGTATGGGGACCCCCAAAATTAACTGCTTGTTTTCCAGTTTTATATAAAAATATTGTTGCGGTTTACAGAATACATCTACTTACCAAGTTTCAACAGCATAGGCCTTATGATTTCGGAGAAAAGTGGCTGTGACACACGGATGGACAGACAGACAGACAGACATGACGAATCTATAAGGGTTCCGTTTTTGCCCTTTGGCTCCGGAACCCTAAAAACGATCTTATATGAACAGATTTGCGGCCAAAAATTTAATATCATTTACAAGCTCACACCAAAACAGACCTTATTTGAAAAAAACTTGAGCAGCTGTCACGGACAAGGTTCAAAAGGCGCTTACACACTGTGAGCGTAATACCATTTGTCTAAGTAGTCATTATTCGGCTTTGTTAGTTTATGAAAAACTTAGGTCTTTTTATTTTTGTATGCGGTAAAATGCATTTTGGGTTCTTAATTATTACCTTCTGGGGAAGTAGTAGAACGGCTATTTGTGAGACTTCCAGCTATGGATAGGGGCCCAACTAAACAATAAACTGGCTTTCACTGATCCGTAGTACAGACCATATTTCACCAGACCAGACTATAATCTTTACCAAATTTCAGCTAGATCTATTTAACCGTTAGAGCTTGAAAGAGTAACAAACATTCATACGAAAAAATATTCGCGTTTATAATATTACGTCCACGATGAAGTCGCAATAGTGCATGTTGTGATTTTTGCTAGCGACAATCGTCATTCACGGTGAGAGCATTGAAGCCATTATTATAAGGAATTCAGACACCGCCACCTACCTTTAAACGCATAAACTAGTCTCGACTCCATACTACAATATGCGCTTCACCATGAATGACGATAGGCGCTCGCAAAACTCATACGTGTCAGTCTGTTCTCGCTCCCTACGTTCGAAAACTAAATCTAGTTCAAAGTAAACTAGTTGTAGTTGCACCTCAGTGTGAACTAACCTGAACATCCTACAAGCGAGTTAGAGAGTAAATCTTCTCAGCAATGTTCGGCCATTGTCGGCCGATGGCTGTGGTTTTCCCCCGTTAAATACAACTTATTGTTTCTGGTAGCAAACTTCTGTATTTAATGTGGGTGCTTACTGGAACTGGGGAAGTTCAGTTGCGGTGTTTTGAGTGATGAGCAAGTAGTTGTGCCTAACATTAGTAGCAGACCGTCTCATGAAACTAAGCGGTTGTTAGTTGTTTAGCAAGAACATTAAAGTGTGTACTGGTTATAGATAAACAATAATGTATATTGTATAACTATAATTTTAGTTTTTTTTTAAGTTAAAGTGCTTACTTTACGAATTCATTAAAACCAGACAAGATCTCGATTTTGTCTAGTTTTTTAATGAATTTTATGATTTCATTTAAATTTTTTAAGATTTTCTCCTCTAAGTACAGCTTCAAAGGACTGTAGATTTAAATCTATGGTTTTAATTAGGAGTACTAACAATTTAGAAACTCGATGCCTCCGCGCGTTCACGACGATAAAGGACTTTGCCAATAGACAGACGGACGGATGCACGGAACCCTCGGCAGGCCAGTCCGAATCGATTTTTTCCAACTTTTTTTATCATAATTTAAAATGAAACTTATTCTATGTTCTAAGTCGGAACAAATACAGCCAAATTAAAAATATATAAGTAATTTAAAATTGGTTGAGTAGTTTCGAAATCCATCGAGTCCAAACTATTCATTTCAATTTATTATAAGCATCCTAGAGTAGTTTAGAATTTTTCAGTCATAGATTTAGAATTTTTCGCTAGTTTTAGTATACATTCTTATTATATTACAGAAAATATCCCTGTTTCCAAAATGGCGCTAAAAGCCAGCCAACATTGAGTACCATTTTTGAAACAAGTCCCACTATTATACAGAGCTGTAAACCCCTAAGCTGCATTACATACAAGATCCGCGTAATTCGAATAACTTGTCACAAGAAGGTCGCTACTCTCGCAACTCTGTTTAACTTCACAAGGGACCTAAAGCGACCCATTCACGGTCCGATAACTTTCAAATAGAATAATTTATGCTGGTATATTTTTGTCGATATTGAACTTGGGTTGGGGGTTTATGTTTTAACTTGTCCTTGGAAAATTATACATAAGATGTGCCCCATGAATATGCCTGTGATATGTTACGAATCCCACATCACTCAATTTAACCTCACAAGCTCTTAATTACATTAATGTTTAATAGATTTCCCGTTTTTCGCGATCATATTGGTTGTAACGTGTATCTTATTAACTTTAATGTTACTTGCTAATTATGTGACTTACTATTAGTAAAAATGTAATTTGTAATTCCTGAATCCAGTAAATCTTATTAAAACTCAGTCCCGCTACGAGTATGACGCCACATAATAGACATTACTCATCTCCAACAAAAGTAATTCATAACCATGCAGTATCAGAGAATGTTATTAATTCAAATTATATATATCAAAGACTTTTTTTTTTCGTGAGGAAAATCCTACATGGATGCTATGCCGGACTCCTACCGACTAAAAAACGACACGCATCCTGCTTAACAGCCTACGCTTGGGAGCCCCGGGTAAGCCCTCGGAAGGATACCCCAGGATATTATGTCACAGGCTCTATCAATCAACCTATGGCAACTCCTTTTTCCCTTAACTAACTACCTATGTCATCATTTTGAGAGGATTCTTGGCCATAAGGTTTAGCACAGAGCTTAATTTGTTTTCCCTTTCTTTGTCATGACTTCGTCCATTACTTAGCAGGTGAACTACTTGCAGAAGAGGCTGGTTTGGGCCCTGAAGATCTCAGTTGGACCTCTAACACCCTTTTCTTGACGTTAAGCTTATTTCTCTTAAAATTAACAGTGTTTTTTATTCTTTACAGGTAATTACTGGAAACACTAATAAATTCCACTTTGTTCACCTAGGTGATATCACCCAGGTGAACAAAGTGGAATAATCCTTAGAGGTCAATGAAGATTACAAGAACGAGGTAACTTTATCTAGACGAAGTAGAGTTTACGCGGGATCAAACATAATTACTTATGTGAAATTGAGAAACAATTTGAAGGTAGTTAAAGAAAAGTTGGACTGGGTCTTTGATCTAGTGGTCATATAGTGCGACTGCTGAGGTCTTCGGTTCAATTCTTCCAGTTGGTGCAGGTGACAGTTGTCTATGGACAATGTTTTCTGATCCATAAAAATTAAAATATTTATGGACCACAAACAACTAAATTTTGGTTTCGAAACCAAAACTTGTCTCGAGAATCTGAATATTTCTATGTATTATTAGTATCTACCCATTTATAGAAAAAGTCTAAGTATTAACATCCGTTGTCCGGTGTCCATAAGACAAGTAGGTTAATCCTTGCTTATTTTGGGATAAGATGGCTCTCTATAAACTATTATATTTGGTGTTTTATATTTATTTATAGCTTTCCCATACGAGCTTAATCCAGGGATAGATAGACCCAGAATGTCAGCTTCCTGTATCTATGTTTCAGTGAAATTGGTTTAGGTGTCAGAGCGCGATTGAGTAACAAACATCTCCACAATTATCTGTATCTATACTAATATTAAAAAGAGGAAAGATTTGATTGTTTGTTGGTTTGTTTGCATCGAATAGGCTCCGGTACTACTGGACCGATTTAAAAAAATTTTTCACGGTTGGGAAGCTACATTTTTTGCGGTGAACATACGCTATTATTTTATTTCCGTTTTCCCACGGGAACAGCAATTACGCGGGTGAATCCGCGTGACGTCCGCTGGTTCACAATAATCATAATAGTTAAATAATCATACTACTTAAAATAACTGTTCTTTCTTCTAATCTAATAATTTTTCGCATAAAAACCTTTGTAATATTTACTTGGATGAACTAAACGTGTTTTAATAACTTAATACTGTTTTTTTACTTAATACTGAGATAAACAATCTAGTCCTGGGATATTATTTTCCTGGGGTATCCTTTAAAGGGCTTACCCGGGGTATCCTTCCGAGGGCTTAACCACACGTATCCTACCCAACAGCCTACGGTTGGAAGGCCCGGGTAAGCACTCCTAAGATATCCCAGGACTTCAAACAGACCTACGACTACCACTGCTGCCTCACCTAGGGATATTCATTTTCCTAACCGCTGACATCGCCATCATTCATTTTCATTTCAACCCTGACTCCTAACATTACTGAAGGAACCGTCTTGTCATTATAAAACATTAAAATCTCAAATTCCACAGCGACACAATAAAACATAATTAAGATCATTGAAACTTTTGCGACTTTTTGTCGAGTCGTTCGTGAACAGAATGACTGTTGAGATGTGTAATTAAAATGGCGTCGTACCGAGGAACAAGACCGCAATTACTTTTAAGGCGGGAAAAGTTTTAATACGTTTATATCACTGTTGCCTCACATCTGTTTGTTTGTATGATTATATTAACTGGGATGATTTTCTTTACTAATTTATTTAATAACTAGCTGTCGCCCGCAGCTTCGCCTGCTTAAAATTTGTTCCCGTGGGAACTTATTCCCGGGATAAAAAGTAGCCTATGTGTTATTTCAGACTATAGTGTATCTCTGTACCAAACTTCAGCCAGATCCGTTCAGCCGTTCGAGCCGTGAAAGAGTAACAAACATCCACACTTACAAATTTTCGCATTTATAATATTAGTAAGATGCTAAAGCTATGGGCGATAATCAACTTAGTCACCAACTGGCCAGGGCTTTAAGGTCTATACTGAAATTAATTCAAGGGGTCTCCATTCAACTAATTAATGAAACTAATAATTTAAATAGAGCCAAACATGAAGTAGAATTTGATAGGGACCCTTTTAAATACTCGAGGAATATATTTAATGACAGAAAGCATGGTAGGCTGGACATAAGTAACGATCAGATCTATAACTACTATAAAAGTAATTATGAGGTGCCTAAATATGACAAATCATACAGTGAACCAAACGAAAAAAAACCATCAAGTCCTCAATTCTTAATCAACTGTAATCCACCTAGCTTAGAAGAAATTGAACACCAAATTAAAAAGAAATCAACTAAATCTGCCCCTGGGCCTGATGGCATACCTTACATAGTCTATAAAAAATGTCCATCAGTACGTAAACACCTTCTGAGAATATTTAACAGGATCTGGTCGAGTAAAGAAATACCAGCGGCCTTTGGAGAGGCCAGTTTTGTGCTCATTCCTAAGAAAGAAATTGTTACCAGTCCAAAAGACGCCAGACCGATAGCGTTAACCAACACATATACTCACGCCTTTATCCCCGAAGGGGTAGGCAGAGGCCTATACCGGCCCACATTTCACCGTGTACAATTCGGTCCCACGTAACAGGTGGTGAGCCCATCGCCGTGTTGAAATGGACCGCCGCCGTCAGAGCCTCGTCCGTTGTTCAGCAGGTGCACGAGCTTGCACGTGAGATTGACTTGGGCCCCGAAGGTGTTGGTAGGGCCCCACTACACCCAATAACAAAAATTAACAACACAATATCAAAAATTTTCTTCTCATGGCTTCAATTTAAAATGACAGATTTTATGATCAGCAATAAGTATTTTAGACCAAATCACCAGAAAGGGTTTCTGCCCTGAATTTCAGGATGTCTGGAACATAATTCTCTACTGGCGGAAAGTCTAAAAGATGCCAGATTAAATGAAAGGCAATTTACAGTTTGTTGGATAGATTTGGAAAACGCCTTTGGCTCAGTACAACATGAACTTATGTTGTTTGCATTAAAATGGTATAACTTTCCGTCAATAATCTGTGAAATAATAGCTTCTTATATAAATATATATATAACCAATTAAAATTTGTAATCAATACAAAAGAAGGACATACGCAACCCTTAAAGTATAGAGTAGGTTTGTTCCAGGGTTGCTGTTTATCACCAATAGTTTTCAATATAGTAATAAATATTTTAATTGACAGTATTATTACTCATGAGAAGAAGTGGGGATATCGGTTTAAATTAAATGGCAAATATACAGAGTCCATCCTGGCGTTTGCAGACGACCTCGCAATCCTGACTCGCAGCCCAAAGCAGTGCCAAGACCTACTGCGTAAAGTGGATGAATTCTGTACATGAACAGATGGAATGAGGACAAAACCTAGCAAATGCTACTGTCTATGTCTGGGTAGGCGGGGTACTAAGTTTACGTCATATGACCCCGGGCTTGCTATAGGCGGGGAAAAAGTTTCTATTATATCGGAAACCGTGCCTTTCAAATTTCTTGGCAGAAAGATAGATAACAGAGGTTGTACTCCAGCTTTGGACGACATAATTGAAAGTTTCCTTGTTGACATAAAAAAGGTAGACCAACAACCAATAGGTAACGTCAAGAAAGCATGGATATACGACAACTATTTAACATCACGTCTAAACTGGCCGTTTCTTGTGTACGATATGAGCCAAAACCTTCTCAGAAAATTGGATGCGAATGTTACGAAGACGTTGAAGTCGTGGCTAGGGCTAGCTCAATCGGCCGACCCGTCGGCATTATACAGAGCCTCTAATAACTTCGGAATGACTTTTAAGAAGCCGTCGGAACTCTATAAACATCTAAGAGTTACTAAAATGCACGTCTTGGCAAAATCAAGAGACAAAATCGTTCAAACTCATCCAAAGGATAAAAATATAGCAGAACTTGAGTCACGCCTCCAATTCCACAAGAAATTCATGGTGGGTTCGCAGACTGGTCGAGCGGGGTTGGGTAGTATCCGGAGACAAACAGATAAAGACATTACAAAATCTTTTCTGGAGCAGGATGAGAGCGATGCCTATAAGGTGCACGCGATGAACCTGGAGATGCAGAATGAATGGCTTACTCTGGGCGAGTTTTGTATTCCCATGGCCTTGCAGTGGCGTACCTTATTGTACGACTGGTCGCCGGCTTTGCTTAAGTTCTACCTGAACGCGTTTCAATTGACCCTCCCCGACCCAATTAATCTGGTCAGGTGGGGGAAAGCCACAAATAAAACATGTAATGCATGTGGAGAAGCGATTGGAACTGCTAGGCACCTGCTGGTAGGTTGTAGGACGTTACTAGACCGGTGTCATTACTCACGCCGACACGATAGGGTATTGGAAATCATACGTGAGGCTGTCAGTTTGGCGGTAGCGAGAGCGAAAAAGGGATTAACCACAAACAAAAGAAATGACATTGCGTTTGTAAAGGAAGGCTGTTCAAAGAAAGTACCTCAAAAGTCATACTCAATTTTGATGGCTGCTGCCGATTGGACTATACTCTCAGACACGTATGAAAAACACTACAAAATCCCGGAGGATGTATGTGCCTCGTCATCCAGACCCGACATATTCCTGTTTTCGAGGATACACAGGCGTGCGGTGCTCGTGGAGCTGACGGTGCCGTGGGAGACCAACATACCGAAGGACCACGCCATGAAGACAAATAAATACTTTGACTTGACCAATGAGTTAACCAAAAATGGCTATGTGGTTAAACTCTATGCCGTAGAAGTAGGAGCAAGGGGAATTCCAGCTAAATCCCTGTATAATTTATTTAAGGACCTTGGATTGCCAAGAGCTTCAGTAAGCTCTTTACTAAAACGAGTATCCAAAGCGGCATTGATAGGATCTTACCAAATCTGGTTGGGCAGAGGGGGGAACATTGTTGACGGTGGAAGGTGATCGTTTATGCGCATAGTAAGGTGGCCACCCTAAACCTACTCGAATGGGTCGCAAGTCCCAGACGCCGTCGGGGTGATCCCCCCTGTGCCACGCTATGGACCCGGCGCCCGCACGGAGAATCCATGGAATGCTAAGAATACGGTCTCTATATGTATAGAACACGAAAGAAATATAACAGATAGAGTAGGTACTAGGTACTTATTTCTTAAAAAAACTTTCCAGTAGACCTACTTTATTCTAGGTTTTCATCTCCTGTCGAGGTGAAAACCAAGAATAAAAGTTTGTGTACGCTTTTTTTTATTTTATCGTGAGGGAAAATCCTTCATGGAAGCTATCCGGACTCCTAGCGACTAAAAAACCTCATGTAACGCCCAACAGCCTACGTTTGGAAGTCCCAGGTAAGCCTTCGGAAGGATGTCCCAAGTAGTATTAGTTCAATGATTTAGCTTTATGAATCCGGAATGCCGGAAATTTCTGGGACACCCTTCCGAAGACTTACGCGGGCCCCGACCGTAGGCAGTGTTAGGATACCGTGTGGTTTTATTTGGTTAAGAGTCAGGCATAGGATCCCCTGGGATTTCCTTACGAGGTCTTACCCGGGGCTCCCAACCGTAGGCTGTTAGGCAGGATATGTGAAGTTTTTTAGTCGGTAGGAGTCCAGCATAGAATCCTTGTAGGATTTTCCCTTAAGTAAAAAAGGCATAGGATCCATGAGGATTTTCACACGTTACAAAAAAAAACTATAATTATATATAAGTACCTATGTATATACCTAAAATACATATTACTATTTAGTAAACATACATAATAATATACATAGGTACCTACACTCTTCGCTAAAGACGAGACTGTTTTATGCTGTCATTTTACTTGATTTTTTGCAAAGCGACTTTACTTTTCTTTAATTTGATCTGGTATCTCTTGAGTTTTTATGATCATGCATAGCTAGCATCTCCTTTTCTTTTATTCCGAGATAAAATTCTCAACATTAAGTTTTGATGAAATTTTCTTTGAAGTTTCCAAGTTATTGTGAATCGCTCTCATGTTTAGAATAAATGCTTTGGTGTATTGTTTCTTTAGTCAGAAAAATTTGAATATACATTCTACTCGTTTATCTCTACACGATTAATACAGCAATTTTATTACAGTGAATTGTAATAAACGTGTAATCTTAAAGTAGAAATAGAAAAATCTTTTATTTGGTATAATGCCGACAATATAACTACACAGACAGGACAATATTCTCGGACATTTCACAAAACGCTATCTGATCCCAAAGTAAGCTAGGAATAACCTGCTTGTGTTATGGGTATCAAGACCACGGATATTAATACTTATATACTTTTTAAATACATACATATTATACAGAGAAACACCCAGACTCTTGAGACAAACATTTATGGGTCACACAAATATTTGTCTCTGGTGGGAATCGAACCCACGACCTCCAGCGCCGCAGGCGGTATAACTACCGACTGCGCCACAGAGGCAGTCGAAGATTTTTGTTTCGTTTTTACGCTATGATGGCTAAAAGGAAATGGCTAAAATTTGACACAGATATAGATAGTAAAAGTATAGTCTTGAATAACATAAGACTACTTTATGCTGCCAGTGAAAGTCCCGTCAAAAATTGTTCGTAAGTGCTATATTTACTTTCATACATTAAGTGTTAAATAGGTACCCCTTTTAAGTAAAGCAAATTCCATGTTAAATTGTGGCTATATTTCAGCAGCGTTACACCCTACTCATGCGATCAGTATAATATTTCAAATAATTTATTTATTTATTTATTTTAGATTTTTGTTACGTTTTAGATTATAATTACAATTAGTAGATGATATAACATAGATAATGCTGTATAATTACAATTAGTAGTTTAAGGGTTCGATGTAACTCAAAAATACATAGTTATCATGTAGGTAAATATTTAATTAAATGATACAATGTCAATGAAATAATTACAATTAAACAGTTACAAATTAGTCACATTAAATTAAATAATCTTATCAACTACCTATTCGGAAAACCTACCCCTGACCGCTCCCGGCGCAAAAGTGCCCATTACACTTGCTGCGTTTCCACGTTGGATTGCAATGGCCAGCCTTTGCACCAGGAACGATCCGGCCCGATTTCTGTGAGTCTATGTCCATAACGTAAATTAAACCATTATAAAGTGTTTTTGACTCTACCGGGATAAGCGGCATCTAGTCTCAGTTATGGTAGCACTTTAGAAAATGCTACCAAACAGTGGTATTGGTAGCATTTTCTAAAATGCTAGCAATACTTTCAAGCTTAAAGCTTTCTCTTTTCTCTGACACTAATGTTAGCATTGGTATCTGACTCAATTCGACTTCAATTTTATTTACATTGTATGTATCGATTTTCATGCTACTAACAGACTTTTGTGCTCTTATAGCTATTTAACACCAATAGCAGTTTTATCGTGAAATGTGTGTATTAGTGCCTTTATGGGATATGGTGTACTTAACCCAGTTTTTAAATTGGTCCATTCTTTGCAGATTGTGTACCCGCTACTGCGGTTACTTTTTCTTATGTAAGATTTTAATACGGGATATTTGATACTATTTTTGTTTAAGAACGCTTTCAAGCGTCTTAATGTGTGGAAAGATTACAGAACGGTTTGTAGAGACTTTACAACAAAAGAAAGTGCTGAAACTCTTGTAGCCCTGCTAGAATAGTCGTATGAAAACAATCACTGCGCTAAAAATGTTACGCTAGATGGTTGACATTCGTGGTATTTATATTTACAAGCGTTTCCATGCTTCGGAAGGCACGTTAAACCATTGCTCACAGGTGCCAGTAGCTAATAAGTTGAATAGGTACCTTAAGGACGGATTTAAAAATTTCATCAGCTTCTTCGTGTCCGTTTCAAAACACAATAAAAACGTGCTAGTGTATAACATGTAACACCCCTTATTTCCGCCGACGTGTCTTCGCCGAGGACTATCGGCATCCATGACCGGGGGCCTGAGGACGGTCAGAGGTCGGCTTACCGTCCTTACAGAAGCAGGCCCATGACGGCAACGTGACGTGAGGAACTCACGCACGCCCCCCCTTAGAAGCGGGATCACACCCGAGACCCCCCAAAGACGCGGGATAGCACCCGAACCACCCCCTGGGCGAGGCCGCAGCGGCGGCCGTAGGTCTGTTGGAAGTCCTGGGACATCCTTCCGAGGGCTTACCCGGGGCTCCCAACCACAGGCTGTTGGGCGTTACGTGAGGTTTTTTAGTCGGTAGGAGTCCGGCATAACATTTTGCGGATTTTCTCTCGCGTTAAGCAAAAGAAAAAACACCCCTTATTTTAAACCCCTTATAACAACTCCTTTTATTTGCAGTTACAATTTGCTACCGTGACTCACTACATGATCTCGATCAGGTCGACCGTATGTTTTTCTGCCACCTGCCACAATAAAACTACAAAATATTCAGGAAAATTAATATTTGTCCATCGAAGTCAATTTTGGTTGAAATCACAAATATTTACGAATTACAAATTCGAAATCATCTGCTTATTTTCAAAAGTGCAATATTCGCATGGATTGGTCCGTACCAAACTACAAATTTTACACGAAATGACATTAAAATTTGATGCTCCAGTGATGCTTCATATAATTATGCACCGATATTGCTGGGGCACCAAATCCATTAGCTGTAATTTCCATCCCACCCGGACGGTACACTCGGGGACATAAATTTTATTCAGTCGATTTTGTTTCGAGATTTTTCTTGGTTTTTACACTGTAATTTGAAAATACTTTTTGGCTTAAATAAATAATTTATCATCGTCATAAATCGGACTATCGCCGTCCACTGCTGGACGTAATAAACCCCTTACCATTTGCTTTCTCCCGGCTAACATAAATTTCTAATATCTTAGCTACTTTAGCTTGCAATTTTAGATGCAGCTGCCATAAATATTTGATTATGTAACTTCCTTTGTGGATATCTTAACTTATCTTGTTTGTTTGTAATTGATAAACTAAGGACTAATGAATCCATTTTAAAAGTTCTTTCACCATTAAAATGTCAAGTTGTCTAGAAGTAACATAGGTTATTTATCGCCATTTTACCATCCAAGAAAGTGAAACTGTATCTGTAACAAACTATGTAAAAAATATGGCAGATATCCATACGTAACTGTTAGTGCGTGAAGTCATTCAAGGAGTCAAGGGTCAAGTTTTTTTCGACCAGATAATTCACGCTTCTGAAGTCGTGGACACTAGCAAGTAGAGGTAGCTTATATTCGTCGTAAATATTAAATGAATTTATTAGTGAATGTTCCGAACATAACCACTCCAAATTAATAGGTATAATGCGTTTCTATGAAAGTTATTTTATTCCAATAGAAACTCAATTCAACTAAAAAATCTTATCAGTAATTTAGCTTGCAAATAATCTTAAGAATCAGTTCTTAAGAGTTACTTAATTTTCTACAGTATCGACAGTAAGTATTTAGAATGATTTCAATATTAGAGCAGGGAATCTTAAAATGTACTTATTATCAGTTTCTTATAACTCTTTTGGCCTTTTTTTTTTTTGTTTAACGTGAGGGAAAATCCTCATAGGATGTTATGCCGGACTCTTACCGACCGACTAAAAAACCTCACGCCACGCCTAGCAGCCTATGGTTGAGAGCCCCGGGTAAGCCCTCAGGAAGGATGTCCCGTGACAACTCTTTTGGCCTACAATATTCTGGGTGCGGTGAAAAAGTATTTTGAACGTTTTTTGCCTTCGAAATTGACACAGACTAGTCGATCATAAAATATGATCTGTAGTTAAGTATTCCACCTATATTTTTTATACTCCGACTATATTTTTTTAAGCAAATAACTTGTCAGCTTTTTGCGCCCGACTGTACCGTATCTATATTGAGCAGCGAAGGATTAGTTCCGTTTTCGTAATTGCAGTGGTTCAATTACACGGTGCTCGTATCTATGCGAAGACCATGTCCATAAGTCAGTAATAATTTTAGAGAAATATTCCTGTAGTTTGTGGAAAATTCTAGATTCCTAAGCTTTAGATTATATCACCTTGAAAACATGGTAATAAAGTAAAGCCTCATAAAGTCTGTCCAACCGTTTATTTTACTTTGACAGCGGCCTGAGAATGTAACTGATTCATGAAATTAAAAATTATTAAAAATTGTTAGATAAAAAATATAAAAACCGGCCAAGTGCGAGTTGGACTCGCCCATGAAGGGTTTCGTAGCAGCAAGTAACATAAGTTCTTGTGGTTCGTTGTAACTTTGATTGATGTTTTAACACGTTCGCAGTGGTAGTGATTTTTCTAACCGAAAATTGCGGTTCACGACGTATTAATAAAAAACTACCAGCTCTATCTCGTTTAAACCAATTTTCGTTGGTAGTTTTCATGGCAATGTTCATGATATATTCTTTTTAGATTTATCATTCTCTTAGTTTAGAAGTTAAAGGGGGGGGGGGGGGGACACACATTTTTCCACTTTGGAAGTGTCTCTTGCGCAAAGTATTCACTTTAGAAAAAAATTATGTTAGAAACCTCAATAGCATTTTTGAAGACCTATCTATAGTTACCACACACATATGGGTTTGATGAAAAAAAAATTTGAGTTCCAGTTCTGAGTATGGGGACCCCTAAAATTTACTGCGTTTTTTCTAGTTTTATATAAGAATCTTAACGCGGTTTACAGAATACATCTAGTTACCAAGTTTCAATAGCACAGGTCTTATAGTTTCGGAGAAAAGTGGCTGTGACACACGGAAGGACAGACAGACGGACAGACAGACAGACAGACATGACGAATCTATAAGGGTTCCGTTTATGCCATTTGGCTGCGAAACCCTAATTAAAAGTTCAAAAATTAAAATTACATTAATAAAATTAATTAACAAATTAAAATTGTTAATTTAATTAAATTAACATTATTAACTTATGTAAAATAATCGATTGAACAGACTAGGCATAACTTAGTATTCTAATAGTGAAAGAATTTTCGAAATCCTTTCAGTAGTTAATAATTTATTTGTACCAAACATACATTAAAATTAAAGGGATTCGCCACAATCGCGGCCGTAAGACCGGTCATGGACGAGTCGCTGAAGAGGAGTCACGGTGCTCTCTCCTAGCGGTTGTCACAGATACTTACCGGGCATAGTAGCTTCGGTAGGTATCTGTGGCGAAAACACCAGGAAACCACGGCCGAGTCCTCGCTGTGCTGACACAGCGCTCCACACGCTGGTGGAGGGTACGGCGGGTGCCGTAACTGTGCCAGGTCCTCGTAGTGGGTCTGGCCGTGGACACTATCTCGCTCGAGACCATGGTGCGAGCCATGATCTCCAGCGGGAGTAAGTGGGACTGCACCGCCTCTTTCTGCGAGCAGGTCATGCTCGTAAAAGAGGCGGCGGGAGATAACTTTCCCACCCGAGTTTCGCAGTGGGCAGCTTAGGTGCCGCCGACGTGTTTTCGCCGAAGACTATCGGCCTCCATGACCGGAGGCCTGAGGACGGTGAGAGGGCTGCTCACCATCCTTACGGAAGCAAGCCCATGACGGCAGCGTGACGTGAGCGATTCACACACGCCCCCCAGTAGAAGCGGGAACATACCCGAAACCCCCCAAAGCCGCGGAATAGCACCCAAACCGCCCCCATGGGCGATGCCGCAGTGGTGGCCGTAGGTCTGTTGGGAGTCCTGGGACATCCTTACGAGGGCTTACCAGGCGGACTCCCAACCATAGTGTGTTAGGCGTCACGTGAACTTAACGGGTGAACTTACTTTAGTCAGTTCTCCTCACGTAAAAAACAAAAAAAAATATGCTAAAAATGTATACTAACCTTTCCTCTTTATAACATAGAAGAGTTCTCTGTTAAAGTATTTATTCTAGAGTCCAGTGTTCGCATTTGTTGTAGATTAATATTGAATGCGGTAATATCTTAACCTATATTATTTTGTTACTTTCCGTACGTTTCAAACAACAGAACTACTCAATATTCTACCATCCCTTAGTGACGTCATAGCAGATAAATTTCAATTATCTTCCTCATACACTTATCCTACATCCTACAGGCCACTTAAACAAACTGCCTTCGCCTTCGAAACGTTATAACGATTCCCGAAACAACAATTTCGACTTATCGAAACTATTTTATGCATCTGTTTGTCCCGGACGCCATTTTGAAAGTAAAATGTCCAACTACCGATACGAAATTGAATTCAAGTTTAGCAACGATTTGTACAGAACCCTCTTGTGACGTTTTTGATTGAAAAACACAAAAGTTTTATTAACGGCAATAGGTTTCAGTTTTGAATTGTTTCAACTTTATAGTAGGTAATCCGTTATCAAATGTTTTGTGTTTTGGGTGAAATGAATTTTGTTTTGTACATTGAAAATTTTTGGGAACCATATTGGCAGGGGTTAATTGATTTCGTTAGTAAGTTAGGTGTTGTTGTAATTTTGATAATGTTTTACTAAACGGACTTTCCTCTCCGTGACTTATTGAATAAAGATAATTTATAACAGGATACAGGATTTTAACTACTTTTAGGCCACAGTGCCTTTTTTAAATGTAACATAATTATACGTATTATACACAGTTATACAGGGTGTCCCAAAAGGTTACGTAGCTAGGAAGAGGGGTGATAGGGGTGGTCACAAGGGTCACCAAAAAAAAAAATCCCCTCTGGGAATTAAAAAAATAAAAGGCATTTTTTTAAAAACTAAAAATTTTACACCTTTTGGGGCGACTTTGCTCCCGATGATCTACAAATATTGGTATAATTAAAAAAAAATGCTGTTATGTTATCGTCAATAACCCTTTTTCAAATTGAAATATGTAAGGGATTTCCTAGACGAAGAATACCCTGGTAGGTGGATGGGAAGGGCCGGTGCTATAGCGTGGTCAGCTCGTTCACCGGATTTAAGCCCGTTAGACTTCTTTTACTGGGGTGCTATAAAAGCAAAGTCGCCCCAAAAGGTGTAAAATTTTTAGTTTTTTAAAAAATGCCCTTTATTCTTTTAATTCCCAGAGGGGATTTTTTTTTTATTTTTCTGGTGACCCTTGTGACCACCCCTATCACCCCTCTTCCTAGCTACGTAACCTTTTGGGACACCCCACACATATAAATAGGTTTATTTTTTTGTAAGGGAAAATCCTCATGGATGCAATGCCAAACTCCTACCGACTAATAACCTCACGTTACGCCCAACAGCCTATGGTAGGGAACTCCGGGTAAGCCCTCTGAAGAATGTCCCAGGACTCCCAACAGACCCACGGCCGCCACTGCGGCCTCGCCGAGGGGGTGGTTCGGGTGCTATCCCGCGTCTTTGGGAGGTGTCGGATGTTATCCCGCTTCTAAGGGGGGGCGTGCGTTAATTCCTCATGTCACGCTGCCGCCGTGGGCCTGCTTCTGTAAGGACTGTGAGCAGCCCTCTCACCTTCCTCAGGCCCCCAGTCATAGAGGCCGATAGTCTTCGGCGAAGACACGTCGGCGGCGCCCGACTCGAGTCGCCGACTGCGGAACTCGGGTGGGTGCGGAACTCGGGTGGGAATATAAGTAGGTACACAAAGACAAGAATGCAGGCTTAAAGTTTTCGCAAGTAATTTCTACTACTAAGGAGACAGACAAGCAAACAGCCTACCGAATCAAAAGTGACTATAAGAACATATTTTCAACATCAAAGCTGTTACACTTGTAATCGATCATATTGCAGCGCTGGAATGTACGGAAAACGAACTATGGCTACCTATAACCTAGTAGCACTAAAAGGAATAACCCGCTGAGTTTATTTCTCAGGGAGGTTGCGTTGTGAACTGGTGGTAGTTCTTTGGCTTATATTCGGGACGCTATACAAGTGCGTCTGTATATTGTATATGCCTTAGTGAAATAAATATATGTTTGTTTAAGATTATTTTTGAAAAGCAATTAGTATGCTAACTGATCATAAATTTTTCGTATATAAGGCATAAAAGTATAATAATAAAAAATAAGGTATTTAAGTATATAAGTTTAATACGTAGGTACCTATATATAGTGTAAAATTTGGTTAGTTGCGAGTAGGTTTAGGTGGCACAGTGGTTAAGGCGTCTGCACAGTTTGCAAGAAGACGCAGGTTCGAATCCTGCTCGAAACTAATTTATTTTCCATATTTAAAATACGTGTTTGTTTGTTTGTTATAGTTGAAAGTTTTCAAGTCGCCTACAGGGTCTTCAGCTATTCTCTTCAATTACCATATTACTGGCAGCCGACACTCTGCTTAACGAATTTAATACATCACAGAAACCTCTTCAATAGAAATGAAATAACAATCGTAAGAAACGGTTACCCATCTCAGGAGTAATCAAGGCTACAAGCACTTGTAAGGCTATATTACATAAATATGTAATTCAATAACTAAATAATCAGAATCTATGAATACATTCACACAATTCAGTCCACGCCTTCGGCGCGGACTGAATTGTTTAAAAATAGTCTTAATCATTAAGCTCTTTTATGATTAAGCCAACACGCCAGTTTAGGTTCACTCACATTCAAAGAAACCCCTACAATTAAAAATTTCAAAATATCTGATTCTTAAAAGAGTTATAACTCTTTTATTTCTAAACCGATTTACATAAAACAAACGCTAAATGTTAACTGGAGCAAACCTCAACACTGTAAAAAAACCGCATTGCAATCGGTTGAGCGTTTACTGAGATTAGCGTGCACAACCGTACAGACAAACAGATATACAGACATACAGACAAACAGACAAAAATTCTAAAAATCATTGTTTTGGGTTCTATTGCGTTCATAAGCCCCCCTATAATATTTTTTCTTATTTATCTTCCATGTACAGACAGCGACCTGTTACGATTTTATTATATGTATTGATATTGATTAATCCAAAGCAAGCATCGTTACCCATACATAATTTACAAAAGCAAACAGCCTAATGTATTATGTAGAAACTCCTAAATGTACAACATATTATTATAATAATGTTGTTATTTAGTATTATGCTATTTGCTTAAGGAAAGTTGCAAGGTATTTGTCACTAGAAAGAAATAGATATATTTCTATATTAGTAGACATTTTCTTACAACAGCATCTAGCCCAATTTAAGCTAGTGCTATGGGATCTAGGAGACTGATAAACATACTTTATATTTCTAAATAAATACACATACTCCCTAGAGCGAATGTAATACTATAAGAAGCCGTGAGACGGTGTCACCCGACTGCCCCTCTCTGAAACGTTTATTCTGAAAGTGAAAGTTCAATCCAATTGACGTTGTCATTTTTGTTTTATTTCAAACTTTGAAAAAATGATCCACGTGACCTAGTGAGGTAGTTTACTGCAACAGAGTCACAGGCTACAGACACAAGTCTCGCCATAAGCCCCTCTGCAATCTATTTTAAAGAGAGGAAAATCGGAATTTATATTCAAATTTAATATAATTCAAAATTCCTGAATAGCTAACCTCTTTTTAGAAAGTATCATGGGCCTCTATGCGTCTTAAACAAGGAAGGGCGGGTTAGCTGATTTGACATCCTTACTAACAAATGCGAAAGTAGATCTGTCTATCTGTAACGCTTGTTAAGATTTTAATGAAATTTGCCACAGAAATGGAATATAGTTTAGAAATGGGCTGCTTTTACTATGAAAACAGATTCCTCTAGGAAACGGGCATGGGAAAACTTTACCACGCAGGCATTAGCCAGAAAATTATAAATTTATTCATTTACCTAAGCTTTACAGACAAACAGATATACAGACATTTTTTAAAATCATTGCTTCGGGTTCTATTGCGGTCATAAAGCCGCCCTATAATTTTTTTTCTTCTTATTTATATTCGATCTACAGATCGAATTCTGTTAGAAAAAAATAGTTGCAAAAGCTGTTTCAATCATAACTTCAGTTATTTATAAATCAAGTTTATAAAATGCTGTAAAAATACTTTTGATTTGCATCATATCTCAGTTTACATTGACGGTTTTTAAATGTTACCTAAATAAATACGCAATGAATTAGATCCAATGACTCGTATATCGTACAGCTCTCAATTCCCCAATCAGAAATTAAGCCTTATGAAAACAATAAAATTGGTGACACCCCTGAAAGCGGTTCGCGAAGCAACATAAATTTAAAAGGTTCAAATTTAGGGGTGGCACAATATAAATCGTACGCTCACCTCCGGTGTTTGGCAGGGGAGTGAGCATAACTGGGGACTGAGATGTATCTCTATGAAATTTAATTTAATTTTGCTCATGCGTTATGTCAGGGGTAACGGAAACGCGGTTGGTTTTGTGTTAATAGTTTTGTTTTAGGTGTTAGTTTTGCGGTTAATTTTCAATGAAGATTAGCACCAATGATATTGTTATTATAGCCATTTTGTTGAAACGTATGCAGTAAACAAATATCGATGACATAATTAATTTGAGCACATTTAGGAGACTTATAATTTGACATTAAATATCATGTTCATTAAAGGCGTTAAAAGTTTTGAGCATGGAAAAGTACCACACAGTACCGCATTATTGACTTCAAAAAAGATTTTATGCATGAAAACATCAAGCAATCTGCGTGTGCAGTGTGTATAGTTAACTCTATTCACAAAAGAATTTCGACAAAATTTTAAAATTTTAATGAAATTTACCTAGAAAAAGCTGTATAGTATCACAAAGAAAAAGGTAAAAAGCAAAATTCTTGAACCGCGTGTAACACATAATGACTGCTGTTAACACGTTCGCCATTTATATCAAAGGCGCACTTACTCTCCGAAGGGACGAATTTTAACGAACGGTGTTACATCCCCTTTAAGGGTCTAAAAATTTAATTAAGCAGCAATTTGCCCGCCGTGTAAGAATCTTTTATAATTAACTACATATTCATTCCGTGTTACATACCTAAGAGTATGTATTTCCCTCACTTTACATTTTTTATTTTGACATGACGACATTTAATTACAGGGGAATGACACACTTTTGAATTCTACTTGATTGCTACTGGTCGAAATTATCAATCAAATGAGACTGTCTCAGTCCGCTGCTGGACGTATCATATTGAAATACGCCGGCTAGACGGATTCGTGTAAGCTTTTATTTTGAATTTTCCCGACTATTCCATCTACCCCACCTGGCCATTTTCGGCTTCTTTCTCCTCCATTAGTCAGCAGGTGATACTGGTTTATTTACCGGGATAGAATAACATAGAATTTTTATCCCTGGAATACAAATCCGTGTTATGCAGGGACGACAACAGTTGCCACGTAGAAGAAGTCGCAGAGGCTATCTAGTGCATAATATTATTACTGAAATGAGCTTTTTTGTAACCACACAGTTCCCTTATCTACCAAATATATCATCATTATCATTATCAAGCAAAAAAAACCAATTACGATGATCCCCTGTGCTCGCATTAATCTCCTGTCGATTCCCCTGCTGACACGCCAGAGTAATGGGATATGGTTTAAAATATAACAGTCCCCTGTCTTCAAAAGACCGCAGCCGATTTGTGTGTGGAGGTTAGATCGATTTTAGAAGGGTTTGGGAAGTAAATGAAATTCAGTTTTGAAATAATTTCTGGGATTAGGGGATAAATGATGAATAGATATCAGTAAGAATTGTGTCAGAAGATTGTTTTTGACAGCCTCGATGGTGAAGGATCAAATTCCAGGTCGGACCAAACTCAAAACATTTTGAACAATTTGAAATTAGTTTTGAGACTCTAAATTAACAAACCCCTCTTTTTTGCCGGGTGGCCTAAGTGATTCATGTTCAAAGGTCATTTTGGCCACTTGGGGACCACCAATCCCTTTCAAAGCACCTAATAAAGAGCGGAGAACCCATAGCTGACAATTTGAATTAGAACCCAAGAGTATGGGATATAAAAACGATTTAAGTTTACTAACGTGGAGCTTTAGATAATATCGTCTGAAGTTTTTAGTAGAATGTTAAATTGCATGATATACTCATAGCACTCATAGCTTTAGTGTAATTGTCGTGGGATAGTGATAAAATCAGGTTTTGATCAAAAACCTTAGTTTAGGTCTTCGATGGCCTGATTTTATCATAAGCCTGCAACATAATACACACACACACACACACACACACACACACACACACACACACACACACACACACACACACACACACACACACACACACACACACACACATACACACACACACACACACACACCAATATCGTTCAGTCTGTACCATTTCCAACATCTGAAACAGTCCTATCGCATTGACAACGTCAGTAAGATCAGCCGTGAGAGCCTTACGTGTGGTTTGCAAAATTTCAACAGCAGATTGTCCAGCAGTCACGGCCTATCCCTTTCCCTAAAACTATGAGTATCAGCCACATCAAGGAATCTGAGGACGTTGGTTTTAAACACGCTGTAAGCTCGAAGAAGGGGGATAATACCCGAGTCTATACTTAGAGAAACGAAATAACACTCGAATCTTTAGACAGACCATGGTGATAGCCAAATTTAGCAAGGAATCCTGCGACATGCTTCCAAGGAGTACTTATCGCTAGATGGATAGGTAGAGGAGGGTCCGTGTGGTTTTAGTCGGTTTGAGTACGGTATAAAACATATGGAAATTTTCAAGCCCAAAAATACCAACCCTTGTCCGATTCACTTCGTTAAGCATCTTGTTATCTTAAGAAGAATGAATGAATTACGATGACACAAACTGTCTTTTTAGGGTTCCGCACCGAAAGAGCAAAATCGGGACCCTATTACTGACACTCCGCTGTTTGTCTGTCACCAGTTTGTATCTCATAAACCGTGATAGGAAATTTTGTCACGTGATTTATTTTTGTTGCCGCTATCACAGTATAAAGAGAAAGCCTACAATAACAAAAAATATAAAAAATTACATTCATACATATGATCACGCCTTTCATCCCCGAATGGGTAGACAGAGGCATATAATATGCCCACATTTCACCCTCTTAAAATTATATTACAAAATTAAAAAGAAAAGTATTTAAAATGGGCCACCTTACAATAAACGCGACTTTTTTGCAGTTTTAATGGTAAGGAATCGGGCGCGTATCCGATTGCCACTTGACCAGAACCTTTTTCTTTTTCAAAGTTAGCTTACTTTTTTCACACAATCAACTGATAACCAACAAATGTTACCAGTACCACTCTATTAATACTACAGTTACCTGCCAATCAAATATTACCCAGTTAAATAATACTGGGTAAGTACTCGATATGAAAGTTTGTAGCTAGCTACGAAACTTCAGTGACTAATGTGGATGAAATATGATGTATTGTATCCTAAAATGAAAAATAACAATTAATCACTCATGAGAAATAATATATCGTAACTTAAGGGAGTTGTTCCTAAAATTTCCACTCAGTATATCACAATACTTACCCAAATAGCTCAGATATTTTTTATTAATTTGGAAGTACCATGAATCTACATTAGCCCAAAGTGATCGTAATAAGGGAGAAAAAATACTTAACAGTGAAACGAAACGCGTACTTATGCGGTCACGCTTAAGTCGACAAAATACATATTTCATCGTGTATTTGAATAATACTTAATAATAACATAAGCAACATGTATCAAAAGTGACGTCAAAAGAGCAAAAGGAAAAATTATAGCGAAGGAGCTAGTGATGGGACGAGTTTTGGAGCAGTTGTTCAAAGTTACCGTTACCAAAATACTCGAACTTCGCTTTAATTGCCTAGTTTTCAGTCTACTTAGAATTTCCAACAAAACAACAACATTAAAAGACGATGTGTATCTCAAATAGATATTGCCGCTGATTTCTAAACTAGGCATGTGTGTCACAAATTATATTATCTAATAAAGTAATTAAAATACGTACCTAGCTTTTTTTAACGTGAAGAAAATTCGTCATGGATGCTATGCTGGACTCCTACTAACTAAAAATCACAAGTTCCCTACCTAATGCTTACGGTTAGGAGCCCCGGGTAAGCCATCGGAAGGATGTCCCAAAGAAAAATATTTATCTATAAATTATTTATTTAATATTTTTTACGTATTTACACTTCTACAGAACAAGTTTTAATAGGTACACGTATTTTTTTATATTTTCTAATAAAATTTACATACATTTTTAAGTAATTATTGAAATACTGTAGAAGTTTAAGTTCACAGACTATATACTTATAACTACGTAGAGAGGGTTCATATAACTTTGTGTCCCTTGCTGATCACGTAATATTGATTAACGTATTTTGTTTTTGTGTATGAATACCACAATTTTTATACACGTATATTTTTTTACAAGCGCCATCTGATCCTAAAGTAAGCTAGGATTAACCTGCTTGAGTTATGTGTACCGGACACTGAATATTAATACAATGTAAAATTTTATATATACTTTTGTAGATCAAACAAATTTTGTGAAGTCGAACCCGTGATCAGCAGTCGCACTATACGATAAATAGACCAAAGAGGCAATCAATCTTTTTAATTTATTTTTTAAATATTTTCGGATAATTATTTAAAACATAATTTGGGTTGGGAAGATGTTGTGTCCCACCACTAGCAGACCTTTTACCTTTTATTAACACAACTCGTGTGAAATCAAACACGAGAGGGTGATACATTTAAGCGAAATTATTAATGTTAAGGGTGCCAAAACTCCCTCGGTATGCAATTTATGGGTTGGTTTTGAATGAACATCCGCTATAGCATTACCTGCTCGAATTGTGTAGTGTAAAATATGTATGAAAATTTTGTAAATGAGTTTCGATTTTTGATATCTTTCGAATTGCGGTTTATTTATGAACAGGACTCCGCCCGCGTACTATTTGGTTTCCTTTTCATTGGAATAAGTTGATTTTTTTCAGTATAAAAAGTTTATTGACAGAGGTTATTTCGTAGGACTTACAGATCGGTTTACCACTGTTGACCGTAATTTATTTGATCATTTGACGTGTGACCGATGAAACATTATGCCATTCTATTACTGATCGAATGAACAATTGAACAATAGAGTTTTTATCGAATAAACATTTGGTATTTTTACTACTGATCGAATGAACGTTTGGTTGAAAATCAGTTGACTAAAGAATATTTTAGCAGGGGCTGAATCAAAATGGCTAGGTTAGGTTAGAACTGCGACCACAACGCACGAGCCGAGCGAGCGTAGCGAGCGTGCCGCGGCAGCGGCCGGTGAGTGGAAGAACTGAATTCTACTTATTTCGCTTTTGTATGTTAAAATATCTTTTAGTCAACTGTTTTTCGACCAAACTTTCATTCAATCAGTTGTAAAAATACCAAATGTTTGTTCGATAAAACCTTTCTTGGTCAATTGTTCATTCAATCAGTAGTAGAATGGCCTAATGTTTTTCCGTCGCACGCCAAATGATCAAATGAATTTTGGTCACCAGTGGTAAACCCGCTACAGATCTACTAGCGAATTGTAATTCACCTCTATATAAAAATACTTGATAGCGTGCTGTTATTAGAAAAGTACCTTTTTTAGCTTCACACTACTTGAAATAATTACATTTTTAAAATATCTATTAATATCCCAATAATTTTATAATACTAGTCAATCCTCGCGACAGCGCCCGGGTGAAATTTGGTGCCCGTTTCCGCTTTCCTTGAGAACATATTCCCGATATGATAAGTAGCCTATGTGTTATTACAGACTATAAGCTATCTCTCTACCAAATTTCAGCTAAATCCGTTCAGTAGTTAGAGCGTGATTGAGTAACAAACATTCAAACATCAGCTTTCAAATCTATACTTACTTATAATAAAACTGTAGAGGGTCGGGATCGGGAGTCTGTACATGGAAGATATTTTGAAAATTTTAAGTGTAGGGCGTTCTCTAATCGATACTGAAGCCGAAAATGTAATTTAAAATTTTCATGTCTGTCTGTCTGTCTGTCTGTCTGTCTGTCTGTATGTCTGTCTGTCTGTATCCCGACTAAGTATCACGCCGAAACTACTGAACCGATTTGAATGATACTTTGTACGATGTAAGCTTTTAGTCCGAGGAAGGTTCTTAGATACTTTTGATCCCGATATTTTGCGCGGTTCCTTCAGGAGAGGGGATGAAAGGCAAAATAGGTTTTTAGCTATAATTTGTCACTGCATGGTTCGATTTCAAATATTTGTTTGGTGTCTGAAAGGGAGTACTTTAAGCATTATTCCATACAATTTTCAATATTGAGGGTTATATAGTTGAGAAATTAGGGGCATCTCAACTTTCGGTAAATCTAGAATTCAACGTTTCTTTTGAAAGTGAGTCTAAACGGGCGTGTTGGCTTAATCATAAAAGAGCTTAATGATTAAGGCTATTGTAAAATAATTCAGTCCGCGCCGAAGGCGTGGACTGAATTGTTTTAGAATCGACTTAATCTTTAAGCTCTTTTATGATTAAGCAAACAGGGCCGTTTCACACGCTGCTTGATGAGTCTCATTAAGAAGTACCCCTCCATTCGTACACCTTATGTGACGTAAACGAAGTTGCGTGGGTCAGCTAGTTTATAATATTAGTAGGAAAAGTAGAATTAGTAATATTATACGATGAAACGGAGATGAATTAGTACGAAATATAAATACGACAGTTTCTACTAAAGTTCAAAGAGATAACAATCTTGTATCAAAATATCAACAACACAACCAAAATATTTTGATTAAACAGATTTCACAACATCTTTAAGTTGAAACTGCTTGTTCAAAGTACATTCTACTTGATTGCTACTGGTCGAAATTATCAATCAAATGAGACTGTCTCAGTCCGCTGCTGGACGTATCATATTGAAATACGCCGGCTAGACGGATTCGTGTAAGCTTTTATTTTGAATTTTCCCGACTATTCCATCTACCCCACCTGGCCATTTTCGGCTTCTTTCTCCTCCATTAGTCAGCAGGTGATACTGGTTTATTTACCGGGATAGAATAACATAGAATTTTTATCCCTGGAATACAAATCCGTGTTATGCAGGGACGACAACAGTTGCCACGTAGAAGAAGTCGCAGAGGCTATCTAGTGCATAATATTATTACTGAAATGAGCTTTTTTGTAACCACACAGTTCCCTTATCTACCAAATATATCATCATTATCATTATCAAGCAAAAAAAACCAATTACGATGATCCCCTGTGCTCGCATTAATCTCCTGTCGATTCCCCTGCTGACACGCCAGAGTAATGGGATATGGTTTAAAATATAACAGTCCCCTGTCTTCAAAAGACCGCAGCCGATTTGTGTGTGGAGGTTAGATCGATTTTAGAAGGGTTTGGGAAGTAAATGAAATTCAGTTTTGAAATAATTTCTGGGATTAGGGGATAAATGATGAATAGATATCAGTAAGAATTGTGTCAGAAGATTGTTTTTGACAGCCTCGATGGTGAAGGATCAAATTCCAGGTCGGACCAAACTCAAAACATTTTGAACAATTTGACATTAGTTTTGAGACTCTAAATTAACAAACCCCTCTTTTTTGCCGGGTGGCCTAAGTGATTCATGTTCAAAGGTCATTTTGGCCACTTGGGGACCACCAATCCCTTTCAAAGCACCTAATAAAGAGCGGAGAACCCATAGCTGACAATTTGAATTAGAACCCAAGAGTATGGGATATAAAAACGATTTAAGTTTACTAACGTGGAGCTTTAGATAATATCGTCTGAAGTTTTTAGTAGAATGTTAAATTGCATGATATACTCATAGCACTCATAGCTTTAGTGTAATTGTCGTGGGATAGTGATAAAATCAGGTTTTGATCAAAAACCTTAGTTTAGGTCTTCGATGGCCTGATTTTATCATAAGCCTGCAACATAATACACACACACACACACACACACACACACACACACACACACACACACACACACACACACACACACACACACACACACACACACACATACACACACACACACACACACACCAATATCGTTCAGTCTGTACCATTTCCAACATCTGAAACAGTCCTATCGCATTGACAACGTCAGTAAGATCAGCCGTGAGAGCCTTACGTGTGGTTTGCAAAATTTCAACAGCAGATTGTCCAGCAGTCACGGCCTATCCCTTTCCCTAAAACTATGAGTATCAGCCACATCAAGGAATCTGAGGACGTTGGTTTTAAACACGCTGTAAGCTCGAAGAAGGGGGATAATACCCGAGTCTATACTTAGAGAAACGAAATAACACTCGAATCTTTAGACAGACCATGGTGATAGCCAAATTTAGCAAGGAATCCTGCGACATGCTTCCAAGGAGTACTTATCGCTAGATGGATAGGTAGAGGAGGGTCCGTGTGGTTTTAGTCGGTTTGAGTACGGTATAAAACATATGGAAATTTTCAAGCCCAAAAATACCAACCCTTGTCCGATTCACTTCGTTAAGCATCTTGTTATCTTAAGAAGAATGAATGAATTACGATGACACAAACTGTCTTTTTAGGGTTCCGCACCGAAAGAGCAAAATCGGGACCCTATTACTGACACTCCGCTGTTTGTCTGTCACCAGTTTGTATCTCATAAACCGTGATAGGAAATTTTGTCACGTGATTTATTTTTGTTGCCGCTATCACAGTATAAAGAGAAAGCCTACAATAACAAAAAATATAAAAAATTACATTCATACATATGATCACGCCTTTCATCCCCGAATGGGTAGACAGAGGCATATAATATGCCCACATTTCACCCTCTTAAAATTATATTACAAAATTAAAAAGAAAAGTATTTAAAATGGGCCACCTTACAATAAACGCGACTTTTTTGCAGTTTTAATGGTAAGGAATCGGGCGCGTATCCGATTGCCACTTGACCAGAACCTTTTTCTTTTTCAAAGTTAGCTTACTTTTTTCACACAATCAACTGATAACCAACAAATGTTACCAGTACCACTCTATTAATACTACAGTTACCTGCCAATCAAATATTACCCAGTTAAATAATACTGGGTAAGTACTCGATATGAAAGTTTGTAGCTAGCTACGAAACTTCAGTGACTAATGTGGATGAAATATGATGTATTGTATCCTAAAATGAAAAATAACAATTAATCACTCATGAGAAATAATATATCGTAACTTAAGGGAGTTGTTCCTAAAATTTCCACTCAGTATATCACAATACTTACCCAAATAGCTCAGATATTTTTTATTAATTTGGAAGTACCATGAATCTACATTAGCCCAAAGTGATCGTAATAAGGGAGAAAAAATACTTAACAGTGAAACGAAACGCGTACTTATGCGGTCACGCTTAAGTCGACAAAATACATATTTCATCGTGTATTTGAATAATACTTAATAATAACATAAGCAACATGTATCAAAAGTGACGTCAAAAGAGCAAAAGGAAAAATTATAGCGAAGGAGCTAGTGATGGGACGAGTTTTGGAGCAGTTGTTCAAAGTTACCGTTACCAAAATACTCGAACTTCGCTTTAATTGCCTAGTTTTCAGTCTACTTAGAATTTCCAACAAAACAACAACATTAAAAGACGATGTGTATCTCAAATAGATATTGCCGCTGATTTCTAAACTAGGCATGTGTGTCACAAATTATATTATCTAATAAAGTAATTAAAATACGTACCTAGCTTTTTTTAACGTGAAGAAAATTCGTCATGGATGCTATGCTGGACTCCTACTAACTAAAAATCACAAGTTCCCTACCTAATGCTTACGGTTAGGAGCCCCGGGTAAGCCATCGGAAGGATGTCCCAAAGAAAAATATTTATCTATAAATTATTTATTTAATATTTTTTACGTATTTACACTTCTACAGAACAAGTTTTAATAGGTACACGTATTTTTTTATATTTTCTAATAAAATTTACATACATTTTTAAGTAATTATTGAAATACTGTAGAAGTTTAAGTTCACAGACTATATACTTATAACTACGTAGAGAGGGTTCATATAACTTTGTGTCCCTTGCTGATCACGTAATATTGATTAACGTATTTTGTTTTTGTGTATGAATACCACAATTTTTATACACGTATATTTTTTTACAAGCGCCATCTGATCCTAAAGTAAGCTAGGATTAACCTGCTTGAGTTATGTGTACCGGACACTGAATATTAATACAATGTAAAATTTTATATATACTTTTGTAGATCAAACAAATTTTGTGAAGTCGAACCCGTGATCAGCAGTCGCACTATACGATAAATAGACCAAAGAGGCAATCAATCTTTTTAATTTATTTTTTAAATATTTTCGGATAATTATTTAAAACATAATTTGGGTTGGGAAGATGTTGTGTCCCACCACTAGCAGACCTTTTACCTTTTATTAACACAACTCGTGTGAAATCAAACACGAGAGGGTGATACATTTAAGCGAAATTATTAATGTTAAGGGTGCCAAAACTCCCTCGGTATGCAATTTATGGGTTGGTTTTGAATGAACATCCGCTATAGCATTACCTGCTCGAATTGTGTAGTGTAAAATATGTATGAAAATTTTGTAAATGAGTTTCGATTTTTGATATCTTTCGAATTGCGGTTTATTTATGAACAGGACTCCGCCCGCGTACTATTTGGTTTCCTTTTCATTGGAATAAGTTGATTTTTTTCAGTATAAAAAGTTTATTGACAGAGGTTATTTCGTAGGACTTACAGATCGGTTTACCACTGTTGACCGTAATTTATTTGATCATTTGACGTGTGACCGATGAAACATTATGCCATTCTATTACTGATCGAATGAACAATTGAACAATAGAGTTTTTATCGAATAAACATTTGGTATTTTTACTACTGATCGAATGAACGTTTGGTTGAAAATCAGTTGACTAAAGAATATTTTAGCAGGGGCTGAATCAAAATGGCTAGGTTAGGTTAGAACTGCGACCACAACGCACGAGCCGAGCGAGCGTAGCGAGCGTGCCGCGGCAGCGGCCGGTGAGTGGAAGAACTGAATTCTACTTATTTCGCTTTTGTATGTTAAAATATCTTTTAGTCAACTGTTTTTCGACCAAACTTTCATTCAATCAGTTGTAAAAATACCAAATGTTTGTTCGATAAAACCTTTCTTGGTCAATTGTTCATTCAATCAGTAGTAGAATGGCCTAATGTTTTTCGGTCGCACGCCAAATGATCAAATGAATTTTGGTCACCAGTGGTAAACCCGCTACAGATCTACTAGCGAATTGTAATTCACCTCTATATAAAAATACTTGATAGCGTGCTGTTATTAGAAAAGTACCTTTTTTAGCTTCACACTACTTGAAATAATTACATTTTTAAAATATCTATTAATATCCCAATAATTTTATAATACTAGTCAATCCTCGCGACAGCGCCCGGGTGAAATTTGGTGCCCGTTTCCGCTTTCCTTGAGAACATATTCCCGATATGATAAGTAGCCTATGTGTTATTACAGACTATAAGCTATCTCTTTACCAAATTTCAGCTAAATCCGTTCAGTAGTTAGAGCGTGATTGAGTAACAAACATTCAAACATCAGCTTTCAAATTTATAATATTAGTAGGAAAAGTAGAATTAGTAATATTATACGATGAAACGGAGATGAATTAGTACGAAATATAAATACGACAGTTTCTACTAAAGTTCAAAGAGATAACAATCTTGTATCAAAATATCAACAACACAACCAAAATATTTTGATTAAACAGATTTCACAACATCTTTAAGTTGAAACTGCTTGTTCAAAGTACATGTTTTGATAGCAATTTAATTCCCTCCGACTAACTATATACACCATGTGTTTAATATAAACGTATAGCTATGTATAGATGTGCTATAATTATCAGCACACGATAGGGTAGAACTCAACAAGGCTATTAATTAGACGCCTACGCTCTAAGAGTTACATTAAACAAGTATAAGTATAGCTTTATAGGTACGTAGGCTGTTGATATGCACGGTGAAGGGTTATATTTGAAGGAATTCGAAATTGAGTCTATATTCTCTTGCTGATGCCCACAGCTTCGCCCGCGTAAAATATGTGCCCATTCCCGCTTCACGTGGGAACTTATTCCCGGGATAAAGAGTGGACTATGCGTTATTCCAAATCATAATCTATCCTTGTGCCAAGTTTCAGCCAGATCTGTTCAGCCGTTAAAGCGTAAAATAGTAACAAACATCCACACTCACAAACTTTCGCCTTTATAATATTAGTAAGATTCATCTTACTCATTATTCTCTCATTTATTTATCAATTACCTACAGTGTGCGAGAAAAATATAGTAATAAAACCGGCCAAGTACGAGTCGGGTTCTGTACCAAAAAAACGGCAGAAAATTACAATTGTTGTTACTCTTTCACGTTTCTGGCTGAAATTTAGTCCGTCTACAGAAAATTGAATTTGGACACTACAAACTATCCCTGTTTCAAATCCAGCCAGCTTCGTTCTACTTATTTCGGGGATTAAAATGTTGTTTATGTGTAATTAAGATAACATTTAGTGCTTCAGCAGCCCATTCCCGCTTCCTTTGAGAACTAATTTCCGGGATGAAAAGTCTATGTATTTTCCTGACTATGATGTATCTATGTACCAAATTTCAGCCAGATCCATTTAGACTATACAGCGTGAAAGAGTAACAAACATCTACACACTAAAACTTTCGCATGTTTAAAATTAGTAAGACATAGCTGAACAAAACTAATGTAACTTGAAAATAACAGAACTTCACTAAAGTAATGAATCTCGACATCCTGTTTATACATCCTGTACCTATATATAATTGCTCGTGCTATATACAGCCTGATAATGAATGTTCGTGTAACACAGTACACGGTATCGTAATGAGAACGAAACTTCATCACTGCATAACACTGAAGCTTTGTACAAGACAGTGTTGTTATAATATAGGGTAGTATTTGATGAGGTGTGTTTGTCTACTACTAGTTGTATCACACGGCTTTCGCTGCGTACATATTTCAAACCTGTTTGACGTATACAACACCGTGTAATAACTATAATGAAGATACGGCATAATCCCCCCCCCCCCCCCCCCCCAAAGACGCGGGATGCCACCCGAACCACCCCCTGGGCGAGGCCGCGGTGGCGGCCGTAGGTCTGTTGGGAGTCCTGGGACATCTTTCCGAGGGCTCACCCGGGGCTCACAACTATAGGTTGTTGGGCGTCACGTGAGGTTTTTAGTCAGTAGGAGTTCGGCATAACATACATAAGGATTTTCCCTCAAGTAAAAAAAAAGGGTACGGCATAATTTTTGGTAATTATCATTAAGTACTGTTCCGCTCTCCCTGTAACTACATGAAATCTTTCCTCTCTAAAATATTAGAGGGCATTTGACTCAACCGATACGACGATGTCATCGTGCAACTTGTCTTGTGTTTTCAATTGCGGTCACTTGCAGCCAATGGACGTTCACGATATCCAAGATGTACATTTACTGTCGACCCTGTAAAAACTAGTCGGTCGGAAAAGTCGAGGCAGCGAATATCTATCACAGATCGTTTTTTAATTAAAAAAAAGTCCCTGTAGAAAATCCTACAGGGATGCTATGGCGGACTCCTACCGACTAAAAATCACAAATATCCTACCTAACGGCCTACGGTTGGGAGCCTCGGGAAAGCCCTCGGAAGGATACCCAAAGGACCACAGATCAAGCATACCTGGAAAGAAGCCCCTCTTAGACATTACCGATCTATTTTGTTATATCCTAAGCTCAACAAAATCTGACTGACGATTATTTTTCGGAATTTGCAAAGTTGTATAACAGGGAGATTAAAATATAAACTGTGGGATACACGTCACATTATTTACGCAGCTACCTCCACACCTGTGTAGATAAATCCATACTTACTAATAATATAACAACATTGGAAGTCTGTTTGTCTGTGTACAATTAGTAATTTTTGAATCTATTGGTTTAGAACTCAATTCTTCAAAGTGTGAAATTTTTGTTAATGATAACATGGACAGTGTTTCCACATTAGCAAAATTTAATGTTTTGGCTCCAAATTTAAAAATTACTCAAAAAAGTTCTCTTCGCCTCCTAGGGTCTCCTATTCTAGAAGATGCCTATGAATCTTTCATTGAGGAAAAAAATCAAAATTTTTGTGATGTTTCGGACCGACTTCTTCAAATTAATATGCATTCGGCTTTTACAGTCATTCGGTATTGCCTTTTTGTCCCAAAATTAACTCATGCTCTCCGTTCATCTCAATTTTTTAAACATTCGACACTTTTGGAAAAATTGGACAAAATTATTCATACCACCCTTTGCAAAATTTTAAATGCAGATTTGGACGACCGGGCGTGGCTCCAAGCGTCTTTACCGATACGTTTGGGCGGCCTCGGCGTTCGAAAAATTTCGGATATAAGTTTACCAGCATTTTTGTCTTCAGTCCATGGCACTGATGAATTGACCAGGAAAATTCTAATTCCTACACTGGTTAATTCTGAAGTGCCAGGCAAGATTGAAGCCATAAATGCTTGGAAAATGATTTGCCCAAGTACTGTTTTGCCAACCAAACCATGCTCCCAGAGACTTTGGGATAGGCCGCTCTGCAACGAGGTTAGGAAACATTTATTGAATACGTGTTCGAATGTTGCAGATCGTGCTCGCCTATTGGCTGTGGGAGAATGGGAATCTGGTGTCTGGCTTCAGGCTCTTCCGTCGCCCAACATAGGCACTATGTTGGACGACACAACATTCAGAGTTGCTACCTGTCTTCGTTTAGGTGCTCCTTGCGTTTCTCCGCATAGTTGTCAATGCGGTGAAGCAGTCAACAACCTTGGGCATCACGGTCTATCATGCAGCAGGAGTGCAGGTCGCAGACCTCGTCATGCGTATCTTAACGACATCATCCGCCGGGCTCTTGTCACCGCCGGTGTTCCAGCCGTTCTAGAACCTAACGGTTTGGCTCGTGACGATGGCAAGAGGCCGGACGGTATGTCTTTGGTGCCTTGGAAGATGGGAAGGCCTTTAGTTTGGGACGCAACCTGTGTGGACACCCTAGCTCCTTCTCATCTTCCAAGCACGGCGGGCTGCGCCTGTTCTGCTGCTGCATCTGCCGAGACTCTCAAACGGCGCAAATATAATAATTTAATAGGTAATTATATATTTGAGCCGTTTGGGGTCGAGACATTGGGCTCGTGGGGCCCAAGTGCTCGTGCGCTTTACAGGGAGATCGCAAAGCGTTTAGTTGACTCTTCTCGTGACCATAGGGCTGGCCTCTTTCTCGCTCAAAGAATTAGTATCGCAATTCAACGTGGGAATGCGGCCAGCCTTATGGGAACTTTACCGGTTGACATCGATGGGGAGGAATTCTTTGACACCTGAGCGAGGCATTGTCAGTCTTGTCACTACCCTCCCATCTGTTTTTGTTGTTTATTTTCTTTGTTTTTTTTTCTGTATATAACTGTAGAATATAAGTAATTTAAATTTTTCATTTTGTAAATATACCTATTATTATAATTCTTAATTTTTTTCTCCAACAAGTATGTACCGACATTAGTGGGCCTTAAACACAATTAGCTGCTTATTAATCTGAAAACGTGATTGTGTCGTAAAACATCTTACTCCATGGCGGTCCCCTCAGGGCGGTTATCTCAAAAAAACATACCTACTATTATTCCAGTCCATCTCAACACGGTAATACGGCTCACCACCTATTACGTGGGACAAATTATGAAAAGCTGAAATGTGGTCATTTAATATGCCTCTGCCTACCCCTTCGGATATAAATGCGTGAACATATGTATGTTTGTATGTTTTTAACTGAACTTAACTCGAGTGAAGTCAGGAGTATACACTTGTAGTTTCATAACAGAATGTCGGAAAATCTGCGGAATTACACGGAGACATAGTATTGATTAATGTGTTTGGTACTTGATAAATTGTACGTAATCGCGTGTTGCGACGAAACTGCGAGTAACATGTGTTGGGTATTATAGGGTTTATCAATTGGGTATTAAAGTATCAAATAGATTTTGTTGTATTATATAGGGTATAATGTATTTCTATACTTGTAAATTTATACCTGAGAGTACTCGTATCCTTGGACATAATCTTTTCATACTCCGATTCATAGTATTATGCAGAGTTTTTAGGCTACAGTATAGTTACAGGCCCCGTGTGGTGATGAGGTCCCGTCTTGCGACGGAAAAGAATACAAAATGTCGCTACCCTAATACATCCCGAGAGTGTCGCAAGAGGCGACTAAGGGAACACTTTCGCAAAAAGATCCATTGCGTAGAGAAGGAAATTTCGAAATGAAACCCGGTCGTCAGTTAAATGACAATCGCTAAGCCAAGTTGTAGGCCTTATGGGCGGCTTGAAAAATTTCAACTGTGGGTCGCTGTGACCTGCGCCTGTCCATTTCGACACGGCAATAGGCCTACCACCTATTACGTGGAAAACTATAAGTTGAAATGTGGGCGTATACTGTCCCTCTGCCTACCCCTTCGGGACAAAGGCGTGACTACATGTATGTCTATGTAATAAAAAAAAAAGATTTTTTTACCTTCGTGGAGGGTAAATCTCAATAATTATGCTTCAACCACTAGATAGTGAACTGTCGCTGAATATGAAAAGTCTTTAAGGTAGGTAGTCATTCCATGCGTGTGTCTGCTCACAGCTATCACCGCGAAACCGAAAAATATACCTCTGCTTACTCATCAAAAGACGTGTCTATATGTATTATTTATGTATGTATTTGTATACTCACAGTACACGATTCTCCCAACCTGCCATACACCTTATATGAATACCAAGACTGATTACAACTTCCTTGTATGACAGTGAGCGATAGTACCTTGTTTCCCCCCCCCCCCCCTACCAAATGTTACTGATGTATCTTACTGTAATCAGTTTTATTAACAAGATACCTACGACAATAATGTAAGTCTTCGTTTGTAATTCACCGCCTTCTAAGTTGCTTTGACTGGCAACTTATCAATTAAATGATCCGGGAAATTGTGTTACTTTACTGTTTAACTTAAGTAATGTTGTTTAAGTGTTTGTTTACTTACTTAATTTAAATGTAAACATGTGTGGGTCTTGTGTGTGTTTTAGAATCAAATCGTAGTAAAAGATAATATAATAGTACTACCAGATGGAAACTACATACTAAATTCGATGAGGCTACGCACACATAAACAACTCATTCACAGACACGAGATCAGGCGGTCTCAACCGAATTTTCGATACTCATTTGTACTGATTTGTGCGTGAGTGTGTGTAGCAGAGGGTAGGTGTGAAAAAAAGTACATACATGAGATTTCTATCAGATTTTATTTTTGTTGTTTTTTTTTTTGTTTAACGTGAGGGAAAATCCACATGGATGTTATGCCGGACTCCTACCGACTAAAAAACCTCACGTCACGCCCAACAGCCTATGGTTGGGAGCCCCGGGGAAGTCCTCGGAAGGATGTCCCAGAAAATTCTAATTCTAATTCTATCTGTACTATCTCTAATTTGTGGTACTATTAGCACTCGTAGTATCACAGAAAGAATCAGACTTTATAGAAATAGTAAAAAAAACACATTTTTCAAAAATATAGTTGCACATTGTATGTTTGCACAGTAGAATAAAAATAAAATTCGGATTTTTTTTGTTATTTTACTGTGCAAACATACAAACATAATTATACTATGGAATACAAAGTCCGAGCTGTGATGGAAGTCACAGTAGAGCAAAGAGCTCTCCATAAAAACATTTTCTACGCATTTAGTACATTACATTTTGCCTGAAAGAAATCGCGCTTTGCGATAAGGCTGCCGATTGTACCCTAAATATATTATAGTAAGATTCCATAAGATAAAATTCTGTAGTTTAGCCCCTCTCTATAAAATAGAGTGCAGAGGGGCTTATGGCGAGACTTTGTCTGTAGCTGTGACTCTGTCGCATTAAACTACGTCACTAGGTCATGTGAATCATCTGTTCGAAGTTTGAAATAAAACTAAAATGTTAAAGTCAATCAGATTGAAATTTCACTTTCACAATAAATGTGTTAGAGTGGGGCAGTCTGGTGAGAACGATCTCACGGCTTTCTTGTTATTATAAGTTTACGGTTCAATAAAGCATATTTGTATTGTATTGTAAAAGAAGTTGCACGGGTCAGCTAGTAAACGCTAAATCTTACATGATATAGAATTGTACTGAACGACTTTTTATCATAAAACAATATACCTACCAGCCACCCAATATCTACTATGAATAAATATGTTTTGAAGCGCCCTTAAATCTAACGTACCTGCTCAATAAATTCCTTGGAAAGAGTTAAGAAGTTCGGACGTTCCTTGTACCGTGCTCTCGTATATTTCGAGCTTTCTGTGTTCAAACCGGCTGTATAATTTATGAAGAAACTTGTAGCTTTGTGTAGTGTTACATTTTTTAAGATGTATGGTGGTGTAATTGTGGGTTTTTTAGATGAGGGTTGTGGAAGAAAGAGATTTGTAAAATCCTAGGTGTTAATTTAATGGTTTATTTTTAAAGGTGAAATTACTTATTAGTTTACATTGCGTGGCACAATTATTACAGAAAAAAATTACAATATGCCACCCAGTATCTACTACGGATAAATATGTTTCGAAGCGCCCTTAAATCTAACGTACCTTCTCAATAAATTCCTTGGAAAGAGTTAAGAAGTTCGGACGTTCCTTGTACCGTGCTCTCGTATATTTCGACCTTTCTGTTTTCAAAGCGGCTGTATAATTTATGAAGAAACTTGTAGCTTTGAGTAGTGTTACATTTTTAAGATGTATAGTGTGATTGTGAGTTTTGTAGATGAGGGTTGTGGAAAAATGTTTTGCTAAATCTGAGGTGTAAAACTGATGAATTATTTTTAAAGGTGAAATTACATTTTAGTTTATACTGCGGGACACAATTAGTTCAGAAAAGGAAGACTAACAATAAAAATACAGAACTTAACAATATTTTACATGCAAGCTAGAAGTGATAATATTTAGGCTTATATTGATTACGTGGTACTGATACGTGAAAATATACATCATTTTGTGACAATAATAATAAATAATAATAAATATTCACGGACATCTCACACAACGCTATCTGATCCCAAAGTAAGCTAGGAATAACCTGCTTGTGTTATGGGTATCAGACCACGGATATTAATACTTATATACTTTTAAATACATACTTATTATACATAGAAACACCCAGACTCTTGAGACAAACATTTAGACAATGTCCCTTACGTTAGTTTAAATTCTGGTATCGATATGAGACTATAGATTGTGGGCATGAAATAGACTCTTATACAATTTATTAGTAGTTGAATCAAGTTGAAAATCTTGAGGGTGATTTGAAAAACTTTAATATCTGGCTTACTAACTATTAGGTACGTGGGACAAAATACAACTGACGATTATGTGGGTGTATTAGACGTCTGCCTGCATCTTCAAAAGAAAAAATGTAAGAAAGTATATGTATGTAAAAATTGGAACTCTATTTACTAAAAAGACATAATAAAATAAAACGTTACTATATTATGTACCTACAATACAAATACAATTTCCAGACGGACAACGGTGAATTGTATTACACGAAATAAGGCAATGTTGTTGTTATCAGTCGCAGGTGTGTTTCGAACCTTAATTAGTATCATTCTGTATGTAATCGATGCGAGATTGTAGTAATGCGTCGTGGCGATAAATAAGGCCTCTAACTGCATGTCAGCTACGAGCGTAGCGATTGTGATTGCGGCGAGAGCGCGGCGCCAGAGTATGAGAGTGTTCTGTTGTGAATCCTGAGGTCATCCTTCCGAGATCATAAGACCGTTTAAGGTCTTAAAAGTTACTTTTACCTTTGAAAATGCCGCAAGACGAAACCGGTTAGGTGTAAAATAAATAAATGTTGTGGCACAGTACAAGTGGTGTTATTCAATTTGTGCCGCACGTTCCACCAAGTGCTATTAATCAACATCATAAATAATTCTTCCAAGTACTTACCCGTGGCTCCCAACAAGTAACTTCCCTACCTACTAGGCAGTCGTTAGGGTGTGTGGTTTTTAATCGGTAAAAGTCTCGGCATAGCATCCATGCCGAATTTTCCTTATGGTAAAAAAAGAAGAACAAGACTCAAGCAAAGCAATTACGAAAAAACGCACCAAGCGCAGTTTGCTTATGTACGAGCGCAGTGCCGCATAAGGCTTTGGCCTCCTATAAACGTGGCAGACTGCGTGCAACGTCAAGATATACACCACGCACGGTACTATGTTTGCTACAGAAATGTACTGTCGCAGTCTGTTTCATGCGCTGACATCGACGTGACATTTCTATAGTGACGTGTACGCAGCCTATAAATAAATAAATATAAATATTTGTGGACATTAACACACAACATCATCTAGCCCAAATTAAGCTAATATAAGCTTCTGCTATGGGATCTAGGCGACTGATATACATACTTATATATTTCTAAATACATACATATTATACATAGAAAACCCCCAAACTCCGAAACAAACATTTGTGGTTCACACAGATATTTGGACCGACCCAGGAATCGAACCCAGGACCTCTGGCGCCGCATGCGGTATCACTACCGACTACGCCACAGAGGCAGTCATGTCTATGTCATTAAAGGAGACCATAGCCACTCTCTTGTGCTCGTGAGCCGCGCTTTCGCCGCTGTCGCTCTCGCTCCTCTCGCCGCTGACATATAGTTTGAGGCCTAAGGGATGGCACACATGTGTGTCGGAAGGAATTTATGACGAGTAATGGATCTGGGTTGTTGGCAAGAGATGATGTTATAAGGGGTTCCGTAGCTATGGAAGCTCAATAATTGTTGGGATGATATATGAGGAATGTATAACCTTAGCTGTGTTTTGGAAATAGGCTTAGACGTGCATTCGAAATCTTACGTGTAGATTTCGCTTCGAATCGAAGCTTCAAATTTGTTTTTTTTTATACTACTGAGGTGACACACAAGCTTACGGCCCACCTGTTGAATGGGTACCATAGCCTCTGGGTGTTTGCATCACCTTAGGATCTACACACGCACGCACTGCCGACCCAGACGCAAGTTGTGACGACCACTGTTGAAATATCAAGTCGCCATATAAGGCCTTCAACTGGGGACGACTTATGTTACTGATAACCGGTCCCAATGGCTTACGCTTAACGTGTCTTCCGAAGCATGGAAACGCTCGCATAAATATCTTAAAGTGTTCACGTGATAGCCAACGTCTAAACACCGGCCATAGCTTAAGTTGCTTACTGCAGTGATCGTTTACAGAACTCTGAGTCCGTGGGGCCACGATTGCCCTAACTAGTCTTCTACTAATACAACTGATACAACATTACGAAAATGCTCCGAAACTACTGAACCAAATTCAATAATTCTTTCACTATTGGGAAACTACACTATCGCCCGGTGACATAGGCAGTATTCTTTTCCCGTTTTCCCATGGGAACGGGATCTATGCGGGTGAAACCGCATGGCATCCGCTAGTATTTCATTACCACGATCTAATATAAATACTATATTATGTAGGTATACTGAAAATAGCTGAATGCAAAAGTTACTAGCTAAAACATTTTCTTAATTAAACATGCTTTTCATGCAATGTGTCTGACTTTATGCTCAGTATGAGGAGTAATTACTGCCCTGGACTAGATTATTTTATCTAGACCTGTTTTATTTATTTTGTCTTATTTATTATTTAACATACAAAAATATAGGCACGCCTTTCTCCGCGAAGGAGTAGGCAGAGGCATAGTAAGTATACGCCTACATTAATACACCTCAAAGTTATTTTACCTTACAGATTTTTGAAGTGTTGAAATGGACAAGTGTACATTTTTCAACTTAAAATAATATCATAATTTACGATAGTATCCTTTTTTTACCGTGTGAAAATCCGCATGGTCGCATTCGAATAGCCACTTACTATTCCTGCCTATCGGGCTAGGGTCGTAGTTCGCTGAAATCCAAAACAAAAAAAAATACAAAGCAATTGAACGTACCTACGTTACTTTACTATGAACTTAATAAGAAAAAAGTTATCTCAGCTTTGTTTTCAAAATTCATGCATTTTCTTTAATTGCCATCATTACTCGAGTAAACGATCGTACTAAAATTAGTCGAATACATTAACATGAAGACTAACTGTACCGTGAGGGTGTAAAAACTAGTCTCGTATCGTAACGTCGACTTCAGTTCTTTTACGGTGCGGGTCCCTACACAAAATCTGTCCACCTTCCTGAGTGAAGAATTTTGGCCGAAGGGTGTAGTTTACCGCCGCTTCAGGGGAACATTGAACTACACCAAGCAGCGCAGCACACTGACGCCGTATAATTCGTGTGCATTAAAAACTATGTGAACTAGATTGCTTTCATATTATGTATTAGTTTAAGTATATTAAGTTTGTTTTTGTGTATTGTTATTTTATGGGCCTTGTTGCTTGAATTAAATGATTATTATTATTATGTTTCTGTCTTTCTCGGGTACCTTCTTTGTTTTTATTACGAAGGTACCCGGTCTTTTGGTAGGCTTACATGGGGACATATTGGTCCAACACGCAGAGGCCCTTTGAGACTTTTAATGTAAGGGGATATGGGACCCCCACTGCAGACGATTCACGCCCGCCTTATGTAGAAGAACGGTAATGAACCGCCCGCAATGGGAGCTAAACTATTGGAAAATATGCTAACTACAAAATGGGCTATTGTGTTGGGGGTTAAATGGAACTAAGTAAGTTATGCTATGGATGATGACGGCGTCTGCCATTTCAATATATTATTACCAAAATATTGGCAGACGGTGACTCGCCAACTCACTAGATGGGCCCCCTATACAATCGCCATAGGCTCATAAGCCTGTAAGGCGACAGAGGGCAACACCGGTGTGAGTGGCTAGGGGTGTCGAGCGGTGCGGCGCCGGTTTCGCCATCGCGGGTTAGACCCGGAGCGGGTTTCCCCGTAGTTATGCCCTTGAAAATGACACTTCCACCCCCGAGCATATAGCTCTGGCTTCCTCCCTCTGATCGGCCAATTAAGGCAAGCCAGAGTTGAGATTTGCTGCATTTCCGGGAGTACGGTCTCTCGTTAGCCCATTAAATGCTAACTGGTCGAGAAGCGCAACAAAACTCTGAGGAATCGGGACCGATGTGTAGCCACGCTCGCCACAAGCTGCCCTGCGGATGTGTGCTTTTCTATAACCTTGTGAGATATTTTTTGTTGATCTCAAAAAGTGAATGACTCAAAAAGCATTTCTACTATGCCCTCATAGGGTTGCGTTAATCCCATGAAAAGATAACGACTGTCCACGAGGGGTTTATTATTATTATTATTACTAAAGGCATAGTATTATAACGTAGGCATAGAATAAATAGCAGGCATAAAGGCATAGAATTATAACGTGTAATAAGTCTATGACTAAAGGCATTTTTGGTCTCTGCGCTTTAAGTTTTTAGAACTTTATGCTAGCTTACGGACGAATCTATAAGGGTTTCTAGTTAGCTACAAACTATACTAAAAAGTTGTCTTGTCAAATAATGAAAACATTATAAAGAAGTTACCTATAATTAATTAGCAATATTATAAGCTTTTAAACTTACATTTTGCGTTCAGTTTCGTGACGGCTTTTACCCCTTAACAAATTGGTTTATCTATCAAGCCGGCCGCCATTTTTTATAACTCAATTCCCGTTATAAAAGTCACTATTTTATTAAAGCCGTGCATCATGCGTCGTGACTAACCGACAGCCTGCCTTTACTGGTGATTGATGATCAAAGACGCCAATATGCCATGAGCTGTCATTTCTACATTGTGCATGAACAATTGTTTAGTAAATGACGGGTCAACTTCACTTGGTCATGAGAGCATTTTTAATAGAATGTTGGAAGAACATTTAATGTGTATTAATAAAACTTTTTTGATGGAGGTAATCGAGTTCGTGCAGGTTATTTAATTTGGACATAAAGTAACGGACAGGCTGTGTGTTCATCACAAAGTTGCGCGGTGTCCCATTTCTGTTATAACTCATAATAGTAAAGCTATAGGAATATAGGTATATAAATTTGCAGTTGAATTATTTATTGAATGAGCCTTTTTTATATTACTGAGGTGGTTAGTTGGTAGTTTTTAACTGTTATTGTAATTTTTAAGCCTTGAACTTTGCTTAGTCATGTGTGTCTGTTTATTGGCTCCGGCTAATCTTTAAAACGGCAGGGTCAATTTTCACTGGCTATAGCTCTTCTTACAAGGAGTAGTTATGTAACTAAGCCAACTAATCATCACGCTATTCCAAAACTAATTATGGGATACGAGTTAGAACTGCGGAATGCAAGATTATGGTCTACAAAGTAGGTACCTATGCCACGGGAAGAAACCAAGATAGCATAGCTAGTTCTAAATATTTTGTGTTAAGAGTCCGTCTGACGCCAAATAGACTATTACCTTGATCTAGATCTCAGGACTCGTGAAGTCTAATGAATTTAAATTTGAACACAGACAACTTCAGTTCATAAACTAAAAACGCACTAGGCTAAAAACACGATTGCTTATAAAATCCTCTATAGATTTTTTAGTTGAAAAAACCTCGATTTCTTGAAATTTTAACCTAGATCTCATAAGTTTTAAGTTGTTTTTATAATATAAAATATTTATAAGAAAGACAATAGTAAAATCTTCATTTGTACTAGACCACTTTTTTAATATTGGTTATAGTTTTTTTATAATTAATTTATTTCGTTAAAAACGCACAAAAACCGATCGCATCTCTCTTTGTCTTGCACGCTAAAATGTATATCTTCTATCTTCTTTCAACAATTTGGCGTCTGGTAGGCTCTTAAGAAGTATTGGAACCTATAAACAAAAGTTCGTTCCGAATTCGTACATCGATTAAATCCCTCACATCGCCTTCAATATGAGCTAAACGCCCTTTCGGGATATCATTAGTATAATATTGGATATATTTGTGCCAAGTTCAGAGTTCTCCCCAGGTGATGCGTATCTGGGTTTAGGTCAAATAATTCCTCTCCTTTTCATATTGCTTTATGTAACGGGATATTCAGTATTTTCGATGCATTGGTTCAATGTCGAATGATACTTAAAAGGTTTGGATGATTATATTTATTTACTAGCCTGCGATTTCGTACGCTTTAGATTGATATATTCTTTTATTTATGAACCGATTGACATGAAACAAACACTAAATGTTAAGTGGAGCAAACTGCAACGGAAAAAAGGAAATCGCATTGCAATCGGTTGAGTGGTTGCTGAGATTAGCGTGCGCAAACTTACAGACAAACAGGCATACAGAAAAACAGACAAAAATTATAAAAATCATTGTTTTGGGTTCTATTGCGTTCACAAAGCCCCACTATTATTTTTTTGATATAATATATCTTCACTGAACAGACAGCGACCTGTTACGATTTTATTATATGTTTTATTATATGTATTGATGGCATTGATATTGATTAAACAAGATTTTTGATAGTAAAGGTACTTCTCTTTCATCTAAGCACGAAATCTCTTTCATCGAAGCACGAAATTTAAAAATCCCTACTTTGATAACTAGAGGCCGTCTGGTAGTTGTCTTCATAGCTAGATATATATACATACATACATACATAGTCACGCCTTTATCCCCGAAGGGGAAGGCAGAGGTATGGTATACGCCCACATTTTTACCTTTTAGTCTTATGTCCCACGTAATAGGTGGTGATGAGCCTATTGCCAGGAAACCAGTTTAAGTTTACGGTACTCGGTCCATTCAACTCCCAACTCCATAACTCATTTCGTAACATATGATACTATGGTTTGACTCCCATTGCATAAGGCTGATGTAGATCATTATATCGACCAAATTGAAAGCCTTTTCTAAAAAGGGCAGGTCAAGAGTGCCTGTAATCGAAGAGCATGTAAAAGCACTTATGAAAGAAAAAGAAGAAGCAAAAGTGATATGTCAGGATCGTGGCAAGTAGAAAGCCGTAGTCTCTGCCCACCCTGTTGAATAAAAGGCGGGATGTTATGTATGTATGTAGATTTTTGATTAAACCGTCGTAGTAAAAGTCAAAGGTCTGCGTATTGGAGCAATATGTCCCCAAGTATGTCTACCAAAAGAGTGGATGACTTAGGATTAAAGAAAATGGTTACCGCGAAACTTGAGAGTGCTAATTAAATATTATTTTTATTTAATGACTGTATTTTGTTACAGGTAAATGGTGTTCCGAGTTCAGTTGAATACGATGTTAAATTACAGTAAGTCGCTGACTATGCATCGATGATAATATAATTTGATGACGATATTTAGAAACATTTAGGTATTTTTCTTACGTTCTTCTTCTGTCTTTGAAGTGTTTTACTCTAGGACAAAAATGCTACCCAGCATGTATAATGACGGTTGTTGTTTTTCTGAAATTGTTCTCTGATGCTTAATACAAACTTCGCAGATTGAAAAACAAATATTGTGAATCATTTATGATGATCTGAAACCTTTTCCTGTTATCCAAAGGCATCCAAAGGTCGGTAACCTTTGTGTACGAAGAGATTGCAGTGTGCACTAAGGCCGCACATTGTACGTAACTTTAGAAAATTAAAATATTTACTTTTGTTATATCCTTGTATTTTGCTGGATTAAGTTAAAGTCCTAACCACAAATTCAAACCATTTACACATACAGTAAAAGTTCTATTATTTGACGTTGACTGCCTCTGTGGCGTGGTCGGTAGTGATACCGCCTGCGGCGCTTGCAGTCATGGGTTCGATTCCTGGGTCGGTCCAAATATTTGTGTGATCCACAAAATGTTTGTTTCGGTGTTTGGGTGATTTCTATGTATAAATTATGTATGTATTTAGAAATATTTAAGTATGTATATCAGTCGTCTAGATCCCATAACACATGCTTTATAGCTTAGCTTGGACTAGATGATGTCATGTTTTTTATTTCTTATTTATTTATTATTTATTTATTTATTATTTATTTATTATTTATTTATTATTTATTTATTATTTATTTATTATTTATTTATTTCTATCTTTATGAGCAAGTTATTTTCTACCGCAATTGTTACCCAAAATTTCTTCTACAGTGAGCCATAATAAGTTAAAACACGGTAGCGCGAATGTAAAATCAAGCGCAGTAAAAACCTTTGCTGGCCCTTTTTAAAGAACTTATAGTACAATTAGTATAGGTATATTTATTGCTTTCAAAATGATCAATCTATCGCTACCGCGAAAACCTTATTACAATAAAAGACGATTTCTACAACGATTTCCGATCTACTTAAATTTTTATTTATACCATAACCTTCTATCTTAATATTAGAATCATCTGGAACTAAACAATAGATAGAAAATGGATACAATTGATGGGCAATAAAAGTGAACGAAATATTTAAGATAAAAGGAATGCCTTTACCTGAGTAATCATGATATAAATCCTCTCCTTACGACTCCTGGAATAGCTACCGATAGATAAGAGTTTTTTAAAGAACAGCTTGATGTTTTAAATAAAGTAAAAAGTGATTTACATAAATGTATAACAACGATTATTGGTGTGTTTTCGAGACAGTACTACCTTGTCCTTCCATCTAGACCTTTGAAAATGCTGGGACGCGAAACGGGTCAGGTTTATAATCTATACTAATATTATAAAGAGGAAATATTTGTTTTTTTGTTTGTTTGTTTGTAACGAATAGGCTCCGGAACTACTGGACCGATTTGAAAAATTCTTTCACTGTTGGAAAGATACACTCTTTGCGGTGAACATGGGCTATTTTATTCCCGTATTCCCACAGGAACAGGAACTACGTGGGTAAAACCGCGTGACGTCCGCTAGTTTTTGAATAAAGTAAAAAGTTATTGACATAAATGTATTCACAACGATTGTTGGTGTGTTTTCGAGACAGTACTACCTTGTCCTTCCATCTAGACCTTTGAAAATGCTGTGAGGCGAAACCGGTCAGGTTTATAATAATAAATATTGTGGAACAAAACAGATGCCGTTTTCAATATGTGCAGCAAGTTCCACCAAGTGCCATCAATCAACAGTATAAATAATAAACAACTAGGTGATACCCGAGGCTCCACCCGCCTGGATATTTGTTTCCCATTCACATTCCCATGGGAACTTATTCCGGGAATTTAAAGTTGCCTACGTGTTAAATAAAATCGAATAATCAGCTTATGGCAATCCACTGGCCTATGTGCTATCCTAGACTACAATCTATTTCTTGAATTCTGTTTTAGCTAGAACATTGAAGAGTAATAAACATCCAGACATCTGCATACACAAACTTTCGCATTAATAATCTAAACATATAAAATGATTGAAAAGTCAAAACTGTAGGTACACTGGAAATAATAAAAAAAATACTTGCTGGGTTTTCAACATAAGATACCGATGCCGAAAATATAGTTAGAATTTTTTTTGTCTGGTTGTTGGTCTGTTTGTCTGTTTGTCTATTTGCTTTGCTTTGTGCGGAAGGATCTCGACAAGTACTCAATAGATTTGATTCAAAATTTGCACAGATGTTAACTAGGGATAGGGTCTTCAAATAGGCTATATATTATCACGCTACATATCCTAGGAGCTAAGCAGAGAGCAATCAAATTGGCATTATATCATAATTTTCACGCGTACGAAGTCGCGGGCAACAGCGTAGCCCCACTAATTCATTGTTCTGTAAATGAAAACTGCGTCAAGCATCGTTGCGACCACTAATATATACACTAGTATAGATACAAAAAATAATATCAATACAATCTTTTACCCATTTATAAAATCAATATATGTTTTAACTAAAAGCTTCCCCCATCCATTTACCCGTAATATCCAATATTCGCCCACAAACATAAAAAAAACCGTTGATTAATAAATCGCAATTTCAAAACACCGATCATTAATTTTCTTTCGTTAAAAACCGAATACATTTTTCAATGTATCGAACTGGCTACATTACGACGCGAAATAAAAATACGAAGAGAGTTAATGGTGTTTTTATCATCAAAACAATCAATAAAGGGACCTCGTGTCCAATAAAAATGATTAATACGGGATGTGTCCACTCATATTTGATATATGCTTTCGGGAGCTGAAATTTTAGGTGACAGCCATCTTGAAAAATTGTTGCGAATTTTGCATAGGCAGAATTTGTAGCATACATTGAGAGCTTTTTAATATTGAAGGCATAGTGGTTAGAGTTTGAGGGTCGAGGAAGGTAATCTACTGTGGCTGGTATCCTATCCTCTTTTACTGGTACCAGTGTGGCGATGGGGCCCAGTGTGGCAACTGGAAAGAGTAAAAAATGTCGTCACTCCAAATAATTCCGAAGGTGTAAGAGGCGACTAAGGGAACACTTTCGCAAAATGATCCATTGCATATAAAAGGAAAACTCAAAATGAAACCCGGTTGTCAGTTAAATGACAATCGTTAAGCCAAGTTAAAGCTTTATGGGCGGCTTGAAAAATTTCAACTGCCGATCGTCACGACTTGCGCCTGTCCATTTCAACAGGGCAATGGGCTTACCAACTGTTAAGTGGAATATAAACTATTAGGTGAAAATTGGGCGTATACTATGCCTCTGCCTACCCCTTCGGGGATAAAGACGGGACCATATCTATGTATGAAAAAAATAAATGATAAAAATGTATCCCATATTTTAAGATGAATGCAAACTAATCTTCAAGGATTAAATCCATATTCCTGGATTTTCAAGAGTCACTTGGCTCACTTCCAAATGTATCTAATCGGCAACACTCAAGAATTCAATCATATAATTTATCAATTTCTGAAGTGTTTACAACATGAAACCTTTAAACGTTCAATAAAATTTGGAAATGCATCAGATAAAATCGCTTATAAAATTTAGAGAATTTCCATTTCGTCCCAGTAGTCGTATTTGAATCTGTGTGGTTCGAGTATCGGCTCACTCAGACGTGCTAATGGATTTTTAGGGTTCCGTGCCTCAAAGGAAAAATCGTAACCCTTGTAGGATCACTTTGATATTGATAAAATTTTATTTTGAATGCCTAGAATTTTTTACTTTCTACCTCGCAAAGAACGTTTTGGTATTTTCATGGGCTCTATTTTAGTAGTGTAGGTAAGTAATTGATTTTTTTATTTATTTTTATCGCCGGAGACGATAAACACTATGCGTGTTTTTGTAAACATAAATATTCAAAGCCTTAAGTTCGTCTCCACACAAGGATAGCAGTAGCGGAAATAAATATGTACTATAGTATGCAACATGCTCATAGTCCCATAAAAATGAACATCTTGTAGTATGGAACGCGATAGTTTAAAAATAAATGTATGTACATAACACAAAGTATTTATCGGGTGCGTTCCATATATTCTCTCGACTCACTCAAGCTAAGCATACTTAGTTTATACCCTAGTTTGTACTTCTAGTTCAACCTATTTAGAGCTACTGAACAACACGTAAACAGCTTTGTATGAAGACTGGGCAGCTTTGGACGTGAGTTTTGTATGAAGGAAATGCTAAAGTAATGTTGTTCTCAATGCCTGTAAGTTAGCAGAAGATAAATCATAACAATTACACTAAAGTGTTGAGACGTGGCCTAGTTGGACAGGAATAAAACCACTTCTTGTCACAATTACACTTATATTTGATGATAACACTTGCACACTCACACTTGTTATTAATTAATTAACTCGTCAATAATATCAGCAACAATGATACAATCTCTCACGAGCGAAATATTTTATACAGGCACAAAGTATTTCTCCCACCGTTGCAACGACGCGGCGGTGGGGCATACCTTAATGTGGGTTAGATAATAATTTATATAATGTTAAATTAAATCAAAGTACCTAGTTTAGCTGAACTACAAGTTTTAAAAATGTAGTTATACATTATGATGATAATTACTAATTCGTTAAGTCCGTAGTAAACAAAATATTCAATATATTCTATTAGTCTATTCTTTTTATCTACCCGCGTTTATAGAAAGTAAAATATAACGTCTCTTGCCGGAAATGACCTAACAAAAGTTAGTCCTAAAGTAAATGTTTATTAATGAAAGACGCTCTTTCCTTTATAAGATGTTATCCATTTTCGCAACGTAAGACACAACAGGCAAGTAGTAATAACGGCTTGCTAAGAACTTACTGTTAGGGGAGAATGCTATACACGGGACTCGTACGGGACTAGAGTAGTAGGTATACCTCACCAGGGAATGAAAGCAGTTACCTCAAGCAGTACGATGGATAGGTAAGTTTTAGTCGGTTCGAGATTGGTATGAAATTGACGTCACCGCTTTTCCTCTACGAAGGCCCAACTAAAATACTGTCAAAAAGTATGAGTGCGTAACTTACCCCTGCCTACCCTTTAAGGAATATAGACGTGATTGTATGTCATATTATAGAACAAAGCCCAGAGCTGAAGTTATAAATAGCTCATACTATTATTTTCAGCATGAAAAATATTTGTATACAAATCCATTTCTGTGATTTGAATATCGCGGTATGTATTTCAAAGGACCCGCTCATTTGTAACTAGTTCAACCCTCGTACGCCACAATACGGGGACAAAATTATGACTATTAATAATATTCCTAACTAAGCACATAATTTATTATCCGAGGTATAAAACGAATATTACATCGACGATATATTACTGTGTCGGGACCTATCGTTAATCCAATATGGCCTACAAAGGCCTACAAAGATTTTTGCACCATAGTACCCGGAAGTTAAACGCTCAATTGATTTATGGCCGAATGTGATTATAGTAATAAAATCACGAGGGTGTCGTAATTTGATACTTGTTTCCATTTTTGATATGAATTGTATTACATTTTTGAGGTATGGTTATGAATATAATATAATAAGTAACTAGCGGATGTCACGCGGTTTTAGCCGCGTGGCTCCCTTTCCCGAGGGAAAATGTGAATTAAATATGGCCTATGTGTGAATGGTGAAATGAGGAAGGGTGAAAGCACCCTGAGTAACATAGGCCATAATTTTTTGTTAGCTTTCCAGTGGTGAAAGAATTGTAGTTAGTATTAAGTTTATTCATTACAAACATACACTCACACAAAAACACAAACTTTTCCTATTTATAATATCAGTGTAGATGTAGGTAATACGTCATAATTTTAGAAATAAATAAATCCTAATATTAACGGACATTTTTTTTCCATAAAGCTATCTGATTGCAATGTGAAAGCGTTGTGTGAAATGTCCGTGAATATTTTGATATCAAAGTAAGTTAGTAATACTGGCGAGGTGATGTGAAATTGTTAGCCTGGTCATCTAATTCTTTTTAATGACTTGAATAATATATAATTCTGCTGCTGATGGAATAACTAAAATGTAGGCTACGTTTTGCATAGGTAATGTTCCCATACGAAGCGGGAAGGGAAATCGAATTCCATGTCGGCGAAGCCACGTGTATCAGCTAGTATTAACCGACTAAAGTATGGGTAATATACAACGACGTATTATAATTAGACACGTCATGTACGAACATCACGGCTTTCAAAAACAGCAGATCTTTATACATTTAAAAAAACAATTTCTATAAAATTTAGTGTCCGACCGAAACTGGTTTTCCGGCCGAAACCGAAACCGAAACCGAACTTTCGGCCCCAGGGTCAGTTTCGGCCGAAACCGAAACCGAAACTCACGTGTTCATATTGAAAAAAACCAGCCAAGTGTGAGTCGGATTCCCGCACAGAGAAATCCGTTACAAAAATTACGTTTGTTGTGAGGATGTTTTTTCTGATTTTAGTAGGTATTATTTGTTATAGCGGGAACAGCACATGGTGAGGTGGTAGGTGGTGGCAGTGACTTTTGAAATCTCTAACGCTTTCAACACCTTGCCCTGGAACTGCGTTTGGGAGGCGCTTATTTACCATGGAATTCCTCAATACCTCCGTCGAATTGTCGGGGCCTATCTTTCCGAGAGGGCTATAACTTACCCGAGAGAGGGTCGGCGAGATGTGTCGTTCGGTGTTCCACAGGGATCGTTCTTGGACCGCTTCTGTGGAACATCGGTTACGATTGGGTGCTGCGTGGTCCACCGTCCGTTGCTCAGAGGTGTCGGGGTAACCTGTTACGTGCGTAACGTGTTACGACGACACCATAATTACAGCGCGGCGCGAGGAGCAACGCAACGAGACGCAGCCCTAAAGGACACCTGCGGGATCCAGCTTACATATAGGGGGCGTCAGCATCGGCATCGAGCTCTCGATGACGTATCAGGGGCTCGTACTCGATAGCCGGTGTAACTTCGGATACCGGTTCCGAAGTTTAGTTCCAAAACTGAGGGAGGGGGCATCAGCCGCACTCTCGTGGTTGTTGCCCAATATCAGGGGACCCAACGCTCCCTGCAGGAGACTGTACCTTGGAATCATGCGGAGCAGGGCCCTATATGAGGCCCCCGTATGGGCGGAGATCCTGATGGCCAGCAATGCGGCTGGATTGCTTTGCCCGCAGAAGGCGATGGCTGTCAAGGTAAGGATAAGGGGATACCGCATGATCTCAGTTGAGGCGGCATGTCTTCTAGCCGGGACGAGGGGTCCCGACCGACGATGGGACCTGGAAGCGAGGGCCCTTGCGTCATTGTTTAAATGGCGCAAGAAGGCGCTGGAGCGGTACCATAGCCCTCTTCCTATGAACAGGTCATGCACGTGAAAGAGACGGCGCCGGGGAGGAAGCGGGAGAGAGCTCTCCCACCCAAGTTGCACAGTCTGCGACGGCGCGCCCTATTCTCTCAGCCTCTATGACCAGGGATCGGAGGACGTCTGCTCACCGTCCTTATAGAAGCAGGCCCTAGACGATAGCATGAAGTTTGAGATTCATGCATGCCCCCCTCAAGTAGCGGGTTAACAACTAAACAACCCCCCAAAGACGCGGCTGCAGTATGTATCATTCCGAGGGCAGACTCGGGGCTTCCAACGCGTGGTTTTTAGTCGGCAGGACTCCGGCATAGCATCTATGTAGGATTTAAGAGTAAAAAATAGCGGCAACAGAAATACATCATTAGTGGTTAGGCCTCTATCTGGCGTGGTTCTAGCGATACAACCTCGTGACTAAGAGACAGACGGTCGGCTTGGCCTTATGTCTCGTTAATAGGGTCCCGCTTTAACTCCCCGTGTGAGAGTCCGACTCGCATTTAGTCGGTTATTTTTTCAATAGGTGCAGCAAGTTTCACCAAGTGCCATCGATCAACGGTATAAATCTTCTCACGCGTTTATTTTAGAAATATCTCCGCCTAAAAATGAGTTTCTTTCTTTTACGTGTGGAATTACTCATAGATACTATTGCGAACTCCTACCGACTAAAACCACACGGTGCCCTGCTACAAGCTCTTGGCCGGTTTTGGTTACATTCTAGAAGTGTTTATCTAAAACCGGGCACGAGTGAGCCGGACTCGCGCAAGAAGGGTTCCGTACAAGAGAAGCGGCAAAAAAGTCACGGTTGTTGTATGGGAGGCCCCCTTTAATACTATTATTTTGTCTATTTTTATTATTTGTTGCTATAGCGGCAAAAGAAATACATCATCTGTAAAAAAAATAACTGTCTAACTATCACAGTGGATGAGTGACAGCCTCCAGACAGACAGACAGACGATCAACACAGTCAACGGAACCGACAACAAAGGGGTAGGGTTATATAATGTCCTAAATCTTTAGGATTCAGTAACCACAAGGAAAAACTTGATCCTAAAAAGAGGTCGAAGACATAACACAGGGGTAATTGCTTGTGGCGTAAATAAAGTTGTATTATTATAACTATTGATTGGAAGTCCTTTGTTAAATCTCTAAATCTTCGGTTAGTAATATATTAACTGGTTGGGCTGACCCCAACCACGTCTCAAGCAGAGCCAGACACTCAAAATTCATGAACACGTGGGTTTCGGCCCGGCCGAAAGTTTCGGCCCGTTTTGGCCGAAAGCGAAACTGCGGCCGAAACTCGATTTTTTGGCCGAAACTGGCCGAAACCGAAACCGAAACTTCGGTCGGTCACTAATAAAATTATCTATGGTAGCATGTATGAAAAGTAAGGCAATTGCCTGACTTTTTGTTGCCATTTTTCAGTGTTGGTAACGTATCTATAGTCTTTATACATATATCATTGGTAATATAATTATGTCAAATTTCTCATTAAACAGAATTGATTCATCGTAAATGACAATAACTCGAGTTCAGGTCAAAATCGATTAACCGCGTATAATTGCGCCGTGAAATCCCGAGTCGCACAAAAGTCTATTATATAAGTTGATTGATTTGGTAATTATTCCGAAAATGTGATGGCTTTTAACGTAAAGCCGGAAAATATCAGATGGCCGAAGTCGTCCGGTGTTAATAAATAATACGTTTAAATATGGAACTCGGATTAATTGGGAGGCGGGGGCAATCAGGCAACTGGTTTTATGAATAGATTGTAGCAGTTCATTTTAACCCCCCGACGAAAAAGGGGGGCAATATAAGCTTCATTTTAACCCTTGATTTAAAGGCGAGTAGTATAAGTTTTATTTTAACCCTCGATTAAAAGGGGAGTAGTGGTGACGACGTGCTCTGGGTTCTTGCAGGTGGTGGCAAGAGAAACAGCTGGTTTCTTGGTGAACTTTATAATAACGGTTCTTGTACAAATCACAGACGTATAGGTAGGTAGATATAGGTGCGCGTGTTGAGGTGACGGTGTTTTTTGACGTAGTGACTGACGGCCGCACAGCTGTTGCTCGGTGAGCGGGGCGCGTGGACCCCCCGCGTCTTGGATGCCCCTGCGTCGTCCTGCTGGCGACGATATGTCTCCGACATGCTCCCGGGGTTGAAGACTTGTCTTCAAATTCAGTGTGTGACTGGAAGGAGACAGATAGTATTATAAGCGCGTCGAACGATACCTGTCTTAGTCTTGATATCGGCGACTCTAGCTATTCCGTCTCTCCCGGGTATGAGACGAACAATGCGCCCCATTGGCCACATGAGAGGCGGCGTGTTTGGCTGCTTCAGGACCACCATAGATCCCTCTTCAAGGGTTCCTTCGGAGTGCGCCCACTTGGTCCTCTGTTGGAGGTAAAATATGTATTCGTTAGAAAACCTTTTCCAAAATTGTTGTTTTAGGTGTTCTATGCGCTCGAATCGCTTTAGGTTGGCAATGTTCTGGCTGGTTACTTCTGGATGAGGCAAAGCAGTGAGAGACCTTCCAATTAGGAAATGGGCAGGAGTTAAAGGGTAAAGGTCAGATGGATCTGTGGATAAGGGTGTAAGAGGACGAGAGTTTAATATGGCTTCAACCTGTATCAAACACGTAGCCATCTCTTCGAAGGTAAGATGTGTAAGACCTAGTATACGTCGCAAATGTCCTTTAACGCTACGTACTAAACTTTCCCATATCCCACCGAACATAGGAGAATAACTTGGAATGAAAGGGAAATTAATACCTGACTCTGCCATTTCGGATGAGTAGTCCTGCTTTAAAATGTCAGCCAGCGCGTTACATGTTCCTACGAAATTAGTACCATTGTCAGAGTAGATGGTTTTCGGTTTACCTCGACGAGCAATAAATCTGTTAAGTGCTGCAATAAAAGCTTCCTTGGTAAGATCCGAGACAAGCTCCAAATGAACTGCCCGTGTGGCTAGACAAACGAATACACAGATATAGGATTTAATGAGTCGGCATCCTCTACCTTTACGATCGGCTATCAGAATTGGTCCGGCGTAATCCGTGCCTGTCTCGAGGAAAGGAAACTCTAACTGAACCCGTTCCTTTGGCAGATTACCCATCATAGGTTGAACGGTTTGACCCTTGATACGTTGACATTTGACGCATTTATGTACTGTGGATTTTGCAAGGTTCCTGCCACCCAAAGGCCAGTAGTTATGTCGTAATGACGACAATAATAACTGTGGTCCAGCATGAAATAATCTTAAGTGGTAGGTATTGAATAGCAACTTAGTAATATGATGCTGACTACATATAAGAATCAGATGCTTTACATTGTAATCATAGTATGAGTTGTCCAGTCTTCCTCCTACACGTATGATTCCTGATTTGATGAATGGTGATAAAGAAATAAGACGGTTTTTCTTGGGAAGAGATTTTCCCGATGAGAGCAGATCATACTCCATGGGAAACATTTCCCTCTGACATGTTTGAATAATAAAGTCAGCACTGTACGACAATTCTGAACTTGTTAGAGTTGAGCCTAGACTTAAATTATTATTACGAGCCTTATTTACAAATCTAAATAAATATGCTATAGTACGTTGTAATTTAGTGTAATTAGATGAATTGTTGATTAAATTCAAAATTAATTGATTATATTTGATTTCATTGGACTGAGTAATTGTGTTTGTATGAAATGATGCATTGTATTGTGTGTGTGATCTCAATAGCTCCGGTAGTGGAACATTGCTGTCTGATTTAGGTGTAGACGGCCACTGAGAGGCATCAAGAGACAGATAGGAAGGACCTGACCACCACAAGGAACATTGACCTATGAGGTCAGCGCTAAGACCACGTGAGATCAGATCAGCTGGGTTCTCTTTTGAGGGCACGTAGCGCCATGTGTGATCACCAAAACCTTCCCGGATCTCGGAAACGCGATGCCTGACAAAAGGCTGAAGAGAAGCCGGGGACGATGACAGCCATCCCAGAACTATCATTGAGTCGCACCAAAAGATACAACTATCAGGTTTTATTGTTAGGGATTCCAGAACTTTCGTACATAGTCTTGTACCGAGTAAAGCTCCGCAAAGCTCCAACCTTGGGATAGTAGTAGCCTTAACCGGCGCGATCTTGCTCTTGGAGGTAAGTAGACTTACATGAATGGAGCCATCGCCTGCCACGGCGCGAATGTAAATGCAAGCGCCGTAACACCGTTCGGAAGCGTCGCTAAAAATGTGTAAAGCTATAGATGAAGGATTGTCACATACAACCCACCGTGGGATACTAAGTGTGTTCAGATGAGGCCAAGTTTCAGTAAGCTTTAGCCAAAGCTTTTTAACCTCTGCCGGCACCTCTCCATCCCAAGAACACCCATCAATCCACAGCCTTTGGAGGATTAGCTTGGCCTCCATGATGGTTGGTGAAACTAGTCCTAGGGGATCAAAGATCTGTGCAATTATAGACAGTATGTGACGTTTTGTAATGATAGTGTTTGTGTGTAATGGTGAATTTATTGAAAAAGTGAGTGTGTCTGTGTTACACCGCCAATTGAGACCGAGAGTTTTACTAGGTTCGTCAATGCTTAAACTCACTGTGTTAGAAGAAGTTGTAGTCTGATTTGTCACTGAATTTAGAATTTCGTGGCTATTAGACTGCCACTTCCGTAGAGTCAACTGTGCTGACCCCAAAGTTTTGATGATGTCTCTGCCTAGGGTGATAGTGGAATCGATGGAGTCACTCCCCGACAGGAGATCATCCACGTAGAGATCATGATGAATAGCGCGTTGCGCTTGTGTAGTAGATGCCTGCTTCGCGAGCTCAGTCAGACATCTTGTACTGATGTATGGTGAAGCTGAATTCCCGTAAGTTACTGTGTTCAAAATATACTCTATAAGGGGCAGAGAAGGATCGCATCGCCATAGAATCTGCTGTAGAGGCCGTTGAGATTCCTCAATATTGATTTGTCTGAAAAACTTCTCTATGTCAGCTGATATGACGTATTTATGTTGGCGGAACCGCAATAGAATAGACATCAGATCATCCTGAACTCTAGGGCCTACAGCCTGAATATCGTTGAATGACTTGCCTGATGTTGTAACCGCTGAGGCGTCGAAGACGACTCGCAATTTGGTGCTTGTACTGGACTCTCGAAACACGCCGTGATGTGGAAGAAAATATGAGTATGGTGATGAATCTGAGAGAATAGGAGATTTAGTCATGTGACCTAATGCCTCATACTCGTTCATAAAATCCACATAAAGTTTCTTAAGTTCCGGTTCTCGGTTGAGTCTACGCTCTAATGACAAGAAACGTCGTTTGGCCATGTCATAAGAGTTTCCTAATGCTTTAGGGGATGCTTTCAATGGAATGGACACAATGAAACGGCCGTTGCTGTCTCGTTTTGTTGTGTCTATGAAGTTCTGCTCACATAGGCGTTCTTCGGAAGTGAGATTGTATTTTGGTGAGATTGAATCTAGTTCCCAAAAACGTGTGAGGTCTGTGGTGTGTGTGTGTGTTGTGTGTTTATCATGTGTAAACATGCACAATAATTTGCTATCAATTGACTGTGGTAGTGCGCCTGATATTAGCCAACCGAGCTTTGTTTCGAAAAGCGTTGGCTGTTGTTTACCTAGCTGTATGCGACTATGACCTATCACTGACCAAAAGACTTCTGCTCCCACGAGGATATTAATTTCAGATGGAATGTTGAATGACGGGTCAGCTAGGTGAATGCCTGATGGTACAGGTAAGTTTTGTATGTCAATGTATGAATGCGGTATGAATGGTGTGATTTTCGGCAAGACAAAACAATCAATGTCAGTTGTGTATGAACCGTCACAAGATTCTAAATGCAAGGAGCAAGACTCTGATATGATTGACGTTTGACTGTTTATACCTGCCAGGCTTGAGCTTACATTACGAATAGGTAATTTAAGCTTACCGCAAAGATCCTTGGTAATGAAATTGGCCGTGCTTCCATTGTCTAGTAAGACTCTGGCGCCGTGCGACCTTCCCAAATGATCCGTCACCTTTACCCATGCTGTGGAAAGTAATACATTACATGATGAGGAAATTGGTTTAAATTCGTGATTTGTGCTCGATAATGCTAAGTGTTCACTATGGGTACTAGATTCTTCAGCGTGGGAATGAACGAGAGAATTATGCTTTTGATCGCAATATTTGCAATTTCCCAGTCTACAGGTTTCCTGCAAATGGCCTGGACGTAAGCAGTTCACGCATAGTTTTAAATCTTTGACCTTTCTAATGCGTGCATCAATGGATAATGCCCTAAACTGATCACAGCTAAATAAATTATGTGATTGCTTGCACAATGGACAGGAAAGTGAAAATCTAAGTCCCGGCTTAGCCTTGCTGGAAGCTACTACGAAACTCTTCGGCTTATTGTTAGTTGTGACCCTAGCATGAGACACCCTTGCCTCCTCGAGCGTCTCCAACAGGTTACAGCGGTTTGAAACGAAGGTAGTGAATGTGCTTAAAGAAGGGGGCTCAGTCAGAGAATTCCTATGTTCCTCCCATTCCCTATTAGTAATTGGATCTAGCTTTGACGCCATGATGTGGATAATTAATGAGTCCCAGTGTTCAATAGGTTGACCCAAGGTTGCTAAAGACCTCAGATTTTTTCTTGTTTCATCCACAACCATACGCAGGCTTTTACTACACTCTTTGCTCACCGACTCAATGTTAAACAAAGCTTGTATGTGATTAGTAACTAGTAGCTGTTTGTTGTCGTACCTGTCACATAACAATTTCCACGCTTCCTCATAGTTGCTGCCTGTAAAATCCAAGCTCCTAATTACCAAGGCAGCAGCGCCGTGAAGAGAACTACGTAAATAATGAAATTTGTTGATATCATTGATGCCTTTCTCCTCATGAATCAAGGACACATACATGTCCTTAAACTCCAACCAATTCTGATAACCGCCGCTAAAATGAGGTAAATTAATTTTAGGTAATCTAACATTACCTTGCCTTTGTGTAACCACAGTGAGCTGATCACCAGAACCGACCTCGGACCTCCCAGGCTGCTGACTGCGGTGCGTAGCCACGATTGTGCGAGCAGCTGCTAGCTGCTTGTAGTACTGGGTTTCGAACTGGTCGCGCTCAGAGTATTGCTCGTCTGGTTTAGCCGCCAAGTACTCCAATTCACTCTGAAATCCATCATAAATCGGATATATAGAAACCAATTTATCAACTTTCAACTCTAATTCGGCTAACTGTTCATCGCTAAGCTGTTTGCATGTTTTTATAGGCGTCAAATAGCTAGTAAATTGAGTCAACTGAGATTTTAAAGCAGCACGCCTCTTTACCAGTTCTTTCACTTTTTCATCAGCCATGGTTGCGAGTTAAAAAGAATTGAAGAACGAAAATAAAAGTGAAGGGCCAAGTATGACTAGTAAAAAGAAATGTTACATACGTAACTGGCAAGCGAACAGCTGATTGCAATAGATAGGTAGGTATCAATCTATTGTGGGTTGAATGACCGTTTGAAAACGGAATAAAAAATATAAATTTAAAAGGAGGTACTTTTGGCTGTCGGCAAAAACTTTTAACTACGGTTTAACTCACTATTAATTTGAAAAAGACAATAGTTTTACAATTTGGGAAAAAAAAAATGTAGGTAGTTAAAAAAATAAATTTGCAAATTACTTGAACTAATTATTATTCTACACTGCACAATAAAATTAACGGAATCACTACTAACTTTCACTGATATTAATAGATCGGTATTCTACTGTTATGTACGGCACAATAATACATAAGTAGGCGTTTTTATAAAATGTTAAAGACACTAGTTGTAATGTTAAAGCACAGAACACTATTGATCTACGCTGATATCTACTGCGCCGAGGTATATAATTATGGTTATGTAGCTAGCACTACGAGATAGACAGCTACGGGACGATACTGTGGTTTGCGATATTAACTACTCGGACTAGGGATATGGTTAGTAATAAGCGACTAATGTTAGTAGGTAATGAAATTGGAATGATCTCACGTATGCTGCACGCTTCGCATCCAATCTGGCTATTCTGATTTCGCCGTAAATAGAATATTCCTTTGATGAAAACGATGTCGCTGGGCTTCACTTGGGCTGCTACTCGGCTGTGACCCGATGAAAATGACCCTTACGACTGATCGATTTTCTGAATTTCTTCTGAATTTTTGTGAAATATTCCGCACCAATCCTATGCCTTTCCGACGATCGTTGACTGGAACTGGGCTCCGAATATGATCGCGATGACCTGCTTGTCCAATTGCGACGATTGAAGGTGTCTGACAATTTTTTTTCCAAAAAACCGTTACTCCACTGTCTGCTGGAATTCTTTTTTCTTTTCTTCTCGAAGGACCATGTGGTGACGACGTGCTCTGGGTTCTTGCAGGTGGTGGCAAGAGAAACAGCTGGTTTCTTGGTGAACTTTATAATAACGGTTCTTGTACAAATCACAGACGTATAGGTAGGTAGATATAGGTGCGCGTGTTGAGGTGACGGTGTTTTTTGACGTAGTGACTGACGGCCGCACAGCTGTTGCTCGGTGAGCGGGGCGCGTGGACCCCCCGCGTCTTGGATGCCCCTGCGTCGTCCTGCTGGCGACGATATGTCTCCGACAAGTAGTATAAGTTTCATTTTAACCCTCGATAAAAAGGAGAGGACTGTAAGTTTGTATTCTATCAACCTTTTTTTGAAATGCAGAAAACACATACTTATCCCAGCAGCTAACCAAATATTACTGAATTTGTATTGTCAATTAAAACTAAGCCCTTTTGAAGCGAGCATAAACAGAAAAACAAAAATTTTCAGACCTAGATCTATCAAGTTGAATATTATATTACCTTCTAAAAGAATGTGCCAAAAATGAAAGAGAAAAAGAATGACAGTGAAACTGTATAGTACATTCCTAAACAGGTGCTTTTCATTTGTTAACACAAGTGACCTCTTCAGCAAATATTTCGCTCAAATCGGACAGGGCCCCGATAATTTGGACCAATTTATAAAAATGACGTCATAATGTCCACCATCTTGGAGCCATTTTGTTTGACGTTGACAAATAATTCCATTTCTTTCTCGTAAAGCTAAGACTATGATAATGGAGGGATAGCAAAATCATATATTTTACTTGAATGATGGATCGGATCTATAGGGTTAAGACTGTCACTAAAATGCCTTATGGGTACGTGGAAGCGTTTCTGGTTTGGCAAATGTTCATTACTACATGTTCGCTCTAAGTTTGCCGGTAGCCTCCCATACTACGCCTCTACGCCAGCCTCTACGCTAGCGGCAAACTTAGTGCGAACGGTCTATTATGCTTCGATAATCAACCATTCAGGTGGGCTGTAAACTTGTCTGCCACCTTGGTAGCATAAAAGTCTATTCTTTCTTTATCCGTCGGCGAGGCGGCGGCGCTAAGAATAATTTCTATTTCGAAATTCTTTCAACTTTTCCATGTCAAAATTTACAAATTTTCGGCCCACAGATGAAATACCTACAATACTGGATTTTATGTAACGTCTTAGAAAACGTCTCAAGCTCGTGTTATTCTCATATAAATTCTTTGTTACACAAACACTACGACTACCTACTGTTGCAAGTTTTATCATAATAGAATCACCTAGAACGAAAAAAGAACTATTTTCACCGTTTCGAAAACAGTACATCGTCTTGCTTTAACTCAATCTAAATCGAATACAAAAAATCGACCAAGTGAGAATCGAACTGGCGCACAGCGGGTTTCGTACCAAATAGCGGCAAAAAATCACGTTTGTTGTATGGTAGCCCCCCTAATTTTTTTTCTGATTTAACACTAGAGTGCACGCGCGGGTTACATATGTAGCCCAGCGTGTAATATTGCCGTATATTATCGTACCTGGGCGCGCTATAGATCTATCGTCTCGTGTATTCCTCGACTACTACCCCCTGCACACACACCATAGTGCGTCGCCACTTGCGGCGCACAGACCTTTAAAATATACGTCCTTAAAGTTGCTTGGGCTACACTTGTGCCCCGCGCGTGCGTTCGAGGAATAATATCGTGAAAGTGTACAAGTGACAAAATTGAGGTAAATATACTCTATTGTAACATAACTATATTATATAATTATATATATTATGATATATCTAATTAAAAACATATTTATAGTAAGTATGCATTATTTATTGTTGGTATTTGTTTATTTTTCGCAGATGGCGGTGTCCGAACAAATCGAACGATGGCTTGATGAAGTTAGTGAAGGTAAAGATATTTTGATCGAAAGCGAAGAAGAAGAGGAAGAAATTGCAAGACCAAGTGACGCACTGGGATCACCTCATCATTCTGATACGTACCAATCAGGCGATGAGGATGACGACGACGTGCTTTTGTCGACATTGGTTTCCTACCAATCTTGAAATAGAACCAAGTGGAGTAAGTGTCCACCATCTACTTCAAGAACGAGGTGCCATAATATTTTAGCTCGTCCACCGGGCCCAATAAGTCCAGCATAATTTTATACTGATTGTTACGTTCCTAATTGATAATATGACCTAGTGATCTCAAGCCTGCCAAATACTAGTTGATTTTTAAGACCTTTCTATTTTTGTTCAAAATTACAGTTAAAAAGTCAAATTTACTTAGTTTTATAAACAATTATAATAAAAATAAACATGTTAAAAATATAAACTGTGTTTAAATTATTAATTTTTGATATATATTTATAATTTACTTCATTGTTAATGGGCTACACCTGTGCCCCGCGCGTGCGCTCATGGTCAAATTAGGGGCGCGTGTACTGCAGTGTTAAGTATTTTTTGTTCATACGGCAACAGAAATACATCACCCATGAAAATTTCAGCTCTCTAGCTATCATGGTTTCTGATATACAGCGTCGTGACAGACAGACAGCAAAGTCTCAGTAATATGGTCCCGTTTTCACCCTTTCCGCACGGAACCCTAATATCGACTGGCAACAAAACAAATAATCTATCACTTACAAGCTCCCTGCTCCCTACATATTTATTACATAGTTCACTGCTTGCAATAATTTTTCATACCATACGTTTTCATTCGCGTTAGTCTAATCTTAGCCTTATATTCCAATTCTTTACACGGCCTTATGGAACTTTATCCAATCGAAAATCGCCAAAATCTTTTATCGATACCTCCCGTATCTTATCTTTATCGATGTGACAGAATCGATTGCCATATCTCGATAGTAAGAACGGTGCTTAATAATCGAAAAGTGGATATTTGTTTTTCCTTTGTGTTGATAGAACGTATCGTAGCTTTTTCTTGTAAACATACTGTTTGGGGAGTGGCCTTGAGGTTTTGTCGTGTGCGGAAGGAATTAGGACAGGGTCAACTAGAGCGGAAAATTGGTAAAATACAGAAATACTTTCCATTAATGGCACATAAATATAGAAATCGATTCAGTATTAAAAATAAATGTCTCCTTTTCCTTGAAAGGATATGCAGACGATCTTTTTGCCTACATTTAATCAGTTGTATTTAGTCTTACGTGGGTGATGAGCGACCTACTTGCTTAGTGGCTCTAAGATGGGTGACCGTTTCTAGCATTTCCATCTATTCCATATTTTCACATGTTAGTAACGCCAAAAAAAGTATATTGAAAAACTAAGTTCATATTCGATGACAACCCAATCGATTCTTAATTGCTTATGTTCTAGTATAATCGATATTCTATAATCGGTACCCACTCCATTTTAGAACGTTTAACATCGAGTTCAAGTGACAATCTAATCGACATTAGGCCCTCTACAGATATCACAAAGTTACAATTGTAGGAAGACAATTGAAATTGGACTTAAAAGCTATTGGAGTAGAGTTTATTGTCCTGTGTAAGAAGTAATGGTTGAAAGTTTAGAACAGCCATAGATAGGGCTGAGTTCTGTTAGGACGTAGTTAGTTACAGATGCTGAGCATGACCAAGGAGTTCTGTGATTTGTAATAGTGTAGTTATGTTTTAAGTTTCTAAGAACTAATGATAATATCTATTTGAAAGTATTCGCAAAATTACTTGTATAGACTACCTGTCGCGTGGGTCGTAAACGAGACTGAGACGTTGACCCATCTGCCAACAATTGTCATAATAAAATTAAAAAAAAAACCCGGTCCTGTGACTGTTCTAATTAGCTCTAAAATTGTTGTGTCCCGCAGAACTAATGTGTTTTCATGATACTATAATGGGACTACAATCTATTTTTTTTACGTGAGGGAAAATCCTCATGGTTGTTTTGCCGGACTCCTACCGACTAAAAAACCTCACGTGTCCTGCTAACAGCCTACGGTTGAGGGCCCCGGCTAAGCCCTCAGAAGAATACCCCGGACTCCCAACAGTGGAACTACAATCTAAATAACAACATGTAACAATTCCGATCCGATAAGTGCCTTCATTTCCCAACTCCCCAGAAAAAGCGGGACAACACCTGAATCCCTCCAAGATCCCGAATCCCCCCAAAATCACGAATCCCCAGAAACCCAATCCCTCGGGGAGACCGCGATGGCGGAAAAGTTCTGTGTAGGAGTTTTCCTTCCGATGGCGTACCCTGGGCATGGCAAATAGATGAGCTCCGTGTGGTTTAGTTGGTAGGAGTCCGACATAATATCTATGAGAATTAAGCACGTAAAAAAAGACGTATACAAAATACGCTTGAAATATAAAGTGAAAATACAACAGAGTTTCGCCATTTGCAATTAGAATCACAACGATACAGACGTCAATAACCTTGCGATCATTGAAACCGAATAAATCCTTTATTGAAAGTTTACATCAACTTTTTTAATTTTCTGTGTATATTCGCTGCAAAGGACTTTACTTTTTTTGAATGCCAATACGAATTAGTATTGTGACATCAAGTTGAGGTCTTTGATTATCATTTACGTGTCGGTTCAATTCGAATATTTTTTTAGCAGGTTTTGTTTAGTTTATTTATATTGATATGGGTTAATGTTTGGGTATATAACTAGCCCCAAATCGATGATTTTTGTTCAAGCACGCTAGTTATCGCTTGTTGTTCAAACTAATGGAACTAGTGGTTATAATCTTCACGATTGCCTACTTCATATAACGTAAAAAATGTTATACTGTTATGCAAAAAAAAAAAAAAATATTTGAAATAAAAATTCAAATCACTTAAGGTAGAATAGTTGTATTAGTTTAATTAATTATTACTAAGGTTGCAGGATAAAAACCTGATGGTCTTGATGTCAATTGATGCAGATTGAAAATGTGTTTGTGTATTACCGTTAATAAACTTACACTAAAAAAATTAAATTTGACCGAAAGTGACCTCGGTATTGGTATAATTTAAAGCCTTATCTTATCTACATAACAAGTGACCATATTTTATAATATGATGTTATACTATTAGATAGTCTAACAATAAACTCACTATATTTTGAAAATGACAGGTATAAATTACCATGAAGGAAAATTGGTACAGGCACATTTGCGTTAATGACAATGTTCTACTTCTTCAGTAAATATTATACTCCTAGATTGATTTTTGATGGCCAGTCATTACTACGAAATAAATTACTCTAAAATATAGTCAATAGCCAACGAAAACTGAATTTTCATTTATTATAGCTGTACTCGACTGTACTTATTATGTGGTAAAATATAATATTAGTGGTATTGTTAATTCTACACCTACGCAATATCTTGAAACTCGCTAGGGAAGAAACTCTTCCCAAGCGTGTCGCAACTTATTGCGCACGTACAGTACCTACCATACTTTTAATTTATTAAAGTACTTACGAGCGCTAAAGTGATTTACTTTTAAATCGCATGACACTTTCTATAAAAGGGGCGTGTTTTTTGTCCACGAAAATTAATGTTGTGTGGTGACTGCTGGTTTGTCGATAATTGTAGAGAAAATTTGAACAAGTTTTTAATTTTGATGGAATAGGTAAATACAAAGATAGAATAAATTACGGTGTGCGTGTGATCAATAAAATGTAAACAAATTGTCCGTCAACGCGCACGTCAACTCTGTATGTAATACTATTATTTTATATTTGCTTTAACTCAGTATGTTGATGCCACATAATAGAAATAGCAGCAAAAAAAACATAATAACGTTTTGTTTGAGTTCTAGGACACAATAATTATAATAGACTAGCTGACCCGCGCAACTTCGTTTGCGTGATAAATGAAGAACCGCTCGACCGATTTTGAGCAAACTTCACATAAACCATCTACTAAATAGTCCGAATAAAACCTTTAAATTTGGTTTGGATAGGTGAGCCCGTTCTTGAGTTATAAAATTACAACGAAAAGTGGCATTGATTTTTATATATATAGATATAGACTAGGGGATTTCACGCGGTTTCACCCGGGTAATTCCCGTTCCCGTGGGAATACGGTAATAAAATATAGCCTACGTTCACCGCAAAAAGTGTAGCTTCCAAACAGTAAAAGAATTTTTCAAATCGGTCGAGTAGTTCCGGAGCCTATTCGAAGCAAACAATCAAATCTTTCCTCTTTATAATATTGGTATAGATATAGATAAAAGTGATGAGATTACTAAATAGGTAGGTATGTCACCGAGGGCCTGAGGACGGCTGCTCACCGTCCTTACAGAAGCAGGCCCATGACGGCGTGACGTGAGGGATTCGCGCACGCCTCCCCTAAGAAGCGGGATCACACCCGAAACCCCCCAAAGACGCGGGATAGCACCCAAACCACCCCCTAGGCGAGTCCTGGGACATTCTCCCGAGGGTTTACCCGGGGCTCCCGACCATGGGCTGTTGGGCCTTACGTGAGATTTTTATTTAAAAAAAGGTAGGTAATTATGTCATGCCTTACTACATCGATAAAATCAAAAACGACTGGTCAATCTATTCGCTTTTCGAAATAAAGTTTAGTTTTTGACGAACTTTTGCAATCGTTGTGTCAGTTTCACAATCGTTTTTTTTTTGCTGACATACAGGATTTCTGATCCAATTCCAACGATTTATTTCCAACGGTATTCAAAGTTACTTTTTTAGTTATTTATTTTTGACACTTTTTCGTGTCAAAATTTTGTGTGTTCGATACATTGAAACTGGTACATTGTTTAATTGTTTAGAATAATCGATTGCTAACAGATCTAGTATAAAATTTAAGCGATCAGGTTAGCGATCAACTTAGGCCTATCGAACGGAATCCCAATTTTATTTATTCTATTTTTATCCATAACTCTGCTTCTACTTATCAACATTCCAAAAAATAACCATAGTATAAATAAAATATTTTTAGCAATAATATGCAGCAAGTATGCTAAATTTTTCATATATTTCATTTAAACCAAAGTTCGATCATTGAATATCTCAATACTCGTAGTACAGACACGACCAGCTGACAATTACATAATTCCTACCCAGAGATAAATGTACTTAAAAAGAAAAATCACGAAAACCAATAATCTAAATACTTTTGTACCTATAACAAAAATATCAAAGTAAAAGCATAATGCGTACACAAAGTACTTGTATCGATAATCGCGTATTCAACTCAGAAACCCATCGGCATGCAAATAAAAGTATAGTGATTTATGTGTATATGCCTATATTATTGTACATATTTATATGTCGATATGAGAGAGAGGTACGTATCTTCACACATTTTCCTCTATCGATTTCTTAGACGTATATACATTCTAAGGAAAATTGAAACGGTGTTTGAAAGCAAGTACACGCCTACTGAAAAAAACTATGATAGAAAACAGTTTATGGAACTAAAAAGATATGAAGCTTACCGAACAAGAAAGTGAGGCCAAGATACTAAATCAAAAATGAGTACTGGCCTAACTTTCTTTGTTCAGCATGCCTTTAGCTGTGTATAGAAAAATTAAAAAGTTCGTTTAATAAAATGGGCAAACCTTTTTGCTTTAATATAATGATAATAGCTCCATGTATAGATTATAATTTTTCGCTACTCTTCTAAATCTATGGCTCCATGTCGAGGGTTAAACTGTCAAACAAAGGGCGAGGCCGCACTTGCGGTTATCGCAGCGGTTTCTAACCTCAAAATGTCAAAACATTGACTTGATTTCATCGCAGCGGTTTCTAACCTCAAAATGTCAAAACATTGACTTGATTTCATTGATTTTGACAGTTTGATGACATTTTGAGGTTAGAAACCGCCGCGGAAAAACGCAAATGCGGCCTCGCACAAAAGCAGTTTTTCCTTTGAGCAGGCAAGGAAATTAAGTCCTAGATTTTATTTCAGTTTAAAAACTTTACCTTTTTTCTGTATTACGGCTTGTGGTAGATTATAATTCTAGACCTCTCATTTCAAAGCGACTTTCGAAAAAAATAGCACCAACACATTATTTAATTTTAGGAAGAGAAAATCTAGGCATAAAACGTAAATAGGTTATGTAAAATAATAAAGAAGTTTTTATCTTTTATAAAATGCCCAACAATATCCAAATAATCTCAGCGCGATAACCATGGTTGCCATTTTAAAGGAGCCGGTCAGTTCCCATTTTTCAGTCCATTTAACTAAATCGATGGCCCCAAAACTCCTTAGAACATTACATCGACCTCTTTTCTGTTGAATATAGATTCCTTTTGTGAACTTATTTTTCCCGCCCAAGAACTTCAGCCGCCATTTTTCCGCGGCAACTTATTTTTGATATTTTTATGCCTGAAATATTCTTGCAGATATTTTTCATGATTTATTGAGGGCGCGTTTAATTTGGTGGATGTACTTAACCGAGGCTTTTGTGAAGAAAACGAGGGTACTACAGTTGCGTGTTCCGCTTCGATGAGATGTAGTTTTTGTCTGTTACAAAGGAGATAATAAGATGAACTAAAAAGAATTCGCAAGGCTTAGGATGATTTAACATTTTTTTTTTCTAAGCTGTGTAAAAAGCCCTTTAACCAATTAAAGGGCTTTTTGTATTGTTTTAAAGACGCACTTTTGAAACTATTAGTATGTACCTATCACCTTCTTACATTATTATTATGTGTGAAAAATTTAATTGACTTTTAAAACTGTTCGCCGACGATGATTCGTCGATTGTCATTATATTTTTACTCTATCTATGTAATTATAATCTCTAAAGTATATTATGTAAGCGATTTAATCGAATCACGGTAGATAACGTTTAATTTTTGATCAAAATCCTAGTTTTATCATCATATACCTGCGACACATAATACAAAGCTTTCAGCTGCATTATATTAGTAATAGCTTCACAAGCTTCACGCGTACCAGATCCGGGAGAGGCACGTTCCATGCCGCATACATTAAACATGATATCTACTGCGATGATATTTCACCCAAGCTGGCATTGCGGGAATAATATGGTGCGTTATAAATATGATATTATAAGAGTAGTGGCTGTAACAGATGTGTTTTAACGACGAATGCAAAAAGAAAGGCAGAATAAACTTGAACTCTGTATGTGCTTTGTGGCACCATAACTTTTAAATGGGAGAACTGATTTGGGTGCAATCAAAGCATTAATACTATGGATTGTCGGGACTTGATAGAAATTGTTGTAATACATTATTAAACGATTCACTTGTACTATTCCACAACTTTAACACTTATTATCAATCGAGAGTCGAGACGAGAGTCTTATGAAATTGATTGCAAATACAATCGTTGCAGTTCGAATACCTTTAGTTAAATCCCATGCAAACAGAAGAATGTGGAAGCTTGTCAAATAAAATTAAAAAATGGTACCACCTACTTAGATTTTCGAACCATTTCGCTGAGTCTATACTTGAAATTTGTAATTTTCCATATTTTAGACCATGTCCTGCATTCTGCTCACTGCGCGTGGAATTTACGTATAAACCTACTCAAAATTAACCCAGATACTTGATGTCTAATATAATATTATCTTGTGGCAGTTTAGTTCATCCTTCGTCAGCAACTGACTAGACCATTCGTTGCTGTCAATACCAGTAAAATCAGAGAAGGCCGAGGGCTATCTGCTCCGTAATATGCCCAGCTCTGGCGTGACGCAGGTACATACATTACTTGGGTCTTCTACGAAGTACTTTGTTATTATAACATAAATAACATTATAGTAGCGACTATTTTTTCGAAAAGAAGGATAGAGAAAGGAAAGGAAAGTATGCACAGTAATACTATGACTGATATTATAAATGTCAAAAATTATGAAGAAGTTTTTTACTTAGTCACGGTCTAACGGGTTAGTTAGTATAAAAAGTTAACGATTCAGGCTGTAACTTGGTACAGGAATAGATTTAATCTAGTCTGGAATAATACGTAGGCTACTTTTTATCCCGGGAAAACATTTTACTGTATGTATTTTCATTTATTTAACTTATGGAGGAGTTACAACTTATGTATAAGATTGGAGATCGCATAAAAATAAAAAGCCAATTACCAGTCCAAGCTTGTCGATATGTTAATCTATAATTTTTTTTCTTTAACTCACAATGTACTGCATTGTGAGTAACATCAAAAAACGGTATTATTAAGAATATCACATAGACATGCAATTAGATGTTACATACCTTCCTTAAGTTACTACTACCGTATGGCTTGCTATTACCAAAGATAATATAATAGTATTACATACAGATCAGCAACTCCCTGTCGCGCCACAGCTGTCAGTAGAGTTGACGTGCGCGTTGACGGACCATTTGCTTACATTTTATTGATCACACGCACACATTCGAGCTGGAGTTTCCGCCCTGTGCTATTACCACAGGGCGGAAACTCCTTACAAATGTTTCGTTTTCAATACTGTCACCTACACTAAAACTTACGTTATGTTTGTACAGATTCTGAATGTGTGCGTGACCACTAAGGTTAAGCAAACGTTCCCGCAAAATACCCTCCAGCTATTATTACAACGTTGGCGGGGGTGGGGAAGCTTGCTCGGGGGGGAGGCAGGGAGTTGACTATCTTTATGTACTATTATTACATTATCTTTGCTATTACATGCCTTCTATAGCACGAATACAAACGGTCACCAATCTAAATGCTAACCATGGCATAACATCTATCGGAAAATTATTGTATTACTGACGGAAAGTCAATATTACAGTCCCTAAGCTACACAGTCTGTGTCTAATCAAAACGCGATATACGAACCGTAACTCATCGGAAAGAATTTCCACACAATATACAGCGTAGAAAACATTGCAACATTATTTCTTACTAAATGCATTATAATAACATCCGAGGGAGTCATTAGATCTCTCTCATTTGAATTCACCAATAGTCGAGGAGCTTGCAAAGTTATAGTAAATTAATTACTTCCATCAGAAAGAAAATTACTTTGTGATAGGGATGGCAATGATATTCATTTCATAGCAATAATATACTCTAACATTATATAGAGAAGCGCTCGTTGTCCCGCGGACTCAGTGTTCTGTTAACGATCGCTGCAGTAAGCAACTATCATTATGGCCAGTCCTTGGATGGGTGACCATCCATGTGTCCACTTTGTGACATTTATTTGAGCGTTTCCGTGCTTCAGAAGGCACGTTAAACCGTTGGTCCCGGTTGCCAGTAAAATGGCAGTCGTAAAGCCAAGTTGAAGGCTTTTATAGGCGGCTTGAAAAATTTCAACAGCAGGCAGTCACAACCTGCGCCTGTCCATTTCAATACGGCTCACCACCATATTAATTACGTGAAACAAATTCTAAAAAGGTGAAATGTGGGCAAATAATATGTCTCTGCCTACCCCTTCGGTGATAAAGGCGTGACCATATGTATGTAATACCTAATATGCTACGTTATTGATTTTAGGGTTCCGTAACCAAAGATGTCACAAGACGGTCGGTATATCAACGTGATGACCTATTTATTCCCTTCTTACTGACTACGGTTGGGAGCCCCGTGTAAGCCCTTGGAAGGATGTCCCGGGACTCACAACAGACCTACGGCCGCCAATGCGGCCTCGCCCAGGGGGTGGTTCGGGTGCTATCCCGCGTATGTGGGCTGTTGTTCGATGTTATCCCGCTATCTAAACTCTAAACTATCACTACACGCTGTCGTCTTGGGTTCTGTAAGGACGCTGATTAGCCCCCCCCCCCCCACAGACCTCAGACCCTCGGTCATGAAGGCCGATAGTAATACCGGTCTCCTACCGATTAAAACCATACAATAACCTCCACAACTGCCGTCAGCCGGGAGCAAGCCCTTAGGTGGGTTCGGGTGTTGTCCCGCTTTACATCACACCACCACTGTCTTGGACCTGAAGAACAAGAGAATAAAATAAAAAAAACATAAGCTACAAAAATGTAAACGAAATATTTAATTGCAAAGAGTTTGTAAACAGTTAGATCATGTGTTTGTTAGATACTTTTGTAGTGCGACAAGACAAATCACTTGTGCCTATTACGCTCCATTACGCATATAGAAAATAAAGCGTATAGCGTCTGAGCAATAGCAATCTCCTCTATACTTACAGTAAAACTGTTGAAGGTTGAAAATCTGTACATCTAAGATATTTTGTTACGTTCTTCTGGAGGGCATTCTATAAATCGATACTAAAGCCGAAATTTCTTTATCCTGAATAAGTATTTTTTGGCGTTAAAATATGTAGAATAGATACTTAAAGGATAGTTTCATTTAAGTGTCAGCATTGAGAGTGTAGTAGTAGACGTGGACTGAATTATTGTACACTAGCGGACGTCACGCGGTTTCACCCGCGTAGTTCCCGTTCCCGTGGGAATACGGGAATAAAATATAGCCTATGTTCACCGCAAAGAGTGTAGCTTCCCAACAGTGAAAGAATTTTTCAAATCGGTCTAGTAGTTCCGGAGCCTATTCGTTACAAAAAAACAAACAAAAAAACAAATCTTTCCTCTTTATAATATTAGTATAGACTAGCGGACGTCACGCGGTTTCACCCGCATAGTTCCCGTTCTCGTGGGAATACGGGAATAAAATATAGCCTATGTTCACTGCAATGAGTATAGCTTCCCAACAGTGAAAGAATTTTTCAAATCGGTTCAGTAGTTCCGGAGCCTATTCGTTACAAAAAAACAAACAAAAAAACAACAAATCTTTCCTCTTTATAATATTAGTATAGACTTGCGGACGTCACGCGGTTTCACCCGCATAGTTCCCGTTCCCGTGGGAATACGGGAATAAAATATAGCCTATGTTCACCGCAATGAGTATAGCTTCCCAACAGTGAAAGAATTTTTCAAATCGGTTCAGTAGTTCCGGAGCCTTTCGTTACAAACAAACAAAAAAACTAATCTTTCCTCTTTAGAATATTAGTATACATTAGACTTAATCTTCAAGCAAAGTCGTTAGATTCGCACATGCTCATTTTTAGCCTAACGAATAAACACACCGTTTTCTCTCTTTCTCTTACTCTCACTCCTTTGTGACGTAACGAAAGTTGCGTGATAAAACTAGTCTTACATAAACGTGACAACCCTACCAGCAAACGAGTTGTAAGAGAAATATTCTCGAGCAGTGGTACTGAGATGTCGATAAATTATCCAACTCGTACTCACTGACGATTGACAGAGAAACCTAACTTTGCTCCACTTGGAGAAATTGCTAGAACTTGTAAGTTATAAGATTAGTTGCTGGATCGATCGGGGACTCGGGGTACTATTGTTTGTTGCCAAAGATGGGGTTGGAGACATAATTATGAGGACTAACTTACACAAACACAGCAAAGTTGACTTAAAATATTTCTTAATTTGCGAAGTAATTTCATATGGAAACTTGTGTGTGTGAGAGAAATTATCATCAGAATAGTCACATTATCAGAAGCAAAGATGGATGATGCGCGCTGTTTCACCCGCGTAAAATTGGTTTCCGGTACCTCTACCCGTGGACGTTTATTCCCGGGAGGAGGAGGCTAGGAGATCTCGAGATAGAGCGACGAAAACGAATGTAAATCGTGCCGTATCCTTAAAATGGGAAATAAACGCCATGATGGCAAGGCCGCCCCAGAATGGGGGAAGGCCGGGATAGTCTACAAAATTTACTTAACTTATAATAGTGTAAATTTACTTAGCTTATAATTTAGCAGGGATGGACACCGCTGATATAGAAAAGAGGGTAACTGCGGGCAATAGTGTGAATGGAGCGTTAGGCAAACTTTTAGGTACCAAGGCCTTAAGCCAAAAGGCCCAGCTCGCAGTACACAATGCGGTGCTGATACCTACGCTAACGTATGGAAGCGAGAGTTGGGTATGGCAGGAAACTCATGAAAGTAGAATTAACGCGGTCGAGATGCGCGCGCTACGCAAAATCTGCGGAGTAACGCTCGCAGATCGCGTTCGGAATGAAGATGTAAGAAAGAGAGTTGGTCTGAAAGAGAGTGTCGGTGTTAAAGTAAGGAAGGGCATGCTACGATGGTTCGGGCATGTGGAACGAATGGGAGATGAAAGAATGACAAAACAGATATACAACGCGAAAGTGGATGGACGTAGGAGTCGGGGAAGGCCACGACACACCTACCACGACCAAATTAATCATGTGTTAGTGGAGGGTGGTGTCAAGAGCCGTAGGAACCGACGTGCATGCATGAAAAGAAAAATGAAAGTTGAAGAGGCGAGTGAGGTGTGTATGGACCGTGCCGTGTGGCGCTCGGTTCTTTCTGCCTACCCCGCAAGGGATTTGGCGTGAAGATAGTATAGTATAGTATAGTATAGTATTTATAGTATAGTATAGTATATAGTATAGTATAGTATATAGTATAGTATAGTATATATAGTATTATAATAGTGGAAGTCTACAAAGTGCGCGCCGGAAAGAGCACATGCGAGTACGGAGCGTAACTCCCAACGATTCAATCTTTATAGCCAGACAGAGGCTGGTAAAACCATGGCTTGGTGGAGGGGACTATCCCTGTACCAAATTTCACCCAGTTTCGTTCAGCCGTTAGAGCCTGAGAGAGTAGGAAACATCCACACTCATAAACTTTCACATTTATAATATTAGTAAGATATTGCTGTTCTTGTATTGAAAAGATTTTAGAAAGGTTTAAGTTTTAGCATAGTAGAAAAGCTTCGCTAGTTATGTATTATGGAAACGATAACTGCGTAAAGCATCTTACGCTACGGGTGTTCTGTGAAGGGCAACCGTTTTTTTTATTTTAATTTATGAGCATTCTTGGGCTGGGTATTGAGGGTGGCTTTTGAAGGGTACTAAGCTAAAAGTTTCGGGTGGCAGTAGATAATGGACGTCGTTATTCAGACTACATTGTTGAAAGCAAATGGAACTCTTTCCATCAGTAGGACAGGGACAAGCTGTAGCTCAGCCTGTCCCAGTCCATTTTAAAACGGCAATAAGGTCGGCAGAGTGAGTAACGATGTCACAAACTTCCATAGGTTAGTGCTAACTTAATTATGAGATTAATTTTGTTGGTTGGGTAAAATTATCTATCAATATTTTGGGGTGAAGATGCCTTATTATCGAAGTATATTATAATATAAAGTCTTCACTAAAAGGCACAACAAACTATTCAGAACTATGTTTTACCAACCTAGTGTTATCTAAAAGGACGAAGCTCCCCGAAGGATATACTAAGTGTAAAGGAAGAAAACATGCGCCGAGTCAGTTGCACATGTGACTTGACGCGACACATACACAAAGCGGCTAAATTGGAAACGTCTCAGCGACACGCGGACGTGTTATTTGTTACCTCAGATATGGACTGATTCATAAGCGGTAGCGGTTATGTAGGTCATTTTACTTTTCTACTAGTGAGTTTCATAGATTTGTTACTGAAAATAGTCTCCGCAGATTGATTGTCATCATTACAGATCCTCTTGTTAGCCAGGGCTTGTAAAACCCCAGGGTTTCTGGCCAGCCAGCAAAAGGATTTAAGGGCACTGTCAATAATAAATTTTGTTAACTGTGAAAGTGAATTTTAATGTCATATACCTACAATAGTAGCAAATTGTACAATAATAGTCAGTTTTACACGTCCTTTGAGCCTGATAAATCCCCCCACATTCTCGTATGTGACGTAAACAAAGATCCGCGGGACACTCAGTAAAATTAAATATAGTTTTGCGTTAAAATACGCGCAGGATACAATGGCAAAAAATGCGCAATGACTATGTAGTACCTCTATTCTATTCTATTAATTCTTTTAACTTTTTCGCCTTGCTTCATCTTATAACTTGAACCTTACATGAGAAGCATCGTGCTTTCAAACTAGAAACTGGTACGAGTGAAAAATGTCCTGCCGTTGTAAGAGGCCGACAATGGATATAGAAAACTTCGCTATACATTGGTCTTACGTAAGTAGCTATTTAAAACTCGGGCTCTATATTACTGAACTCATCAATTTTCAGTACATTGAGTAATAGCGGCGTTTTCCCTGAAAGAAAACGCATATTAAAATACTTACCTAATTCGAAGCTTATATAATGAGATAGGCATATCCGTTACCCGTAGGCTTATCTAGTTAGACTTACATACTCATGTTTGATGACGTATTTCCGTCGACTCACCAGCAGGGGGCGCCACCTGTGAACTTATAAATGCAGATGGCCGCCATCTTGTCCTCATTGGCTTTTATTCACCAGGCAGATTTAAAAAGTAAGCTTCGAATTAGGTAAGTATTTTAATATGCGTTTTCTTTCAGGGAAAACGCCGCTATTAAAAGTACTTGACCGTAATTCGAAGCTTATATAATGAGAAATGTTTGTTTTCGCCTGGTGAGTGACGGAAACGCCAATGTGATTCTAATTTATTTTTAGGAAAATAATATTACAGAATGTTGTATGTATGGTATCTAAATTTATAATCTTTACCACATTAAACAACTTAATATGTTATCTTAAATAGACTAAATAAGGAATCTTATATAAGGAGTAGTAAGTTTCCTTCTATTGACAGGATTAAATAATTGCGTATTATTATTATATTTGATTGGTGGTAGTTGCTGACATTATTACCAACCCATCGTCAATTACTTCGTGTTAGGATTAATTTAATCTTACCACCACCACCAATTCTTAGAAGCTGCTGCTGACCGGGTAGTGCCGGGGCTAGAATTGTTGGAGTACCTCTCACAGTCATAAGTAAACTATTTGACTGTGTAGTCTCATATCGGTTACTCTGATTAACCTAATTTCTATCTAGAATAAAGGATTCAATTGATTAGTCGTAGGTATTATCTTTGTTTACAATAGTTTTCCAACCAGATTGTCTGAAATGAAAATGATCAGTTTCGGACTCTGATTCGGGCCTAAAGTATATGACGTGAGTTAAAACAATCGAGCAAAGTTAGATCGTGGATGCGGCGACCTAAGCATAAATTCACTATGACGAGATACTTGAAAAATGTTCTCTGTGTATCAATACTTGGTAATATTTAACTAAGTCATCAATCCCAATATCAATCAATATGTGACTTAATTTTCTTTAGATTTTTCAAAGAGATCGACCAAGATATGTTTAACCAAAACATGCGAACTATGTAAGGTTGACTAGCGGTTTCTGTATTATCAAGTACAGCAACAACAGATTTATGTAACAGAATCGTATTATATAATAATCATGAATAAAATGCAAGTCGGTTAAAACTCTAAAATTTATAAGTATGTTAAAAGGTAGGTCTCCAGGAGCTCAATAGTAGAAGCTTTTGATTATATATTTTTTTTTTATATATATCTGTTATTTACCTCTTCACCCCCCCCCCCCACATTTCACTACTCCACAGATTCTCTATGTGAGGTGGTGGGAGACCTGTCGAGGTGTTTATTAGAAGGAAAGAAATAATGTTTATTAGGTTCTTTTGCAGGTTCTGCAGAAAGAATGGAACTTACAGAGCTCTCGCTTTGAGATCTGCCCTCTATTAATACCTTGTGCCATCGCGGCACCACAAACACAAACAATCCTGTTGACCGATTAAGGTGTGACAGTATCTTGGTTATTAAAAATGGTGGTGGAAGTAATATCCACACAATACAAACAGGCCTATCATGTAGTGTTCTCCATTTCATAATAGGAATATTTTTTGTAGGCAATCTTGCCTTAGTGGTGTTTGAAGCAAGGATGCTCACAAAAAATATTCGGAGGAGCCGATACATATGGTATCGGCTCGGAATGCAGTGTATGGTGAAGTCAATATGATGTCGGACCATTACACGCAAGCTGACGAGTTAGGTTCGTCAAGGCAATTGATTTGGTCTCGTCCCTCTGGGGGGTGGACTACAACTGCTTTGAATGAGTACAGACTGTAACACAGTACTGGTATATGATTTCGAATCATGTGTAAGATTGTCAACATCTCTCTTTGAAGCAGTGCAATCTTTGTTATTCTGGGCCCTCGAGCCTGTTAGAGAAATGTTTTCTAGCTAGGCTCCCAAGCGAAATCTGACGCGTCCGTGGTAAGAAAGCATTTCGGATGGAAAGCTTGTAAAATTGTCGAGAGCCGGTAATTGCGGACCCACTATTGGAGTTCCACTTGTACCACTCCGTGCACTACTATTTTCTTCAGTGGGTTGTCGGTTAGAGGATTGACCGAATGTGACGCTGAGGTAAAGCTACCTCTAGGCACTGCGAAAGTGGTAAAAATTCAAAAGACCCACCAAGTTTGAATTTTCTTTAAAAGAAATAAGTTTCTTTGATTTGGAATTAAATAAATCTTCCTTTTATGTCTAATATCTTTTCTTTTGGTATTGGACTTTCAGGTAGTTCTATGTATATCGCATAACGATATGAGAGGTTTCTTCGGGAACCTATTATTGTTTTCTCTCAATTGTCTAACCATCCCTGGGTTTGAAGAGTTTTCAAGGCTATTTGTACGTGTTTGTGAAGAGTAACAGGATTTTGATGCGCAAAATTAGATTTTGTGTAGGTAGACGAGAATTTGAATACTCTTATTCTATAGAAATCGAGGCACCCGGATGGTGAGAAACGAAAATGTTTTGGGTGCGGCTTACCCGAGCGGAAGACAAGAATGTGCTCTGAGAAAGAATAATGTACACTACATCAGCTTTACCATGAAAATAAGCTTGACTGAGATGTATTTTGCACATTCAATCTCGTGGTTGGAGGAAATCTGGTAAACGGAACATGCTGAAAGATAGAATTATTCTGGCTTCACAAAGGCGTACAATGTCCTAAAACTGAATTCTGGGCGGATGACCCATCGCTATTTGAAGTTAGGAAAAGTGGAGAAATCAAACTTGGTGACAAAGGAACTAGTTTTAGAGTGCCTTGAGCATTCATCTTTTGAACAATTGCACAATGTGGTCATTTCAGTTAAAAAGGAAACCTTTTTAAAAAGAGTTCGTTGTATGGATGTTAAGTATTTAAAGCAATTAGTATTCCACCTTAGTCAAGTTTTCCATAGCATTTTAACATAAAGTGAAAATTTTACAATTTTGTCAGGACGGGACTTGAACAGAGTTCCGTGTAAATTTAAATGTGGGAAGGTTATCAGTTTTGAGCAGGATTCGAACCTGCGTCCTCTCGAATACCGTGCAGGACGGATTGGAGTTTCTGGATAAAGGGAATGCGGTACCCTTTTATAAATTTAAAACTTTTTGGTACTCTCGTTTCTTACCAACGTATTTTGTACAGAGTTAACTGACCGACATAGAATGAAAGGGTCATATCATTTAGTGTTTCCTTTGCTGGTGTGGGCAGAGGATGTTAGACCTCTCCTCGTCTCTTTGAGAGCCTCGAGTTTGGAAATTTCGTAATTGAAGGGACATCCTTGCATGGTTACTTAGTATGTTATCGTACGCCTGGTTGCTATCGTATACCCAATTATTATAGATATTGTACATACCCCTCGAGGGTGGTAACTGGTTAGTGTTTCCTTTGCTGGTATGGGCAGAGGATGTTAAACTTCTCAGTCTCTTTGAGAGCCTAAAGCTCAGAAATTTCTTAATTGAAGGGACATTTACTGTCGTATGCCCAATTATTATAGATATTGTACACACCCCTCGAGAGTGGTAACTGTAATACAGGCCTAAAAAGGCTCTTGGTACAATGGAATCTGGACTCCATTCGATGGAGATCTGATCTTGACGCCTGATCCTCTAGAAGGCTGGCGTAATGATTTGGATGAACTTTTTTCGGGGTCATCCTTTTTGGAGATCGAAGACCAAAATGCATGCCTTCCCGAGTGCCGTTGAAAAGGCTTCAGCCTCGAAAATGTATGTGTTTGAAGGCGATATTTTATCAAGGTTCATTTTTAAGAATTGGGTCTTTGACAATTCTGAGAATAATATATGAAATCAGATCTATGGCCGCAGGCCATTTGTGATAAATTGATAAAAGATTTATGGAAATCCTATTATTAAAGTAGGTCTTCAAGTTTGTCATAAATATTTTCGAAGAAACTTAAGTTTTTCAAAAGATTCTCTTTGTTTAAAAATACAACAGGTTTTGGCAGCAAAAGCCTTTTGGCAGAAAGAGCCTTGTCAGCCTTTTCAAAATGTAGCAGGGATTCGAATTGTCGGATGTCCCCGTTTTTGTCTAGGTTGACGAACCCAAGACTATGATTTTACAATAGTGGGTATCAGCATATTATCTTATTTAGGCAATTTGTAGTCAAAACGTGTCTATCAACCTCTTAGGTTATACTGTGTCTTAGGATCTTGGGTAACCGAAATCTCTTTTAATGCTGTCCCTATATAAAATACGAAGCAAGGATGATTGGCTGTTTCTATCATCCTCGTAAATTAACTTCTGATCTGTGAGTAAATTTACACTTGGTCAGGACCAGTGTTAGGTAAATGAGAAATAACTCACCTATTTCCATCATCCTTATCTGGTTTAGTGGAAGTCGGCTTCTTTTACTTCACTTACGACAATGCACGTGGCGTCACGATCGCCCTTATTTGAAGTTCGAGCTAAATGAGCTGGAACTGTAGCTATTTGACGCACCTAATACAGTAACTGGAGCTCAGAGCGCGCTTCTGAAATACTCCACTTGGAATAAGCTCTCTTTCTAAGGATGTAGGATTCATTTCTATCAAGAAACCAAACTAAAAGAAATAGTATTATGTTAGGTACCTAAAATTTAAGTACTACTTTCATGGTGAACATTTAGTTATTACTTTGACACACTCGTACGTATTCAGAAACTTGGGATGATTACGATTTTACCCATAATAGGCCATATTTTTACATGTATAGGAACATCTAATAATTAATGTGCCTTTATGTGGGTAGGTATACAAATATTTTGAAAATATTTTCTATATTTGGCGGTACTGACGCTGTACATACACGAAGCAAATAATATCTAAAAAAAAAAGTATTAGTACCTATGAATACAATCTATAAAACAGTTTGATATTAGCTGTAACTAAAGATATTAAATAAAAGAAACTGCAACCTCGAAAGGTTTACGTGCTATTTTAAAATAATAGGTTATTATGACGTATCACACTCATATGTGATCGTAAAAATATGAAGTAAAAACATACCTGAGACTTAAACGAACGGTCAAACCGTTAAATATGTCTGTAGGTTCACTTACTTCAATCACAAGTCACTTGTTTTAGATTCACTGTATATTCAAACGAACGGCAAAGCCGTTCAATAATTATTTCTGTAATTTCACTATTTAATCCCAAGTCACTTTTTATAACTTTACTAGGTATATAACTAGTAACTAGAAAAAATAAATGCACTAGCAGGTGTTCCTGCTATAACCTTTTGCTACGGGAATCAAAACGCCAATGAGGACAAGATGGCGGCCATCTGCATTTATAAGTTCACAGGTGGCGCCCCCTGCTGGTGAGTCTACGGAAATACGTCATCAAACATGAGTAAGATAAGCCTACGGGTAACGGATATGCCTATCTCATTATATAAGCTTCGAATTACGGTCAAGTACTTTTAATGCTTATTAGAAACAAACGCGCATTTCATTATATTAGGTACTAGCGGACGTCACGCGGTTTCACCCGCGTAGTTCTCGTTCCCGTGGGAATACGGGAATAAAATAGCCTATGTTCCCCGCAAAGAGTGTAGCTTTCCAACAGTAAAATATTTTTTTAAATCGGTCCAGTAGTTCCGGAGCCTATTCGTTACAAACAAACAGACAAACTAACAAAAAAACAAATCTTTCCTCTTTATGATATTAGTATAGATTCATGGATGCATTAACTTCGACGACAATGCCAAGTTATTTACTTAGTAGATAGTTATGACAGAATGACAGATAGAGGAAGAACGATTTGAAATGGAGGATCTTTTTTCAGGTTTGAAATAATCACATACGACTTCTCCCGTTTACACAGTATCTAAAGACTACCCAACGTTCATCACAACTTGTTGGGGACCTCACCGTGCATAGCAACACTGTAGGTACTCTGGCCCGGTTCACTGGGCCTTACAATATATGGTTCCAAGTCTTCATTACGATTCTCTGGGTCTTGCGGCACTCAACAACTGATACTTGAAAGTTCAATTTCCGATTCTGAGGGGAGTGAAGAGTATGAATCGATAAATGTTGGGCATTTTACCTGGCCGGAAAATCACTCCTTTGAATTTTGAGAAAATTCCCATTCCTTCAAACAAAAAGTCACGATACATAAACAAGGGTAATATCAAGTAGAGAAAGATCTCACCATTTTATAGGAATGTAATTACTAGGTTCTGTACAAATAAAATTGTATCAAATAAAATCCATATAATCTATACTATCTAAACTAATATTATAAAGAGGAAAGATTTGATTGTTTGTTTGTTTGCATCGAATAGGCTCCGGAACTACTGGACCGATTTGAATAATTCTTTCACTGTTGGTAAGCTACACCAACTTTGCGGAGAATATATATATTCCCGTATTTTCACGGGAACGGGAACTACGCGGGTGAAACCGCGTGACGTCCGCTAGTACTCTATAAAATGAAAAACCTACTTGTCTATCTAACTACATTTTCAGGATTTTGATAAAATTACTACTATTCATTCTCAAGCCATTCAAAATAATTTATGACACAGATCTATAATAAATACCCCTACACGGAAAACACTATAACCCATAAAAGCAAAGTTGTAAATCTAAAACACCGACACCTTACCACGACTCGTTTCAAAACGAGTTAAAAGAGTTTCACCGTGAACTTTATCGCGTTGTACCAGCAACTGTAAATTCCGTTCTTCGATGGACATTCAATTTGTAGCGGAAAACTAGTTCCGTACGTGTGACGTTTATTAGTGAGGCGACTTTAATTTATTTTGCATCGTGATACGGTATTGCGTGGTTACATCGGATTTGTAAGTAATGTTACTGAGGCGGTATATTGGTTGTATGTTTCTATTCTAAGCTATTGAAAACTGGAGTATCATTACACAACAGTATCATTAAAAAATTACCTAACTCTCTTTAACCCCTTTACTCCCGCTTATCTAAAAGAACGTTTTAAGTTTCTTAATGACACACATTTGCGATCTCTTAGGTCATCAGTATCACTGGAGTTAGAAATTCCTCGACATTCCACATCTTTTTATGATAAATCCTTTACGGTACAAGTTGTACGGTTGTGGAATGCTTTACCCATAAACATAAGGCGCGCAGTCTTTAAACGTTTTTAAAAGACTAGTTAAAGAACATTATTTATCATTATAGTATCTATGAATGTACTCGTACGTATTTGTATATATATATTATGTATGTAGTTGTGTATGCATGTATTTTGTGTATGTATGTATGTATTTGTGTATGTATACTATGTTTTATTTATTTATTATTGACATGTATGTGTTGATGACGTGGAACGTTTAAACGTTCAATTTTATGACGTGTATTAGTAAATCACATCTGAAATCTTTTACACTAATGACCACCTATATCCTGTGATTCTGAACAGTCTTTTCCATCCAAAGGTTGCCTGTAAGAGATTGCTTTTTAGCGATAAGGCGGCTGTACATTTACATCTATAAAATTGTAATGTCTTTCTCTTACTGTATGTTTTTAATTGGTGTACAATAAATTTATTCTATTCTATTAAATAAAACTTCTATTATCCTTTAAAATTGTAGAAGCTAAGATGTTAGCATACTTCTTTTTAACCTGAGGGAAAATCCTTATGGATGCTATGCCAGTAGGAGTCCGGCAATTTTTTATTTAAAAAATTATATTTCTATAAAAATTATATATTATATTTTATTATTTATTATTAAAATTATATTATTATTTTTTATTCCGGTGAGGTTTTTTAGTCAAAAAACCTCACGTTACGCCCAACAGCCTATGGTTGGGAGTCCCGGGTAAGCCCTCGGAAGGTTGTCCCAGGACAAGATGTTAGCATACTATCTACTTAATATTCTTTACTCACTATTTAGCTATCTAGGTATTTAATACATTAAGAAAAAACTTCATGCCCCTAAAAATTCAGATGGTTGAAATGTGAAAAAATGTGCATTTATATTCGTACCAATACTTTGAAAAATTGCGATTATCATTATTATTTATTTTATTTTGAACATACCTACAGCAAAATTGCTTTGTGTGTTATAGTTTATTATGATATTGTTACTCAACCCAAACCAATTTAACTGGAACTTAACAATGAAACAACTCTGTAAATAGCCATATTTCAAAGTATATTTGCTGACTAAAAGCCGATACTTAATCTTGAAGATACTGTTCCGGACAATGGAACAAGTTTATTGAAATATTGGGTTGTCATCTTTTCTTGATAAGGGTATAACGTTTCAATTTAATCCAGGGTTATACGTTTCAAGTAACGTTCAAGTGATGCTATCAGTGTTAAAAAGTGGAGGAAAATAATACTGTCATCACTTCATAATTCTCTAAGTTATTTTTTCACTTTAACTTATTTACTAAACTGTTGAATTTTCTTCCCGTTCCTGCTTCCTATGGGAACATATTCCCAGGATAAAAAGCCTATGTGTTATTCCAGAGTATAATCTATCTCTGTACTAAATTTCAGTCAAATTTGTTCAGTCCTCAAAGCGTGAAAGAGTAACAAACATCCACAGTAAGAAACTTTCGCATGTTATTATGTAATACTAGCTGATGCCAGCAGCTTTGCCCGCGTGAAATTTGGTTCCCGTTTCCGCTTCCCTTGGGAACATTTTCCCTATAAAAAGTAGCCTATGTGTTATTCCGGACTATACTCTATCCCAGTACCAAATTTCAGCCAATTCCATTCATCTGTTAGAGCGTGATTGAGTAGGTAACAAACATCCAAATATCTTCACAAACTTTTACATTTGAAGTGAGATTATTGATTAGTACATCCAGATTTGTGTAAAAAGAGGTTTAAACTCAGTTTATTTTACAAATTATTGAGATATTCAATGCTATAATACCTAGTAAAATTATACGGTAAGTATCTATTGTGTGCGCAAACTCAATTTTCATTATCGAACACCAAAATCGGTATTCCGGTACTGGACACCGGTGTTGATGCTAATTGAGGCCGAATAACCGCATACCGTTTATTTTGATTAGTTATCGAATTGTCAGTTTTGCGGTTTTTCGTGAATACGTCATTTGGTATCCCTGATACTGTTCAATTTTGAATTGTATCCAATTTAAATTTATAAAGTGAAAAAGGACAACTTTAGTACAAACGGGACAAGCAAGTCAATGGTCTTCGAACTAAGCTTCTAAATTTTTATAAACTGCGCCGAAACAACTTAAAAATTTTTACCATATATATTTTTATTTACCAACGCTATTTTAGAGTACGGCACAATCCAATCAGAGAAAATAAAATACATTTTATTTTAACTGCACAAAGTACCTTTTAATATCTGTATGCATCTAGAACTTAAAGGACAGGTGTTTTTTTTTTTATTTCTCGGTAAATTTTTACTGTCTCACAAGAGCATGTTTTCATTTTGATTTAAAAATGCCTGTGCTTAAAATCCGGAAGCTATGTATGTTTGATATGAATTAACTGAAGTTAAAGTTTGTTTACTATGTACTTACACAATTTAACAAGTAGTGTATTTTGCACAATTACAAGCGCTCGTTAGTCCGCTAGCTCAGTGTTATGTAAGCGATCGCTGTTTTAAGCATATTACGCTAGAATTGTTTCTAAAATATGTGGCAGTTTGTTATAAGCGTTTTTGTGTTTCGGAAAGCTAGCTAAACCAATAGACCCTGTAGTCGTTCAGCCAAGTTGAAGCCCATTGTTTCCAAAATGTGTTGCCGATTATTCTACACGTTGCCGTGTTTCAAAAACCACACTAAGCTATTGTTATCTGCGTTAAGCTAAGTTGAAAGACCTATCAAAACAACCTAAATCTGTCCGTCTCAACACGGCAATAGGAACTGCAAGTTCAGAGATTAAGGGCTTTATTTTAAGTCACCAACGGTGTCTTAACATACATACATACATTTAATCACGCCTGTTTCCCATCGGGGTAAGCAGAGACTATGGCTTTCCGCTTGCTACGATCCTGGCCTACAACTTTCGGTTCTTTTACTTTCATAACTACTTTCATACACGCTCGCCGGTTAAGGGTACTCTATACCTGACCTTTTTCCAGTAGGCCTTTGATTTGATCAGCATGTTTGCCCATTCACTCTCGCATTATAAATCTGTTTTGTCAGCCTATTCTCATCCATTCTTTCCACGGTGATTGTCACTATCAATCAATCAATCAAAACAGCCTATCGAAGTCCACTGCTGGACGTAGGCCTCTGCCAATTAACGCTACAATACACGGTCCTGCGCCTTCCGCATCCAGTCCCAGCCTGTGACCTTTGCCACGTCGTCGGTCAATCTAGCGGGTGGACGTCCTACCCCACGTTTGCCGAGACGCGGTCTCCACTCTAGAACTCGTTTGCTCCATCGGCCGTCGGTTCTTCTGCAGATATGGGTGATTGTCACGGTGACTTAAAATAGAGATAAAATAAAAGATCTTTCCTTTGGGCCAAAAACTATAAAAAACTCAACCAATTTCAGTACAAACATCTCTCTGTATACAGGCGTGGTTATACAACAAAATATTTTACTCAGAGGAACTTGCCTTTTAGTTAGTCGAGTGACACTTTGCGTGAGCCCCAACCACTAATAATCTTGTTAAACAGCAAATAAGACATGGGTCTCTGATAGCAACTCTCTAGCTTGGAGATAACTTTGAGACCCTTTTGTTGGAAACTACTTGACAAAAAGTGATGGAAAAGTTTTAATGGTTCGGAACTATACAATTAACAATTTGTTTATGTAGTTAGAAGAGGTTGTGTTGAGTGGTCCTCTTAGTTGTTTAATTATCAAGGTCAAATTGGGTGGCAATGAATTTTATAAAATTTCAAACTAGGTCTATTATGTAAATAAAGTTAAAATGATATAAAAATGTAGGCAGACATCTATACTAAATTTAATACAATTCTAAAACCAGGCCGAACTTCTTTAAAATCGGCCTGGTTTTACTCCCCGTTTTGCCTGGTTTTATTTTAAGTTCGGCCTGGTTGAATCTGTTCTACCTGGTATGCGCCGCGGCGCTTTTTCAAATAGAAATGGTACCATAGTAAAAAAAACTGGGACTTCCTTCCGAGGGCTTACTCGAGGCTCCCAACTGTAGGCGTTACATGAGTTTTTTAATCGATAGGAGTTCAACATAGCATCCATGAAGGATTTTCCCTTGAGTTCAGGTTCAGGTTCATCATCACGCCTTTTTATCCCCGAAGGGGTAGGCAGAGGCATATTATATGCCCACATTTCACCTTTTTTATAATTTGTCCCACGTAATACGTTGTGAGCCGTATTGTCGTGTTTAAATGGACAGGCGCAGGTTGTGACTGCCTGCTCTTGAAAATAAAGCCTTCAACTTGGCTTAACGACTGCCATTTTACTGGCAAACTGGGACCAACGGCTTAACGTGCCTTCCGAAGCACGGAAACGCTCAAAATAAATGTCACAAAGTGATCACATACTACACATACACATACACAAACACAAAAAAACATAGTAAAAATAATACCGGACAACAAATTTCAATAATTTTATCAATAAAAATAAAATTAATTCCTCACCTCATCAGATGAACTGACGATGTAGAAACGGTAGCAGAGAATACTAGATACGGAAGACTGAGAATCGTGAAATATGGCTGCAATTGGGATATTTGTACGTAGGTACATCAGCAACACCATGATTGATTCATTGGGGACAAGAATTACTTACTTGCAAACTAATAATAGTGTCCATCTCAATTTGACTGACTGACTCGTAGCGCAGTCGGCAGTGTTACTGCCTGTGGCGCTAGAGGTCGTGGTTTCGACTCCCACCGGATCAAATATTTTTGTGACCCATAAATGTTTGTCTCAAGAGTCTGGGTGTTTCTAAGTATAATATGTATGTATTTGAAAAGTCTAAAAGCATTAATATCCGTGGTCTGATACCGATAACACAAGCAGGTTATTCCTAGCTTACTTTGGGATCAGATAGCGATGTGTGAAATGTCCGTGAATATTTATATGTTGTAAAGATCTTTTATTTTCAATGAGACAAATGTTACAATAAAGCATAATGACTATTTACAATATGAATAAATCTAACTAAACTAAATCTAAACAGGGTCCCCGTGGCATTGTGCCCAAAAGACTGGCAGCATTCCCCCTTTGAACGGCGACGATATATATTTATTTATTTATTTCACTATAATTCGTAACAAGAAAAAAGCCTATCAAAGTCTGTAAGAAATAAACTATTCAAATTGTTTTCAGCCTCTGCAAATCTAATAAATTACAGGCTCGATGGATTAACACGTAGCCTTCAACTGATTTACATTTCAAAGGGTAGGCCAATTGTTACTTAGTTACTAGGAAAGCTGATGGTTTCGGAAAGGTTGTGAATCTTACGGAAATACCGATGTCAACGATCTAAATGGACAGTGATTGTGATTTGTGGACATTTGGTTATAAAATAGGATCTTATATTAGTAAATATCCTGTTTAAGACCTTGTTAATGAATTAATTAATTCTGAAGACGCATCTTATTACCGGTAAAAAGTATGAAACCGGGATAAATTATCGGTAGAAATAAATTAGGTACCTACAGCGATTAGTAAAAGCTTGACACATGAACGATCATTTAGCAATATCCTAAACATCCTCATTAGGATTCGGTAAACGAAATACGACAATACCTACACATCTTTATTGAATATTAATAATCAGCAATTTTCGCCAAGCAATAAGGGTGAAATTGCCATGTAATCAGTTCAAAATCGTTACCATCTGCAAAACGAGCGGGAATGTTCGAAATTGCACGTTTTCCCGGTTCGTTAGCCAAGAATATTGGTTCATTGTCGGTGAGAGGAGATTCATTACTTGAAGTCTCTGAGACGATACAGTTGCCGTATTAAGTGTTTACTTGCAGCGAGTACAGTTGCCGGCTAAGGCCGAGTTGAACTCGCGCAAAGAGAGATGCGTACCAAAAAAACGGCAAGAAATCACGTTTGTTATCCCTTATTTCCTTATTCCCCTCTTCTTTTCTGATTTTAATATTTGTTGTTAAAGTGGCAACAGAAATACATCATCTGTGAAAATTTCAGCTCTCTACCTGTCACGATTCATGAGATACAGCCTTTTGATGGAACGATAGACAGACAGACAGTCAGATAGACAGACGGACAGCGAAGTCTCATGAATAAGGTTTTTACCCTTTGGATACGGAACCCTAAAATGAAATCGTTTCTACACTACTCCACTTGAACGAACGTCCCTTTGTGTAGGGGTGTAAAGACTCAGTGCGGACAGCTATTGAGCGAATGAGGTGCAAGAAAATTGAAGTGCTCATTGAGTGTATGGTTGGGCAATAATTGGAAATCTAGTAACAAAATTTTTACTGCGTATCCAGTGCATCATAGGATGTTTCTATCGCCCTCACGGACAGCATTTGTAGGAACAATAAAACAGTCGCTGCCGACCGTGGTACGAACCATGATCTCTCTCTAAAACCATTGGCTAATGAGGTGAGTGTGTCGACGAAGGGCAAGGGCCCAGAATATCTCTCCCTCTCTCATTGCCACTATCATATCTCTAGTGAAATAGACAACGATAAGTTCACCAATGAGGACTGCCGCTACTGTATGCACAATTGTTGGTATTGGCAAGTCAATACCAGTTGTGTCTCACGTCACATCACACACGGCAATTTTTTTTGTGAGGATTTCTTGAATGTTCTCTGTCAGGGTCGAATCGAAGTCTCACTGACAAATCACCGATCTCCGTAAGGCGTAGAAATAAAGTACAAAATAGATTCCTTAAACAGTACCATAAATGAACTCATTCATTCTAATTCTTGACGCACCACAGGGACGGGCTTAATATAAAGCCTTCAAACTACGCACTGTAAGACGGATCTCGCAACTTGGGCTATAAATAGTTCAACACTGTTATTTCCCGCGGGAGCCGTAGAGGATGACTTTCAGTCATATTGTATTGTGTTCGCAACAGTAAGTAAGAAATTACTTAAGCGTACTATCGTTATTAATCTTACTAGTGTTATAAATGCAAAAGGCTGAAACTTGGTACAAAGATAGATTATACTCTGAAATAAAACATATATAAATTCCTATGGGAAGCGGGAACGGGAAACATTTGACACTTATAGAAAAAATGGACAAAATTATACAAAACACACACAACGATTTGAAAGACCGAGCGTTGCGTCGCTTCAAGCATCTTTACTTATACGCTTGAGCGGCCTCGGCGTTCAAAAAATTTCCGATGTAAGTTTACCTGCATTTTTGTCTTCAATAATCTTTCTTCAGTACTGAAGAATTGACCAAGAAAATCTTGTTACCTGCACTGGTTAGTTCTGAGGTGCCAGCTAAGATTGAAGTCATCAATGCTTGGAAAATGAGTTGCCCAGATACTGTTTTGCCAACCAACTATGCTCCCAAAGAAAGTGGGATAGGCCACTCTGCAACAGAGTTAGGATTTAGGAACTCTTTTATTGAACACATGCTCAAACGTTGCAGAGCGCGTGGCTGTGAGAGAATGAGCATCAGCTTGATAATCTTTTTTCTCTTGAATGTCTGTAATGATTCGGGGGGAAACAATTTAGAATATCGCGTCTATGGAGCGGCAATATATTTTCATTCTTACTATAACCTACTCATCATACCTACCTGTTAAAATATTACTCACATAAATAGCACCGTCCACGTTCTTTACTACTGAAGTAATACCTATCCTGTAAAGGACGATTTATTATCTGTCTTCAGACTTGTAATAAAAATAATTAGTCCATTGAAATGTTACATGAGCTTTGCATTTATTAGAGGACGCAATTTTATTTTCGGGACATGTGTCCCGAAAATATCAATCAATAGAAGTCAATAGAAGCTTAACCTCAAGTTTGTGGGGTCGCCACCCTTGTCCCCCGGCCGCCATCTTGAAAATAGGGGGGAAAAAACACTTTTTTCGCAATATTTCGGAAACTATGAGTCTTACAAAAAAATTGTAGAGGCAAAATTTACTATGAGTCTTACAAAAAAATTGTTTTGCCTACAAATGTGCATATAACTTAACAAAAAATTTTACATAATTTTTAGAAAATTTTTATAAAAATTTTCTATTTTGCTCTATAACTTTTTTTTATACATTTTACTAAAAACATACCTCGGACTAATATTGTAGATGATCTTTTAGGAGAAATTAAAAAAAAAACGCTACAGAGCTAAAAAGAAAATTTTTATAATTTTATTTTAAATTTTTTCTTTATAACTTCTCTAATTTTTAGTTTAGGGCAAAAATTTATTTAACATATTTGTAGGCAAAACAATTTGCTACAAATTATGATTTCACAAATTTTTTGTAAGACTCATAGTTTCCGAGATATTGGGAAAAAGTGTTTTCACCCCTTTTTAAGATTGCAGCCGGGGGACAAGGGTGGCGACCCCACAAACTTGAGGTTAAGCTTCTATTGACCCCCCACACATGTCCCAAAAATAAAATTGCGTCCTCTAAGAAATGCAATATTCGGTCCTTAAATTGTAACATTTCAATGGACTAAATGGTTGACGTATCGATGTGATATCTTAAGATAGGTATCTAGTCGCTTCTGTGATTTGCTCTTTCGATACTCATAATTGCGTTAACGATATTAAATTTTGATTGAAATAATAAAAATTCTCTCAAAATACTTCGACAGCGATAGGGAAAGGAAAGGTGGGTACTTATACGTGTATCCAGGCGTAGATCTGTTGTAGCTCCCCGGGGAACACCTATGTTTCTTGAATTTTGTAACTAAATAATAAGAAATAGATAAACAGTTGAGATGAGGACCCGCGCGCGCTCATCTTCCTTCGAATCTCATCACAGAGTGTCTGCTCCAGATGGCAACACTAAAGTGGCGTCATTTTAATAGGTAACATTTGATGTCGTCTGTCAGTTTTATCTTCACAATGAGAATGATGAATGATAAAGTGAATGAATCGATACGAACTTGAAAGGTATGTGAATTTTAAAAGTCATCAGGCAAATCCTGATATTGGTATTAAAATCAGATAAGTACATAATTTGACTGTCAAATGATTGTTAAATTGAATTGTCAAATTTTTATATTACCTATTAAAACGACTCCACTGTAGTCTCGAATTATTTTTGTTTATATATAAGTGCTGAATGAGGTTGCATGTCGAGTACGTAACACACTTCAAATTGTATTCTATTAATAAAATAATTATTTGTCATTGTCAAATAACGCGTAGGTAATGGTTTTCAGCGGATAGAAAATTAATTATGAAATATACATACCTAACACCAAATTATTAGATGGTAGACGGAAAATGTATCAAAATTCGCTTGGCACGTTTGCCAAATCTGTATTAAAATATCTTATTCCCTAATTGAAAACCATGTTTCGAAATTATTATTGGAATTAGAGTAATCAAAAGCTTTTGAAAATGTTATGAACAATAATTATCAATTTGTATAAATAACAACATTGCTAGTACTGAAAGTTTTAATAGAATCTATTTTACTATTAAAATATAGAAATTATTCAGTTTCAAATACTGAATATCTCATCATACAAATGTGAAATAGATAGCTATATTAGAGGAGTGCAACGCATGCATTTGTCACAGGATGCGATGTGGAGCCACGCAGACAGTGAGCTTAGCGTGATGGAGCGATGTTCGCATTTTGGATAACATCCACGTTTTCTGTGAAATATAAACTTGTTCAGTTATTACAAAGTTTTTTCAGTCGTTATCTCGATGAGTCGACAGTTCATTTTTATGCTTACATTTTATTACTACTTTGGAATTAAGTTTGTTCTTAAAAAATAAAAACTTTGTGACGGGATTATACGAAACGGGAAACATGATATTAATTAATACACTTCTCTTTCTTTTTCTATCTCTCTCTCTTGAGTGATGCAAGCGAAGTTACGCAGGTCAGCTAGAGTTGGTTATAAAGTTTCAAAAAGATTATAAGAGTGTAAAATACATTGGAGGAGTGCAACGCATGCATTTGTCACAGCAGGCGATGTGGAGTCACGCAGACAATGAGCTTAGCTTGATGGAGAGCTAATCGGATTTTGGGTAACCTCCTCGTTTTTTATGGAATATAAACATGTGCAGTAATAACAAAGTTTTTGAACTTGTGAAATATATTTACCAAAAACTGCAGATACGCAAGTTTGAAGTAATAGATGTGACGATATTTGTGCCTGTTCCGAAATTGACTAAACCCATTTCTTTAAAATAAAAAGAATTTAAATAAAACTAGTAAAGCTCAATTTCTTTCATAAAATTTTCAGTTAAAATAACAAAAATGTTATTGTTCAGTTAATGAATATTCATGATTATACGTTAAGGATTGTCTAAAATATTGGTAACATAAAAAAAAGAGATACGCTCGTAGTCTCTCGGACTCAGTGATCTCGTTCACTGCAGTAAGAAACGTACATTAGCGCTGGCCATTGGATGACTGCTCACCCCACTGACCACATTGTGAGAGTTTCCGTGCTTCGGAAGGCACTTTAAGCTGTCCCGGTTACTAATAAAATGGCAATCGTGAAGCCAAGTTGAAGGCCTTTACCTATAGGGGGCTTGAAATATTTCAACAGCGGGCAGTCATAACCTGCGCCTTTCTATATCAACACGGCAATAGGCTCACCACTTATTACGTGAGACAAAATCTATAAAGTGAAATGTGGGCACATAATATGCTTCTGCCTACCCCTTCGGGGCTAAAGGCATGGCAATATGTATGTACCTATGTACAAAAAAAACATTTAGTCTTACTTTAGTAATTATCATAACAACCACCTCAATTCAATTTCTCTCTGAAATTCTCATGTCGGCAATTACATTTTACGTTCTCTTAAGCCCCTAAACTAGTATTTGTGGACCAAGAATAATGTTCTAACGACGTATATAATTTAGAGGTCATAAAAGCCGACCTTTGGGTATGATTCATTAACACTGTTCAGTACTTATGATAGCCCATTAAGAGCTTGAACATATAACGCAAACTATTTGCGGCAAACTATTATCTGTCACTTCTAACGTGAGGGTTCTTCAAAAGGTTAAACGAGCACAAGAAGCAGGTCGTAAGTTGAAGGGTTAGACAATATTCATGTACTTAGTATAAGTCCTATATAATTGCCGTGATGACCGCTAGACCGCTAATGTGAGCAAAACATAAAAAGCCTATTCATTTTCGTCATCTCTCCGTCTGTCTTAGTACTAGAAAACTGTAATATTTTTTTTTTTAAAATGGCGGCTGGTAGGCGTCATTTAATATTACGTTATTTAATATTTGTTAACATTTGAAATTTTTAACAAAGTATAAATTTTATTGTGCATCGGTAATCCCAAATGGCAGTGGGTACCGTTCTTGTGTTGCATGCCTCAATCGGCGGAACATGGTTTGCACATTGTTATCATCTAAAACTCCTTAGGTATAAGTTTAATCTGTACCCGTGTTCAGCAATGAATAAACGTATTATTGAAATTTCATTGGTTTCATTTCATTTAAATGGTTTTCTATGACACTCGACAGATTAAAGGACGAATTGATAGACGTAAGAATCATCAAAATCGGCCCACGCGTTTATAATAGTCTCTATAGTGCACACATACCTACATACTTGTACATTCATGGGCTGTGACATTACCCTTCCTTTACGTCACGCAGTCAAATAAAAGCGGTACAGTATATACATACATCACAATGAATTTAAACGGATATCAGGCTCTTATTTCGTAGTATCTGCCTTGTGTGCAACCAGCTTTAAAGGGTGTAATGAAGGCTTACAACATGATGGAAGTAATTTTTGATGTAATGAGTAAGTTGGCTGCACAATTAAGGGTTCATGGAGCAACCCTTTTCCTCGTTATGCGTAGTAGGTTTGTTTATAATTATAGTAGCTGTGCCTTATGACTTTGCCCGTAATACACGCAAAACACCTCTAACCCGTGTCTATTTTTAATTTTGGAATGTGTGATTTTTTTGTCATGTATGATTACTATTACGCTGTCTTGTCTGAACTTAAAGTAGAGAAGGAAAACTCTAAATGCAACCCAGTTGTCAGTAAAATGACAATCGTTAAGCCAAATAGCCAACCAAAGAGAGCATTAAGGTGACTTAAAAATTTCAACTACTACGGGTCATCACGGCCTGCGCCAGTTCATTTCAATATGACAATAGGTTCACCACCTATTACGTTGGACATACAACTGGTGCAATATGGGCGTATACTATTGTGATTTTGTGACTGTGACAATTATTTGAGCGTTTCCGTGCTTCGGAAGGCACGTTAGGCCGTTGGTCCCGGTTGCCAGTAAAATGGCAGTCGTTAAGTCAAGTTGAAGACTTTATTTCAACAGCAGGCAGTCACAACCTACGCCTGTCCATTTTAACACGGCAATACGGCTCACCACCTATTACGTGGGACAAATTATAAAAAAAGGTGAAATGTGGGCATATAATATGCCTCTGCAGGTAAAAAAAAAAGTGTAAGGGGTAGCCTTCGGGGATAAAGGCGTGACCATATGTATGTATGTATGTATGCCACAGAGGCAGTAAAAAGTAGAAGTCACGTTAAAATCAGTCCTATCATTTCAGAGACTAAACGAAACGAACAGGCACATTAAACAGATAGAGAAAGATTCAATTCCATAAAACGCATTTAGTGAAAAACTGTCATTTTGCAATTACTAACAGACCCTTTACATCGTAATGTTCATGTCTTTTACTTGTATTTATATGAACAATGATACCTATTTTACGTATATGTACTCTTATGGATGAAACAATCCCAAAAAACACTTACCAAACCAAAACCTATCCCAATTTAAATGCCATTTGCTGTGAATCTTACCAAAAAAGGTTCATTAACATAAGCCTTTACTTATATAAGCATTCTTTACGCAGAACATCTGCAATGCTCGTAGATATGAAGACTGGTTTCCACCGCGAGCTGAGCTGACGCATTAATGACTCGCGCTTTACGACTATGGCGCGATGGCGATGCAAGCAAACAAGTATCGCTACTAATCTCTACTAATATTTTAACGGCGAAAGTAATTGTGGCGACACGCGTTCTTCAATGCAATGTAGTCGTTTAGTTACCTTGTTTAATTTTAGTTAAAATCATACGTATTTAAAATCGAAGAAAACCAAATTATAGAAATAATGTTTCTTTAAGAGATTGAAATATACTTTTTTGTCATTCGATAAAAAATTAATTCATAAAATGCCTTCATCTAAAAATAAATTGGGGCTAATTCTACAATTTTGATACACATCTTGTAGATTAAAAATATTTTTTTTTGGCTATCATTTTAGTCTACTTATCCCAACAAAAAACGATTTCATAATTCGTCATCTTTACAGACAGGAACGTCTATAAGATCGCTTAGGTCGCGGTGGGTACCGACCTTTAGAGTGGATAAAACTTGAATTTTACTGCAGTACTTGGATTAAAGTTGCCTTGTAATAGAGGGGAAATTTTAATTTAATTCGCTGCGGTATTAAACAGTTTACTCGTATATTATGAGTACGTGTATTTAGTATGTCTAAATAAGGCCCCGAAGCTGGAAGATGGCCTTTGTGTCCAGTTACATTGGGCCAAGCGATTGGCCCAGTGTTTGAGCCAAAATATTGGTTGTTGCCAACCCCAAACGTGAAAACATTCTGTTGGCGGGCCAATTGACCAATGCGCTGTGCCAGCCCGTTGGCCTAATGTGTACAGCGCCTATAAAGAAGAGACGCTGTACAAACTTGTAAGAAAGTATCACAATTGTTACAATTGAAGATGACATTATTTGCGTTAAGGGATAACGCATGTTCCTTATAAATACCTGACCCTTGCTACGTAAATTAAAACGTACTATTACTCTCTTACTATCAGTGGGACAGTAAAAAAATTGTGCCAAACATTAGTCTTTATAAGGACAGGCGTGTTTCTAATGTAAAAATTAACAGAAGTTCTAATGTAAAAATACGTGGACATAAAGAAGCGTCTATCTTTCTTTCATCTGCTTTGATTTATAAACGTCTTTGATTATAAAGATATTTGAGTTATAAACTTCATTCTTAGCAAACGCATATTCTTAAAAAAATTACATTTAAATGAATGGAATAGTTAAATAAATTAGCAACAACACCTAATGCCCGAGCGCCTACGATTCGAGGTTTGAATTTGGAAATAAGATTTCTAGCACGAACCACATTTCATTTGACGCGGCGAATGTTGCACGTACACAGGGTTGCCAGTCGAAATTAACGGAAACCCATTTACGGAGCGCGAATGATGAGAGAAACCATTTGACTTGTGCGAGTGTATGTCAACTATGGGAATAAGGAAATAGGTACCTACTATTTTTAATTCCATTTTGTCAAGTTTATTACTCGTTTTCTGTGAAATCAAGGCCATAAAGGTTGATAGTAGCCTGGTATAAGATATTTGAATAAAACTGTTGGAAACAACGATTTTTTTATTCAAATTTAAGAACAATCAACTACAGTGGTTACTTACATTACTGAACAGACAGACAGACGGACGGAGGACTAAACTCATAAAAGGGTTCGACTTTTTACTCTCTTGGGTACGGAACCCTAAACAGTAGGCTTCGCAATTTCTATTGTATTGTTTTTAGTATGATCATAATATATTTAATTCTGACGTCCTTAAGCCTGCGTGATTGCACTTAACATGCAACAGTCAGGCTACCTTTTGTGTAGTCAGTTGAAGTTAATAGAAGAGAACTCACAGAACGCGCACAATACTAGTTCAATTTAATAGTTAGATAAAATCAGTAATCAGGGTATGTAGTGATTCTATGAAAAGTATTATTATTAGTTACCATTTTCGTTAAAGCATTTTTAAATCCTGCTGCAAATATGTTCATACCGTTTTTTTTGTAACATGAACCCCTTTAGAATAGATATTGAAATACACATTTACGTGGGTACCAATTTTTTTTAAATCAATTTCATGTTCCCAAAATGGTTTAATTAAAGAACATATTAGATATATAGAATTTTTTAAGCCCGTGTGGCGAAGGGGGCCCGTGTTGCGACGGGTAGGAGTACAAATGCCGCTACCCCAATACATCCCGAGGGTGTCGTAGGAGGCGACTAAGGGAACACTTTCGCAAAACGATCTATTGCGTAGAGATGGAAAACTCGAAATGAAACCCGATTGTCAGCAAAATGACAACTGTTAAGCCAAGTTGAAGGCCTTATGGGCGGCTTGAAAAATTTCAACCGCGGGTCGTCATGACCTGCGCCTGTCCATTTCAACACGGCAATAAGCTCACCACCTATTTCGTTGGACATAAAACTATAAGGTGAAATGTGGGCGTATACTATGCGGATTATGCCTCTGTCTACACTTTTGGGGATAAAGGCGTGACTATATGTATGTGTATGTATGTAAATTCTTTAAAAATGACTATATTTTTGGTGGTGGGTAACCCTAGTCCCAAAACATTCCAAATTGAAATCTAAAATGTTAAGCCATGACATCGACAAGGCTCACTGTGTTGGCGCGAGCGTGTCAAGTAAGCAAATAAATTTTGTATTCTGTATTTCGGCATTAATTAGAGGGTGGTACGGAGTTCGTACGCTGATTGCTGATATTAGCGGTTTTCGTATTTTGTGATACCGATGCGATACCGACCTAGTTATTTTATGTGCACAGTGTGTAGGTACGACACGACTAACATGCTAAATTATTATACCCTGCCTCGGTTTCCTCAACTGCCTACAGTATGGAGTTCTTCAAAAGGGGTTTTACAAGGTTTCACAGGGTCGGCAGCGCGAGTGGGACGCCTCTGGTGTTGCTAACGTTCATAGATAACGGTGACCACGAGTCTTTCTGGTGGGTCGTGTAAGCATACTGCCTACCTTAGTGTTATAAAAAAATAATTAGGGGGTAGATAGGTACCTTAATTTTTATCATAGCAAAGTGGTAAAAGGCTAGCCACACCTGTACCTAGAGAAACCAAAGCCTGATGAAAAAAACGAGTTTTGGGCCTAAAACCACAAAATGCAATCCAGGTAGAACGACCTCTTGCCAGTTGGACCTAGACACATAGAAAAAGTTGTACGAAGGGATCCGTGTTTCCAACTGCTTTCAAATAAAGTGGACCCTCCACGAGATCCTTGCTTTGATCCAAAATCTTCGCCATATCCGGCGGACAGTCTTCACTTACTGTCTTCTGTCTAAAAGTCAAAGGCGGCAAGGTTGTGGCCGAGTCGAAGCTTCGATTCAAGTTCGTATATGATTGCCTTACAGCATTTGTAGATGATTTCTGTGTGAGTGATATAGGTGACTTCATGTTTAAGCTTGTATCGATAATTTTCCGGTACTGAGGTGAGTACAATTTCAATGGGGTAGTTCTCCTTGTGGTGCAATTTTCCGTAATACCAACTGATTTTAATAGCCTTAGTTTATTTCGGTAGTTTAGTATTTCCTTTCTTAGTGACGTATTCTCAATATTTAAGTTCTCAATTTCCGTATTTGCTACAATAAGTTCTAATTTTAATTTATTAATTTCATTTGTCAGTACTTCCGTTTCCTCAGTATCATTATCACTATTTGGTTGACTGCAGCAAGATATATTGTCCATATCAAATTCATCTTCGCTTAAAGTCGACTTGTGTCGTAAATTCTTTCTCAACGTAACGTTTTCGGAATTCTCCATGGAGTAATTTATTTTATATATAAAGATGCACCAAAATTGGAAAACAATTTTTTTACTTCATAAGCAATATCAAATTTGCAACAAAGTTACAAACAATCTGATCTTCTTTTTCTATTATTTTATTCCACTTCATAGACAGTTCAATTTCATATAATAGTTGTTCAATGACTGTACGTCCTCCTATGCATAAGATCGGTTATATTGTAGTTAGTTAGCAGTGTCCTGGAACGCGCCCACAGTTTATTATTTTGTGAAGGTTGGCTGCACCGTCCGTTGACAGTGTTGGTGACTCAGCTAATGTTTATCTTTTGAACATGAGAAAATAAACGGTCAATAATCAAGTCCGACAAGTTTATAGTTTCAACTTGACTATCAAATGCTTGATGACCAGTATGTACAATATTGTCGAAAACTTTACACAGTGCTTAGTGTTTCAGAGCAATAACACAAGTTCATAAGGTTTTTATTTGTTAATAGTGTATCGCCGAGTCACTTACTGGATTGTGGTCTAAAACTTTTCACGGTTCATAACAACACTGGAGAACAATACTAGTTAACACTTGGGTCACTTGAAACGTTTTTAACTTAGCTTAGAAGAGTTAGCTGAATTATTACTAGCATAAAGAATTATTATTTACGGAGTTAATGTTTACACCGCATTTGACACCTGTCAAAACCTTTTGATTAGAAACGGAAGGCTTGAGACAGTGTCTTGTGCGTGAATCGGGTGAGTTCTGTGTAAAGTCGTGGACAGCTATGATCAGATGATTGCAATATTAAAGTACTCATTCTATCCCTGTGACATGCAAATTTCGGGCAAATTTTTTTTGTTAATTTTCATAATGTGGGAAATAATTACGTTTTGAGATGAAAGATTTTCAAGTTATCAGTCAGTTTTTTATACAATTATTGTACATTTGCTAGCTAAAGATAGATTTCTAACATAAAATAAAATACCAAATCGACGTAAGATTAATGCAATTATGCGGTAACAAACTAAATTAATCACTTGCCTTAAGAATCTCCTCATTTTTCAAAAAAAAATTTTTGAAGCACTTGTAATGTCAAATAGTAAAATCGTACAGTATAAAAGCACTCATTTCAGAGTACGAGTGTAAGTCTGGACGTGAAAGTTAGTCGATAGATTAATAGTGTAGTACTGGCAGTAGTGATTTCGAGGCGTTGTTAATAAAGTGACCCAGTTTTGAGTCAAATGAGTTTCCAATAGAGATTGATCAGTAACGTTCTAGGATACAGAATTTCAGTTAAACAAAAGTAGTTATTATTTTACCAAAAATGGGGTGGAATTTGCAAACTCTATTTTTAATGAGTGCCTAACATTATAAGTTTTCATCAAATCAGTGGTGCAGGCGAGTTGCCAGTGATTTTAAATTGATTAGTGAAAACCTTTTAAAGAAAAATCGTGATCGTCAAAAAGAAAACTAGTACATAACTAGGATAATTATAACTTTGATCCCGACCAACTCCTAAATCCCGTCTGAAACTTGTTTGTGAATCCCTACTAACACTATAAATGCGAAAAGTAACTCTGTCTGTCGGTCTGTCTATAATTATGTCTGTCTGTCTGTCCGTCTGTCACGCTTTCACGCCTAAACGGCTGGAGCGATTGAGATGAAATTTGATATAGGGATAGTTCGAGGCCTCGGGAAGGACAAAGGTTACTTTTAAACCGACTGCGTATAGGAGGGTTATGATTTTACGCGATAACGACTTCTACGCGGTCGAAGCCGCGGGGTGTGTCAAAATATTTTCATTCATTCATTCATAACCTGTACTTATTTATGTTTTACACATTACCTATTTTTAACCTAACCTTTTTGATTAAGAAGTGTACAAGTGTTTAATTTATTGTTAAAAATTACAGAGAAACATAATAATTACATATCTATATATTTACACCAGCTGACCCGCGCAACTTCGTTTGCGTGATAAATGAAGAACCGCTAGACCGATTTTGTGCAAACTTCACATAAACCATCTACTAAATAGCCCGAACAAAGCCTAAACATTTTGTTTGGATAGATGAGCCCGTTCTTGAGTTATAAAATTACAACGAAAAGTGGCATTGATTTATATATAAAGGGTGTTTTTTTTAGAGGTATAGAACTTTGAAATGGAATAAAACGAAGGTGATTGTTTTTATTGATATGAAAATGACTTTATTCGAAAGAAAATCTTCTGGCATTATAGTTTAAATATGATTTCTGGCATATAACCGCCACGGCTGGCTCGGACGTAGTCTAATCTAGAGGTCCAATTTTCGATGACTTTGCCAACATTTGTGGCCGTATATCGGCAATAACGCGCCGAATGTTGTCCTCCAAGTGGTCAATCGTTTCGGGCTTATCGGCGTAGACGAGCGACTTCACATATCTCCACAGAAAATAGTCAAGTGACGTAAAATCGCACGACTCTGGAGGCCAACCTACCGGTCCAAAACGTGAAACTATGCGGTAACCAAACGTTTCCTTCAATAAATCAATTGTGGCACGAGCCATGTGACATGTTGCGCCGTCTTGTTGCAACCACTACTCCTGCACATCATGGTTGTTCAATTGATGAACGAAAAAGTCAGTAATCATAGCTCTATAGCAGTCACGATTGACTGTAACGTTCTGGTCAGCATCGTTTCTAAAGAAGTACGGACAAATTATTCCACCGGCCCATAAAACATTCAGTTTTTCTGGATGTAACGGTGTCTCAACATACACTTGAGGATTATCATCACCCCAAATATGGCAGTTTTGTTTATTGACGTATCCATTCAACCAAAAGTGAGTTGCACCGCTAAACAAAATTCGCTTATGAAAATCACGATACGTATTTCGGACAGAACCATGATTTTCAAAATAAATTTGCACAATTTGGAAGCATTGTTCAGGCGTCAATCTATTCATGTTGAAATGCCAAACCAAACTTAACATAAATCACTTTTCAGCTGACAAAAATACCACCAGTTAAAACAGTTATGCCAACTTAAAGTTCTATACCTCTAAAAAAAACACACGTTATATAGATTATTACTATCTAAAGCAGTGGTGGGCAAACATTTTTAATGGGGGGCCAGAAAGATGAAGACATTTCAGAGGAGGGCCAGAATTATGGGAAAAAAAGGGTTTTGTGCTGAAACTTTTAATAATATCTATTATAAAAACTTTACAGTACAGTACTTGCACTTGCAAAGGTCAAAAATTAGAATTTAACTGCTATTCGAAGGTTCTGCTATGGTAGGCGTGCGGGACGTATAACATTTCTTTTTATGTTTCATACTTCTGGACCGTCAAAATAAAGTTCGCGGGCCATATACTAAGTAGGTATTCATGTCGAAGGACCGTCTGCGGGCCGGATTAAATGCTTTCGCGGGCCGGAGCTGGCCCGCGGGCCGTAGTTTGCCCATCACTGATCTAAAGTAAACCTAAATAAGGCCCCCGTGTCATTGTGCCCAAAAGACTAGCAGCATTCCCCCTTTGAATAGCAATACCTATTTGCTGAGCGAGAAAACTGCCAGCCCTTGGGTCACCAGTCGACTCTACAAGGCGCTTTTTCAAATTCTTTAAAAAGTGTTTAATTAACATATTATGTAACAAGTTTCATCAATGAAATTGTTATCCATTAACAGTACAAATATAACCATTATAAAGTTAAAATAGTACCTACGTATGAGGTATCTACTAAACACTTTTATATAAATTCTGCTTTTACACCATCTTTGTTAGCACAAAGTACCCAATTTTAGTCAAATTAAGCAAGTTCGTCGAAAACGGGGTAACTAAAATCTAGTTACTCTGACAATGGGCTTAATTACAAACCACAATAACAGTTCACAATAATATCATATTACAGTGTGATGTGGATAATTATACCTTCAATTAATTTGGTTTCAATAATCATTATCAACCTACTTACTATATGATGCTCCCGGTTTTGTCCGAGTCGAATTCGGAACCATAATCTATCCTTGACCAACTATCCCATCAAATTTCAGGTAAATCCGTTAGGCCGGTAGAGCGTGATTGAGTAACAAACATCCAAATAATCTTCACGTATTTTATAATTTTAGTAGGTAACAAACCAAATTATTCATTACATGGCGGAAATTCATCATGAAACAAGAGAAAAATATCCCACACCCTCGATTAATCAATCCTAACAGAAGGATCACCACAACGTGGAATGACGAATAGAGCGATATAATGCGCAATACTTCGTTTAAGTTAAGCGGAGTATCTATTAATGTTTTTAAACTTACATACATGATTTTGATCGAATGCATATGCGGAGATTGTGGCTATTCACTGTTGAGATTTCAAGTCGCTAATAATATACCGTATTACATCCAAGTTTCATAATGTATAATCTATTTCGATTATGAAACTTGGATGTAACACGCTATATTATTAGCGACTTGAAATCTCAACAGTGAATAGCCACAACCTCCGCACATCCATTTCTCTAGAACACAGATTATAACACTCCCCTCTCTTTGTTCCAGATGTTATCACGTGATAGTCTGTGGTGGTGATACCTGTGATGTGATGTGAAGTGATGAGCTAGTGATGTTCGCCATGGTGCCGGCGCTGTGTCGGCTCGTCATCACCGCGGCGGTACTTGGCGCCACTCTGCTGGCTATGGCTGCTAAAAACGGTAAGATTTTTGGATATATTGCAAATGTAGTTTATAGGTTACGAATAAGTTCTTTGCATTTGACGAGTTGGGTAATATATCGAATTTAATTTAGCGATTTGCGTAGATAGTATTGACTAAGTATAAATGTCACTAATGGGCTATGGAAACGGTCAAGCGAGTTAAATCAAGTCTGTTAAAATATGAATGAAAGTAGTTTCAGTGTGCGCGCTTTCGTAGCACGTGTGTGTGCGTCGACGTGATGTAGGTACACATGGCTTGACTCAAGTCGCTGGACCGCGCCTGGAGTCCATAAAGAGTGTGTATTGCTTAAATTAAAATTTGGATATATTTTCATTAAAAGCTTTTCCTTCAATAATGTTTCAAAGAAATGGAGAATAATGTACATTCTCTTTATAATAATAAATTCATGAATTTTCAAAATCAATTTATGAGTATATGCTCACTCTCACTCAAATATCTATACCTAGACGGTTAGGTTACCTTTAAAATATATTTCACCACTCAGAATGTCAGAAGTCTTACGGACTGTGAGAGTGGTTCCCAATCGCTAGATGCGCCACGGCTTTAAATCAGGCTGGTGGCTACGTCAATTTGGCGAGCTGAATATAAAAAACATTCAATGTAAGTAGGTATGTAGTATGGAAAATATTATATTTATACACGAAAGATCAGGCACAATAAAGTATTACACGAACAGCGTCACGTAATTCAATTATTTGCTTTTAGGGGACCCTTTCTAAATCAATCACAAACCCTTCGTCGTCTAACTGGGTTCTGTCGACGATAGACTTTGACAAATACCAGCCGTCAATCGCAGCCTCGCTCTGTCTTAATGATCTTGATACACGGATATGTATGGATTTTTCTATTATTTTACAGAACAGTTTTTAGGTTAAAGATTTTGTTGTTTAGTTGCTGCAGCAATGTTACAATTTTGAATGGTTGCAGCTGTACTTACACTTATCAGAACCCCAAGTAAATTGTGGGATGAACATTGTCGGATTGGCACTGACGAAAACACAGGGCGCTCCTCCATGGCTGTATGTTCTTAGGAAAACCTTTAATGGAATTAAATATATATGCATTCCAAACCAATCTCTGACAAAACTCCCGTTCTCGCTATAAATCCTTAGATATTTTTAAACGAGGAAAGATTTTATATGTAGCAGGTGTTCGTGGACTGGGGAATTTTTTTTCGAACAAACCATAGTGCGCGCAATTATGGTTATAAAAGAACCATTATGCAAAATCTAAATAGTAGAAAGTGTGAATATAAATATAGATTTATGCCTTTTTAACATTTCAGTGTGAAGAAATAAACATACAAATGTATTGAAAACCTCTTACACTCACAAATCGGAATTTAAAATTTCCCATAAATATTTTAAGGAAACTGGACTTTAACCTGAATCAGTACGGTTGAAATTTATAAAACCTGTACAAAAAAATCGGCACCCAGTAAACTGTTTAATTCAACTGATGGATTTGTAGAGTTAAGAGGCAATGTTACAGAGATTGGTAAATGAAAAGGTTGCATAATAGTTTTTCGATTGTTACGTTTGAAATGTTTGAAAAGCCGGAATAACAGACACTCCTATGTTTGCAATATTGTTGTTTATAGTTTTGTAATAATATTTTTGATCGTAAATGAAGCGTTCAATCGTGCAGTACGTGTACACGCCATCGTAGAATTGGATCAGATCAGATCTTTAAGCGCTGATGCTGCTTGCCACAGGTCTCTTTAACTCTTCGATTTCCACTATGAACACTTTCAGCGTGTCTATTTTTTACGTGTGTAATGCTTTGCCGCACTCATACGGCCTGGCCACGGAATCGGCAGTGCGAACAGCGATGCGGCGTGGCTTGCTCAGTACATTTCTATTCATTTGTTTGAATCGCAAGAAGCTTCGCGTGGCGACTGTCCCGTGGCCAGGCCGTTACCGACTAAAACACACGAGGCCAGGAGCCCCGGTAATCCCTTGGAAAAATGTCCCAGGGTTCCCGGAAGACTTTGGCGACCACCTCAGTCTCGCCTAGGAGGTTCGGGTGCTATCCCGAACCCCCTAGAACGGTTTTTAACGAAACCTGAGTCCAGCTTTACCACATCTAACTATGTTATTCTCCTGCTACAACCGGCCAGGTGCAGCTTGGCTTCCTTAGATCTTCATATCCAAAACCACGCTGAATACTTTCCTATTTAGCAATTAAGCCTAAGGCGTCAATTCTCGACAGTCCAACTTAAAAGCCTAGATGTAAGTTTTTCTATGATTCATCTTTTGAAGTTTCGAAATTTGAGACAATTGACATTTCATAAGTAAACTTTAGTCTACGCATTCAAGTCGAATGGTCGAAAATTGCCGCTCTTGTGTACGCCAGCGGAACGAAGAAAGAAAGGGGTTTTCCTGTCGCCAAACTATTAGTAATTTCTTTGACGTTTTGCAGGTACTTACTTAGTTTTGAAATAACAGAAAAAGAATAAAATAAAATAAAGAAAAAGATTCAGTAACGAGTTTGGGACACTCGCAAACTTTTTAATTTCTTCGATATTTACTGTGAATCCAATAGGGGTTAACTAAGTTGAACAAACTCACTACTGTGCAATTTAAAAGTCTACTTTTTTGCATTTCGCTTAGAAAGAATAATGTTTGTCTTCTTTTCTTGCTTTGTCTCTGTTTCATTTCAATTATCATTTTCCTTTTTATTAAAATCATTCACAGTGTTATTCTTAAAAAAACAGAAGCAATTTTCTACCGTATTTTAAGCAGGTCCCTAATAATAATATTTCTAAGTACTATTATCAGGTAGGTAGGTCAGGTAGGGCACTACAGTATCGGTAAAAGAAAACCTGACAAAAGCTCGGCAGACCGTATTTATCAAAGCCAGGCAGCATTTTGGAGTGCGGGCGTGCTGGACTCAAGACGGCATTATTATAGTCAACATTGGTGGTAGCCGACACAAAATAACGTCAATGGAGGAACTGAATCCCTTATCTATCAAGTATCCTAAAGTGGCAAGCGAGCGGGATGGTATTCCACTTAGGAGTGAAGCAGCCAGTGCTGATAATACGAAGACAAAGCGGAAAAACTGAAAGGAGCGGTATTTTCTTTGGCAGACCGGTTCGCGTGTTTTTAATTAATTGTGAATGTTTGCTGGCGGGTGGTGCAGAGACTGAGACCTACATCGACTCAGCGTAAATAATATACTGGTACATTTTTATTTTATTAGCATTAGTTTATAATTTCATTTAAGTATTTTAAATTTATTTATATTATATTTTATTTATAATTTCATTAATCATTATGAGTGATTCGTTTGATAATAACGAGTCCTTCCATTCTGCCTATGATACCGACACACTGTCTGTGAATGACAGTTTTTGTTCTATTACTAATCATACACTGGGTGAAGTACTGCGAACGCGTTTTGAGCAACAACTGGGGCAGTCATTTAATGTCTGTCACATAAATGCACAGAGTGTGTCCAGTCACTACAGTGACCTTTTAGCAACGTTCGCCGACTCCCACGTTCATGCAGTTCTCATTTCTGAGAGCTTCTTGAAGCCTGACCTTCTTTCTACCTCTTACCCACTCCCAGGATTTATATTAGTAAGGAACGATAGATTGGGTAAGGAACGTGGTGGGGTTGCAATCTATCTCAGAAGTGATCTCCCTTTTAAAATAATTGCCTCATCTCCTCCACAATACTCTGCCACTGCAGAGACCCTCTTCCTTGAGGTTTGGGTCAGAGGTATTAAAACTGTTCTCGGAGTGGTTTATAGTCCCCCCACCGTTGACTATTTCACTGATTTTGAATTGGTTTTAGATTCTTTGGGGTCTGATTACGAGCATTACATCATCATGGGCGACTTTAATACTAATCTTCTAGAGGGTGACTCTTCACGAGCTCAAAAACTACTTCATATACTTGAGTCAGCTAGCCTTCATATTTTGCCACTTGAGGCCACACACCATAATAAGGACACGGATGATACCTGGCTCGACTTAATCCTTACTTCTTCTCCTACTCTTGTTCATTCACACGGTCAGCTTTTAGCGCCGGCTTTTTCACACCATGATCTAATTTATATTTCTTATATTCTTAAACCTCCTAAACTCAAACCTAAAGTGCTGCACAGGCGTTGTTTTGGGCGCATTGATGTCGAAAAGTTGTGTGGGGATGCTGCTGAGATCGATTGGGAGCCTTTGACTGAGGCTACTACGGTTGATGACAAGGTTCTGTTTTTTAATAAAACTGTAAATAGTCTCTATGACATACACGCTCCTGTCAGAAAAGTAAAATTAAAACATCCTCCATCGCCGTGGTTAACGGAAGAGGTTCGAATTTTTATGAGACGTAGAGACCGAGCATTCCTCAAATTTAAAAAACATCGGACGGATATTAATTGGGACTCCTACAAAACCGCCAGAAATCGGTGTAACCAGGTGATACGGAACGCTAAACGCCGACACATCTTCGACAACATCACTTACTCATCTCCTGCTGATGTTTGGAAGTTTCTTGGGACACTGGGTATTGGTAAACCAAGGCAGATGGAGCTACCTAAGACAATTGAGTTAGAAGCTATTAATCGTCATTTCTCCACCTCTCTTGTAATTGATGGCCTAACCAAGCGTCAAACGGTTGACTTCATAGCCGGACTGACCAGTCCCAGTTATGCACCCTTTCAGTTTTCTCCAGTCACGTTGGTTGAGATCAAAAAAATTATCTTGTCTATTAAGTCAAAAGCTGTGGGCTGTGACAACATTAGTCGACGTATGATTATGCCTCTCCTAGACCTACTTCTTCCGGCTATCTTACACATAATTAACTTTTCCCTTGATTCTGGTCAATTTCCAGAGATGTGGCAAAAAGCCTACGTTCGCCCCCTTCCTAAAATTTCCAATCCCTCTCTTCCGAAACATTATCGTCCAATTTCTATCCTTCCTTTTCTATCAAAAGTTCTGGAGGCATGCGTGCATAAGCAGTTGTCTAGTTTTGTACAACATAATGCCGTACTTACTTCTATGCAATCGGGATTCAGGCCAGGACATAGTACAACTACTGCACTTCTCAAGGTAACGGGTGACGTCAAGGATGGAATAGAAAAAGCTAAGGCCACTGTGATGGTCTTAGTTGACTTTTCAAATGCCTTCAATTGTGTAAACCACGACATTCTTTTGTCAATCCTTGCACATATAAAGATCTCTTCTGGCGAGCTGGATTGGTTTTCCTCATATCTTCAGGGTCGTCAGCAGTCAGTTTGTGTCGACGAGATGTCGTCAAGTTGGTGCAAACTTGACTCTGGGGTCCCTCAAGGCGGCATATTATCTCCTCTTCTATTTTCAATATTCATCAATTTCGTGACCTCTAATCTTCAGTGTGCGTATCACCTGTATGCCGATGATCTGCAATTGTATAGCCAAGCCTCTGTGGACAATCTCTCGGATGCTATAAATAATGTTAACACTGATTTAGGCTGGATAGGTAGTTGGTGTGATAGGTTCGGATTGGCTGTCAATCCTGATAAATGCCGGAGTATTATAATTGGCACTAATTATATGATTAATCGGTTGAAGGAAGTAACTCTGCCACCCATAACTTTTAATGGTAAAGCCATTCCTGTCACACTCAGTGTTAAGAACCTAGGCTTAAACATTGACTCAACCTTGAGTTGGCGGGTTCAGGTGACTAACGTTTCACAAAGAGTTACTGGGATACTTCGGGCTCTCTATCGTCTTAGACATTTTTTGCCCGTCAAAACCAAGACAATGCTTGTGCAAACTTTAATATTTCCTATCTTCGACTATGGTGATGTGTGCTATCTCGACCTGAATGCAGATCTACTCAATAAGCTTGACCGACTTCTCAACAATTGCATTCGATTCGTCTACAATCTTAGGAAGTACGATCATGTTTCGGCTTGTCGGGCAGAGCTTGGTTGGTTACCTATTCGACGACGACGCAGTCTGCGAGCGGTCTGTCTACTTTTCTCACTACTCAATTCTCCCAACGCCCCTGCATACTTAAAATCTTATCTTCATCTAATTGGCTCTAACCATGACAAACACTTGCGCTCCTCTAACAATCTTCTTCTCCACTGTCCAACTCACACTTCTAATCTCGTCCACTCCTCTTTTCTAGTGCGTTCTATTCTTCTCTGGAATGCTCTTCCTCTTGAAGTCCGAAAGTTGACAAATCGGTATACATTTAGAAACAGAGTTCGCGAACTGTATAAGAACCCATAGGCAGAACAACATTGTTAAGGCTTTTCTCGAGTATGTATATGATATTTATTTATGTATATAAATATATATGTATATATAATATATATTAAATGATATGCATTTATATATAATAAGTATGTATATACCTTTACTTATTTTTATGTATGCAAATTTTATGTTTATTTAATTTAATGAATAACTATAATTTGTTAAATTTTAATTAAATTTGTAGTTTTGTACCGTTCATAAAGCTTTCATCATGTTCTTTGAGCACCTACTCTAAGTTATCTCTGCATCACCCAAAGGTTGACTGGTAGATAATGCCTTTTGGCATTAAGTCCGCCTTTGTACAGTTTTAATTTGTGCAAAAAGTTGAATAAATAAAAAAATAAATATTAACACAGATAATAATAATATTATTATATTCTACACTATTATGCATTGACCCTTTAAGAAGGTAAGTAAAGTATAAATAAATCAGTGTACTAGCAAGCTAGCTAGCTAGCGGTGTATTAGCAAAGATATTAATAGTATTACATAGTATTAATAGTATTACATAACAATTGATTACTATTAATTGATTAGGTCATTTGAATTGCATAGCCAATGAATCGCGTCACTCTATTCATCGATATACGATTAATAAGTGCTTTGGATAGCTCTGTGGACTGCCTCTGTGGCGCAGTCGGTAGTGATGTATGTATTTAAAAAGTATATAAGTATTAATATCCGTGGTCTGATACCCACAACACAAGCAGGTTATTCCTAGCTTACTTTGGGATCAGATAGCGTTGTGTGAAATGTCCGTGAATATTTATATTTTATGTTTATTTGGATATTTAGATAGATGAGCAAAAATGGTTTGATGGAAGATTTGAATCCAATATTTATTTGATGTCGAAAATACTCTCTAGCTAGTACTTGCCTTGATTCACGTCTACGTCATTTATAAGCTGCGATAAATCGAAAATTATTCAAGAGCTATAGAACGACTTCAAAAATTCTCATTCCGATTTTAAAGACGTGATTTTTTTTAAAAGCTTGATGGTCTCGTGAGTGTCGTGAACGCGAATAGCTTGAATCGCTGCTTTGCATACAACTATTGGTACGGATCATTGTTTCTCACCATAGGGATCGATGCTACCCTTTCTGCTGTTATTCGTTTTTATCTAGCAATGAAGCACTGTGCTTGAATTTTCATTAGATAACTCGTAGATTAAGAAGTAAACGTTGACACGTCATTTAACAGTACTTTTACCAATGTATATTGTCATCTATCAGGATTTAAACTTGTAGGTCTGTCTCAATTAGACGAATTCATAGTACGTACAAATTACTCAATTTATGTACAAAACGAATTTAATATTTTTTATACCACTAAGGTAGCAGACAAGCTTACGGCCCACCAGATGTACCGGTGGTCACCGTAGCCTATAGAAGTATGCAACACCAGAGGCGCTACACTCGCGCTGCCGACCCCGTAAAAACCTTCTAAGACCTCTTTTGAAGAACCTCATACTGTAGGCGTTTGGGTAAGCCGAGGCAGGGAGCTCATTCCACAAGCTAAGGGTAAATAATTACTTTCTAAAATAAAATCCATATTTTCACGAAACATGGAACTTTTAATTATAAACTCTATTAAAATAAACAAACTCTAATAAATTATACCAACTCTGTTACGCGTAAAAGTGCGTGTTTGACGTTTGAACAACTAATTGTTCCACGCTTCAGCCCTGTTGTTGAAAATACTTATCTTTATTAAGGCTGTATTGTTCTCTGCATAAGTTATGACAACTATTCTTAGTCTAAGTTTTGCTCATTTCTGCTCCCTATTATTATTACAATACAACTTGATTTCTATATCTTACAACTTGTATTTAATTGTAAATTATAAAATTATGTAAAATAAATTATATTGCAATGAAATATTAATTTTTAAGTACAAACATGTCAATTGAGAGAAAAAAAGAAAATATATTTATTTATGATACGCACATCACACATATTATCGACAGTACAAGTAGTTATAAACATATAAGTAGCATTTCAGTGTGCATCTTGAAAAATACATAAGATAGATAGATATATATATACACACACACATATATATATATATATATATATATATATATATATATATATATATATATATATATATATACTGGGTGTTTCTTTTAGGGTGTCAAGCCGCCACTAGCTGGTAGCAGGGTTCCATACCTATCGATTTAACCCCCATGTATGTTCTACGATTTTTTGTTGTTTTTGAGATATAATTTTTATTCGTTATTTTTCCACGTGGCTTTAAATTATTACAACTTCTTTTTGGTTCGACTTTTCTTAGATATTTTTTTATTATTATAATGCCTATTGATTGCAGTATTATGGACAAAATAATCTCCTTCCTAACTTTGATACAAGATGTAAAAATTTTAATCGATAATAAAAAAATAGGGAATTATGCAGAACATTATATCTCGAAAACTACAAAAAATCGTAGAACATACATGGGGGTTAAATCGATAGGTATGGAACCCTGCTACCAGCTAGTGGCGGCTTGACACCCTAAAAGAAACACCGTGTATATAGATATATATAGATATCAATAGATGGCACTTTTAACTAAAGCAGTTACGTTTAAAGAAAATCAGATTATTTATTTATTTACTTAAATAAAAATAGGTTCTCGAGTTGAATATAATAACCAGGCCATTTATTTAACCTATTGAAAAGATTAAACTTTAATGTTTAGTTTGAAAATATACCTACATGATGGACCTAAGTAAAGCTTTCCCGTAACTGACATTATTTTACGGAATCTGGATTTGATTGCCGAACAATAATCGGATTTAAAGTATATGACTATTCGCACTTTGCGGGTTTTTCATAACAAATAGCTAGTGCTTTTAACACACTTACTTTTATTGTTGATATTATTTTCTTTTGTGCCTCATTTTTCTTTAGAGAATAGCCCAATTTCAAATAAAGCCGAGTCAGGATAAACGGAACAGAAAAAATTTGGAAAAAATGGCTCAAACATGACAGCGATCTAGAGTGTCACAGGATAAAAATGTAATCCGGACGAAAGTGGAACATTCACATGGCCGCAATGCGACAACGTTATTCGTAAAGTTACGTTAATAACAGCTATTAAGTTACGTTTCGTTATTTAACTTGCAGGTGTCGGTTAATGTATTCTAGTTAATGACACACGTCACATGTCTATTTCGATTTAAGAGGCTATCCGGAGCACACGGCCTTAAAATGTCGTATTTAATTAGCTATCTACTAATAGTTTCAAAGAAAATCAAGCAAAAAATACTCCTAACGGCCTCCATGACCGGGGGCCTAAGGACGGTGAGAGGGTCGCTCACCGTCCTTACAGAAGCAAGCCCATGACGGCAGCGTGACGTGAGGAATTCACGCACGCCCTCCCTTAGAAGCGGGATCACACCCGAAGCCCTCTAAAAGACGCGGGATAGCACCCGAACCACACCCTAGGCGTGGCCGCAGTGGCGGACGTGGGTCTGTTGGGAGTCCTGGGACATCCTTCCGAGGGCTTACCCGGGACTACCAATCATAGGCTGTTGGGCGTAACGTGAGGTTTTTTAGTCGGTAGGAGTTCGGCATAACAAACATGAGGATTTTCCCTCACGTAAAAAAAATTACATAGCTAAAAGTAGTTATTATTGCTTGTATAAGTGACATCTCAAAAATTCGTGTCAAAAATGTCACAAAACGTATCATTTTAGAAAAGTCCATGCGTCTGTTTTTTTACGTGTGGAAATACCTCCCTGCGCGACTCCAACTCGCACTTGGACGGTTTTTTTTATTTTACAAGTGAAAATATTTGTAAACGTAATATCAGATTCTTTCCAACTAAAACTACATGGTGCCCCACTATCTGCTGATGGCCAGGAGTGAACTTGAGTGTAGGCTGAAGGCTACGAGCGCTTTTCATAACAAATACTCGAATTAAAACAATATATTATTTTAAAACCAACACGCCCACCAAATCATATTACTCCATATTAAATTCAGTTTCACTAATGACGTAACCACATTATATAGTTGAATTGGGACTCACTTTGTATAAATTAAATCAAATGAAATTCGAATACCTCTCTATGAATGACGTACAAATCAAACTCCCAATTGTATTATATTTTCCATTTGTAATTTGATTTTGTATAGTTTATTTTACGTTAAAATGCTTTGTACGACGTGACTTTGGTAAACCACTCTTAGAAACAGCTTTTGATAGTAATTGATTGAATTATTTATAATGAATATTTTAATTATAAACTGGCTGAACATTGACTTTTGTGTAAACAATACATCATGTGAATAGCTCCTTGTGACTTCTGCTTGACCTATGGCCAATCGGAAGTGCCATTGCCAGTCAAATAAAGAGGTATTTGACCTGAACAATATGCCGTATCAAGTATTCGGTTGGGTCAAACGTATGGGAGATTCACGTGTGGCAAAAAATAAACCACGCACGGAATTGAAAAAGGCAGGGATTGGAGTAGCCAAATGGTGTCATAATGTTCGTGGGAGCTGAAGTGCTGATCAAGATCTGAGCAGTGAGCGGGGCAGAAGGCTGACTTGAGAGGCAATTTTTGAGAGAGCAAAAGCCTTATTATGCACAGTGATCAACGCGTGCTGGATAGAGGGGCCACTCTCACACAGCGGAGAGAATGTTTGCTAGAACTGAACGATTCAAAAGATCGTTTCTCTGTCGAACCATAAAAATCTGGAACGACCTGCCAGCGTACGTGTTTCCCTCCTCTTTCAATCCTGGGTTCTTCAAGCGGAGCGTGAAGAGGCACATCATAGGAATGCCAACTTAAGGGCCGCTTTCTATAGTCTGACAGACTGGAACAGTGACCCCCAATCGCTAGATGTCGCTGTGACTTTCCATCAGGCGGCGGCATCATTTTGGTGAGCGAAATATAAAAAAAATGGGCGGAAATATGCCGATTAAATGATAGTATGATATCTGGTTAGTAGCTTTTCTGTTTCAGTTTTTTTTTATAAAAGGGGTTATTAATTCTGAATAGACTCAAACCGTTGTTACAATAAATCAATCTGATTATTTCAAAAATCAAAACCAACTATGTATTGCTTATGTTATAAGTATTATATTACGTTCATTTTTTATTTTTATTCAGCGCCAAACCTAGAACACAATTTTTCATACACATACATATGGTCACGCCTTTATCCCCGAAGGGGTAGGCAGAGGCATATTATATGCCCACATTTCACCTTTGTATAATTTGTCCCACGTAATAGGTGGTGAGCCGTATTGCCGTGTTTAAATGGACAGGCGCAGGTTTTGACTGCCTGCTGTTGAAATAAAGCCTTCAACTTAGCTTAACGACTGCCATTTACTGGCAACCGGGACCAACGGCTTAACGTGCCTTCCGAAGCACGGAAACGCTCAAATAAATGTCACAAAGTGATCACATGGATGGTCACCCATCCATGGACCGGCCATAGTGAAAGTTGCTTACTGCAGTGATCGTTTACAGAACACTGAGTCCGCGGGGCCACGAGCGCTCCCTCCAATTTTTCATAGTTTTGAAAATAATCGAGTGGTTAGCAATACAAAGAGAAAATAAAATTATTACATAGCAATAAAACAAACATGTCGAAACAATAAAGAAAATATGTTACATTTACAATATCAAAGAGGTACTTCTAAGTGTGACGTCTACTTTGTCAGAATTCTTGATAGATTACTCTAGTTTCATACGTGCCAAATAAATGTGTTTCGGCGCACGATGTTTTTAGATAAAATAACATAGTTTTGCTGAGTTCGTTGACTGACAATTCAAATAACCTTTATTAAGGGTGGGATATGGGATCCTATTAACATTTTTGGGACACTCAATGGTTCTGATTCTACTCGTGGTGCATCGTGAGCAACGGATTATCCACTTCTCTTCCTATGAGAGGGATTGAGCTACTCCGGCTACATTCGTCCAAGGCGGGAACAGCCCATTTATGGGTTGCTTAGTGGCCGTCGTCGCCTCGTTTTCTGGCGTGGTGATGGCGGTAAAACGCGTGACGCACTGCACTGTGTGTGTCTGAAATCGAGGCTACTCTTACTAGAGTGTCCGATTGGGGTGGACAAAATCTTGTCCAGTTCAACCCTTCCAAGACACAAGCGTGTTTTTTCACCGCTAAGCAAACCCCAATTACTGTAGCGCCGCAATTTCAGGGCACATCTCTTTCCATCTCCAAAAGTATAGGGATCCTTGGCGTTGACATCTCCAGTGACGTTCAGTTCCGTAGTCATTTGGAGGACAAGGCTAAGCTGGCGTCCAAGAAGCTAGGTGTGCTCAACAGGGCGCGGCGGTACTTCACTGCGGCGCAAACACTGCTTCTCTATAAGTCGCAAGTGCGGCCGCATATGGAGTACTGCTGTCACCTCTGGGCGGGAGCACCTGAATATCAGCTTCGTCCATTTGACTCGGTGCAAAGGCGAGCTGTAAGAATTGTCAACGATCCTGTACTTACAGCTGGTGTGGAACCTCTTCGCGACAGGAGAGACTTTGCCTCCTTATGCGTGTTCTACCGCCTGTACAATGGTATGTGCTCTGAGGAATTGTTTGATATGATGCCTACGGCTACGTTCTATCATCGCACCGCTCGCCACAGACAGGGAGTTCATCCTCACACTCTGCGTCCGGTGCGTTCTAGCACGGTTAGATCCGATAGGTGTTTTCTTCCGCGCACGCTTAGGTTGTGGAATGACCTCCCTGCCTCGGTTTTCCCAAACGCCTACAGTATGGGGTTCTTCAAAGGGGGTCTTAGAAGGTTTTTACAGGATCGGCAGCGCGAGTGTGGCACCTCTGGTGTTGCAAACGTTCATAGGCTGCGGTGACCACCGGTCCTTCTGGTGGGCCGTACGCTTGTCTGCCACCTTAGTGGTATAAAAAAAAAAAAAAAAAAACGGTGAAGAAGACCGCTTCCTCAACGCTCCCACTCTGCTGTGCATTAAGAGCTTGGTGAGCTCGCGCGAGCCCCATGTTGAATTCCTAACCATGATTCACCGATGGTCACATAGTGGTGGGCATCCTTACCGCTATTCTTTGACACTTTTTGTGTTTTGAGATTGTTCCCCTCCATGCCTTCTCCCTTTTCAGTGAACATATTTAAATCGGTTTTAATAAATTTGATTCAAGCAGTAAGCAAATATTTTAATAAAATATCTATGCCTTTTTTCATTGTAACATCCAGTTCTATGAAAACACAGTAAAATACATAGAAAAGCGTAAGTTTCGTACGTGAGCGTATCAATCAGTCCACGATTAGTTGAACGACCGCCAGTCGCCGGGTAGTTCAGTAAACACCAAAGTATTTCGTAATTGGCTCCAAGATTAACTGGTGGAAACTTTCGCGTGGACACGGGGATACTTTTAGTATTAGTGAAAACTAACCTGATTTGGATCGATTACAATGTTTGTTGTAGAGTTCCGTATCTCAAAAGCATCACAATATTTTTTTATAAAGCTTGCTGATCAATTGACCGTTATTCCTGGTTGTGTCAATAGTCCTTGCTTTGGATGTGACTGTTCGAAGATTGCTTGTGACGATTTTTTTTATACTACTTAGGTGGCAGACAAGCTTACGGCCCACCGAAAGGTTGGTAACCGTAGCCTATAGACGTTTGCAACACCAGAGGCGCTACACACGCGCTGCCGACCGGGGGCGCAGGTTGTGACGACCCACAGTTGAAATTTTTCAAGCCGCCCGTAAGGCCTTCAACTTGGCTTAACGACTGTCATTTTACCGACAACCGGGACCAACGGCTTATCGTGCCTTCCGAAGCACGGAAACGCTCGTAAATAAATGTCACAAAGTGGTCCACGTGGTGGTCACCCATCCATGTCCGGCCATAGTAAATGTTGCTTATAGCAGTGATCGTTTACAGAACACTGAGTTCGCGGGGCCACGAGCGCTTCATAATGTGTGATGACGCAATGACTGTATTTCTGGAAGCTGGCTATAGAGGACCTGTAAACAAAGTTATGATTGATTAGTGCCAATAGTAACAGGATTCACAGACCACTATCATAATAACGACAGTCAATAATATAAATTAGATTCCAAATGTGTTTGATGTTGTAATAAATAAATTTAATTATTTACATAGTGCCTTCTAAAACCACTGAAGAAGCCAAATTAATAACGTGAAAGACATACATATAATAAAATCGTAACAGGTCGCTGTCTGTACATGAGAGATAGGTATATAAGAAAAAAAATTATAGGGGGGCTTTATGAACGCAATAGAACCCAAAACAATGATTTTTAGAATTTTTGTCTGTTTGTCCGTACGTTTGTGCTCGCTAATCTCAGCAACTGCTCAACCGATTGCAATGCAGTTTTCTTTATTGCATTGCAGTTAGCTTCACTTAACATTTAGTGTTCATTTCATGTCAATCGGTTCATAAAAATAAAGTTACATCAATCTAAAGAATTTGCAGCGTACGAAGTCGCAGGCAACACCTAGTTTCAAATAAATTTTATATAAAAGCCAACGAAAAAGTAAAAATCCCTTTTAAATCTTCCTTCTTATCTCTTTCGCTGATTCCCATTTTCTTCTATTGTTGATTTCTGAATGGACTCATCCCTCAAAACTCATTCAAACATAATACGATATCTTACAAACCTTTTTTATAAATAAGTCACCGAAAAAATATACGTGTAAGCACCACTTTAATACAAGATTTGAGCGCGTTACGTGCCTTGTCCCATATAATTGCCTCGCCCAAATCTCCTCTATAATATCTCTCATTTCTGTATCGTTTGAAGAAATTCATGGAACTTGTTATGGGAATTCTTTGTTTGTAAGGAGGAAAAGATGCTTATATAAGCACTAAGAATGGAAAATGCTTCATGCCCGTAGATAGAGCTTGACCATACAAAACACGCGTCCATCCAGCTAAGAAAATGTAGTATTTTATAGCTTAATTTAGTTGTAAAAATTTAAAGCTCATATTTATTAAAAACGAAAAAAAAACAGATTTTAGGTGTATGTTTTCTTCATGCATTGGCATATTTTTCTTTTGCGTTGATAAACATTTTAATCATAAAATGCATTCATATGAAATTTGGGGCTGAATTTATGACCATTTTACACATAATTTATGTAATTTGTGATTGATTTCATTTGCTCTTTTTCTTCAATTTCTTAACTGAACTACTTTAGAAGTTTTGTTTTGTCGTAATCCTTAATATTATTAAAACGCGCTGGTTCGTCAGATTGATGGATGGATTTAAGGTTGTTTGTCGCTCTTACGGTTGATTGGATCTGGTAAAAAATAATTACAGAATAAATTATAGTTTTTTTTTTGCCTATGGTTGGGAGCCGAAGCCCTCTATTTCCAGTCTGAAATAACATAAAACATTATCTGACCCTGGATCCATAGAATATGAGAACGGGAACATTACACCTGGCAGAAGGAGGCGCGAGCGCCATCTAGTCGATCAAAGTTTAAACGTTGAATAGGAAAATAATGTTCTTTTAACTTGCGGTTACACTTACTGTTAAACCATTTTAACTTTATAGCAAAGATAAATATTATTATTACATACAGATAGGCAACTCCCTGCCCCCCACTCCACCACAGCTGTCATTATAGTTGGAGGGTATTATGACAGGACGTTTGCTTAGCCTTAAGGCGACTGGTTTAGAAAATGCCAAAAAAGAGGTGCAATTGAAAGCGTTTTTTGTCTGCATAGGTAGACGGAAAATTATAGCCAAAAATAGATTGTTAATCTACAAGATGTGTGTCAAAATATGGTTTTGTTGTAAATTGTATATTAATTATACATAATGTGTAAAATGTGTAGAGTCACCTACAAATTTTTGTAGGAATACATTTTAGGACTTAAATTTTTATCGACGCAAAAGAAAAAAATATGCCAACAAATGAAGAAAATATACACCTTTAAATTGGTTTTCTTCGATTTTGAATAAGTATAAGTATTAGCTTGTTACAACTAAAATAAGCTATAAAATGCTACATTTCCTAGCCTGAAGGACGCGTGTTTTGTATGGTCAAGGTCGTTATTTTAGATTTAGAAAATGGCATAATTGTATCGTACGCTGACGACACAGCCCTACTTTTTTCTGCTAAGTCGGATATGGAAGCATATGAGTTGGCGCAGCGTGGTTTTAATACTGTAAATAAATGGCTACAGCATAATATGCTAACGCTTAATACTGAAAAATCCAAATTTGTAGTATTTTCGATGCGCAAATTAAGTACTAATCGAAATAGCGAACCCCTATACGCACATTATTGTCCTTACGGTAATGACGATATGGGTACATGCACGTGCCCAGTTATAACAAGAACTGATACAATAAAATACCTGGGTATCACAATAGACGAAACGCTCACTTTCAAACAACACGGTGAAGCGCTAACCAAAAGGCTGCGCAAGCTCATATTCGTTTTCAAAAAAATTAGACATATTGCTGACACGAAATTGATTAAACAGGTTTATTATGCACTATGTCAGTCAATAGTAAACTATTGTATCACATCATGGGGTGGGACCTGTAAAACTCTTTTATTGCCTATAGAGAGGGCGCAGAGAGCGATCCTCAAAGTGGCCACTTTTCGACCTTTCCTCTTCCCCACTAACCTCCTTTACCAAGCGTGCGAAGTACTAACAGTACGTCAACTGTTTATATTGAATACAGTATTGAAACAGCATACAGCACTTCGTTTTAACTCTGATCTTCTAAACAAAAGACGTAAAGACATTGTTTGCACTCAAAGAACTGCAATAAAGCACAAATTTACAAATAGATTTTACTTGTTCTTAGGGCCCCTACTGTATAATAGAATTAATGCTAAGTCGTACATCTATGACCTGAATTATTTTCGGTGTAAGCAAGCTTTACAAAAAATATTGCAAGAAATGACTTACGATAAAACAGAGGAGTTATTGAATGTTCCAAATTGAATTTCATATAAGAAAATAATTAAATGTATAAAATAATAGTAGTGTAACTTTTTTTTTTATATTTTAGCATTAAAGAGTATAACTATACTCTAAATTAATATTATAGGTACTACGCTGTACTTTGAAATTAGCGATGCCAAAATTAAATCAAATTAGATTGTATGTACCTACATAGATTTAATATACCTACATATTTTTGTATTTTGAGCCTGAAACACAGGATTTCCTAGTTCAGGCAAAAATGACGTATCGAATGTGAGAATGCATGAATACCTAAAGTGTGTTAATTAATCGACATTAGCTGCTGACAGTAAGCATTATTATAATATTTACACTATGTAGACTAAGACATTGTGTATGATAAGAATGTACCTTTCTGAGAAATAGATAAATATTATTATATTATCATATTATATGTGTAATAAGAGATTAAATAATTTTAAGTACTTGTATGTAACTGATTAAGAAATTTTGTATAATTTTTGTAAATTAGTTGGAAATAAATTTATTCTTATTCTTATTCTTATTCGTTAGGCCTACCCACGGCCTGTTAGTGTAGGTGTTAGAATTGAAAGCGAATCATTTGCGTGGAGTCTGCTTATAGGTAGTGTGCAAACGTAATTACGATGTAGGCCTCCACTAACAAAGGATTGAATTTCAATATTTCCCTCTCTAAAGGCTATAAACGAAGATTTGAAGTTGGTATGGAGAAATTATAAACCATTAATTTCCACTTGCGTAAAGCAACGACATTGAGCGAATGGGTGTTTGCGTTAAGAATGCAGAGTCTTATTGTTTCCCAACGTAGCTACGACCAAGTTCACACAAAACTAGAGTCTATTTTACAGCGTATAGTGAAATGCTTTTCCTGCTGCCTGCTGGCTTCTGTACAGAACGGTTGTGTTCATTTTAGGTTACTTACTAAATTGTATTTCATTGAATTCGTAACGCAAACGAATTACGTGCGACCTGAATGGACCTGCGTGGATGGAAATTTACTGGTGAAACGTCACGTGTCTCATCTCATATAATTAATACCAAAATACATTATACCCGTAAAATTCCATACACGGATTCAAGTCATATGATCGAGAATAGATACTCAGTGTAGTTATTGCGAGTCATTCACTCTTGTCAAGATGACTATTAGCTACGAGTGACGTAGCTCTGAGTTCGTAGTATGTGCTACGCCGTAGCACCTAGTACGTGCTACTCCGTAGAACCTATATGTTTCGAATAATAAACGCCGTAAAAGGTGAGACGTAAACAATAGACAACTTAATAGAATATAATAGGACTAGCAGATGCCCGCGGCTTCGCCCGCGAAAAATTTGATCCCGTTCTGACTTCCCGTGGAAACTTATTCCCGGGACAAAAAGTAGCCTATGCGTTATTCCAGACTATAATCTATCGCTGTAGCAAATTTCAGAAATATCTGTTGAGCCGTTAGAGCGTGAAAGACTAACAAACATCCACACTTACAAACTTTCCCATTTATAATATTAGTAAGAAGTAAGATTGTTCGTCAGACCGATAATAAGTAGGCTCAATAATTCTTCATTATCTAACAAGCCCCGCTACTAGAGTTCGTCTAGTTTCATCTTTCGATGTGAGCATTTGATATTTATTATATTCGTAATATGAGAGATTTACATTTCCCTTTAGCTGTTACACTGCACCTGGTAAGATTTAAACGAAACCCTACCATAAACATAAACATAAAAATTCTTTATTGTACACCAGAAATACATTTGACTTTACATATAATTAAACATACTGGTATGACAATTTGCGGCCTTATCGCACAAGGCAATCTCTTACAGGCAACCTAGGATGGAGTCTGTGATGGGAATATTGTGGATTGTAGGGCAGTTTGGTGTACATTTTAGAACATACAACTAAATTTCTCTCTATATACAGTCATATAATATATATATATATATATATATATATGACTATTAGCTACGAGTGACGTAGCTCTGAGTTCGTAGCATGTGCTACGCCGTAGCACCTAGTACGTGCTACTCGGTAGAACCAATATGTTTCGAATAATAAACGCCGTAAAAGGTGAGACCCTACCAATGGCTTAACGTGCACTTTGAAGCACGGAAATGTTACAAAACAACTGTCAACTTATGGTACCCTGGCCATCTCAACATGGACACCTCCCTGGGACATCCTTCCGAGGGCTTACCCTGACTCCCGGCCGTAGACAGTTGTAAAACATCGTGTGGTTTTAGTCGGTAGGAGTCCGGCATAGCGTCCATGTAGGAACAAAAAAAAACATGGACACCTACAGTCACCTGTCCATTTCAACATAGAAACCTTCGGTCACATGTCCATTTCAAATTACCTGTAGCATAGAGTACAGATTTTGCAAAGAATGCGTGATCCTATATAATAGAAATTACTCTATTACCGTACATAACACCACCAAAAAAGAAAACATCCAATTTATCATATTTTATATACTTCCATTGAATACCAGGACCTTGGTTCCTTTTCATCTTGAAACCTTTTGTGGTCTTTGTTCATTATTTCTATTCGCCTTTCAATCTCGCGTCACTATTGTTGTGTACATTGTATATTTTCCAACACATTGTTTGGTATAAAATCGAAATATTTGTTTAACATGTAATTATGTTATGTATTTGCGAGGTCGGTAGCGCGATTATAGCGACTCTGGTATTGTATTAAAAGAAAATGGACCTTTACTGGGACATCCTTTTGAGGGCTTACCCGGGGCTCCCAACCGTAGGCGGTTGGGCGTTACGTGGGGTTTTTTAGTCGGTAGGAGTCTGGGATACGTTTATAGGCTACGGTGACTGCTTTCCTTATGATTATCTGCCATCTTAGTGGTCTAAAAAAAGTGTAAGAAGTGCTTGTAAATGCGATAAATGAGTGTTCTGCTATACTAAGCCTGATCCGAAGATGGATAAACATTTTGTGGCATATTCACTTGTATCTGAAGCAATTGATGTCAGTCGGCAGTAATAATGACAATCGAGCAAAGTTCGAAGGCTTTATATGGCTTTAAGGCATCCTCGACGGCCGACGACACTCTCGTTACGGCGCGGGGAGCAACGCACCGTGACGCAGCACTTAAGGCCACGGCAGGGGTTGCTCAGGTCGTGGGTCGGATTCGGCGGCTGGGTCTCGAGGTCACCCTTCACAAATCCGCCTTGTGCTTCCGCAGATCTCAGATGGGCCACCTGCGGAATCCAGCTTACAGGTGGGGGGCGTCAGCATCGGCATCGAGCCCTCGATGAAGTATCTGGGGTTCGTACTCGATGGCCGGTGGAACTTCGGACACAACTTCCGAAGTTTGGTCCCAAAACTGAGGGAAGCATCAGCCGCACTCGCGCGACTGATGCCCAACATTAGGGGACCCAACGCTCCCTACAGGAGACTGTGACCTGGGGATCGTGCGAAGCATGGCCCTATACGGGGCTCCCGTATGGGCGGAGACCCTAACGGCCAGCAATGTGGCTAGATTGCTGAGCCCGCAGAGAGTGATGGCCGTCAGGGTGATAAGAGGATACCGCACGATCTCCGGTGAGGCGGTATGTCTCCTAGCCGGGACCCCTCCATGGGAGCTGGAAGCGAGAGCCCTTTCGTCACTGTTCAGATGGCGCAAGGAGGCGCTGCAGCGGGGCCAAAGGCCTGCGTCTCGGGAAATCGAGGCCTAGCGGTCCCTGCTCCACCAGGAAACCGTGGAGACATGGAAGGTGCGACCACTCGAGTTCCGCAGTCGGCGGCCTGAGCGCCGCCGACGTGTCTTTGCCGGGGACTATCGGCCTCCATGACCGGGGGTCTGAGGACGATGAGAGGGTCGCTCACCGTCCTTACAGAAACAGGCCCATGAGTCATGACGGTAGCGTGACGTGAGCAACTCACGCACGCCCCCCCTTAGAAGCGGGATCACACCCGAAACCCCCCAAAGACGCGGAATACCACCCGAACCACTCCCTGGGCGAGGCCGCAGTGGCGGCCGTAGGTCTGTTGGGAGTCCCGGGACATCCTTCCGAGGGCTTACCCGGGGCTCCCAACCACAGGCTGTTGGGTGCTACGTGTGGTTTTGTAGTCGGTAAGAGTCCGGCATAACATCCTTTGAGGATTTTCCATCACGTAAAAAAAGGCATCCTCGACATTTCAATTTTGCAATAGGAGCACCACTACACGTGAGACATGACTGTAAATATAAGTATGTTTGTACTCACGTTAACTAGCCACGTGATCAATCGATTGGCTTAACAGTTACAAGATTATCGCCGTTTGATTAATTAGATCGGCCTGTTGCATAGCGATACGAGTATTCTGCCAGTGAGTTTTTGTTGACTCTTCTAATTAAGGTTTATTTTATACGATACGTATTAATTGGAACCTTTAGTGCTCCTGTTCATTTTAAACCCTTTTTTTCTCTGGACTACTGAGATATTATTTAGTACTAGCTGTTCTCCGCGGCTTCGACCGCGTAGAAGTCGTTATCGCGTAAAATCATTACCCTCCCTTTGCGCAGTCGATTAAAAAGTAGCCTATGTCCTTCCCAGGGCCTCAAACTATCCATATACCAAATTTCCTCTCAATCGCTTAAGCCGTTTGGCGTGAAAGCGTAACAGACACACAGACAGAGTTACTTTCGCAATTATAATATTAAGTAGGGATTAGTATGTTGAAATTTTAGTTTACCACTCACAATTTTGTGAGCACACTTTCCACTTTTTAATATCTACAAAATTCTACAGAACCCTCGATGAGTGAGTTCGACTCGCACTTGTCCGGTTTTTAGGGTTCCGTACCCAAATGGTAAAACGGGACCCTATTACTGAAACTTTGAAATCCGTCTATATGTCTGTCACGACACTGTATCTTACTCAGGAAACTTGATAGCTAGAGAGCTCAAATTTTCACTGATGATAATATTATATTACTAGTGGACGTCACGCGGTTCCACCCGCGTAGTTCCCGTTCCCGTGGGAATACGGGAATAAAGTATAGCCTATGTTCACCGCAAAGAGTGTAGCTTTCCAACAGAGAAAGAATTTTTCAAATCGGTCCAGTAGTTTCGGAGCCTATTCGTTACAAACAAACTAACAAAAAGCAGAAAACAAATCTTTCCTCTTTATAATATTAGTATAGATATTATTTTCTGTTGCCGCTATAAAATCGAAAAACTAAAATCAGGAAATAAATTAAGAGGGGTTCCGTGCGTGAGTCCGACTCGCACTTATTCGAATTATCTTTAACTAGCGGACGTCACGCGGTTTCACCCGCGTAGTTCTCGTTCCCGTGGGAATACGGGAATAAAATATAGCCTATGTTTACCGCAAAGAGTGTAGCTTCCCAACAGTGAAAGAATTTTTTAAATCGGTCCAGTAGTTCCGGAGTCTATTCGTTACAAACAAACAAACAAACAAACAAACAAAAAAACAAATCTTTCCTCTTTATAATATTAGTATAGATATGTAAAAAAAAACAAGGCTGTTGATAATAACTTTTTAAATACTTTGCCTAAATATAAATAGCGTAAGTAAAAGAGAGGGCAACGGACGAAAGGTGACTAACCTTGAATCTCGACGCTGTTTACTGAAATTGCCAAAGCTTAATACCCACATTCTGTAAACATATAAATACTGATTAAAAAAGTCGAGCTCGTAGTTCCCTTGCTTTGTTCAGTTCTGGAAACGATCACGGTATTAAGATAATTACAGTTCAGAAATGGCTGTTTTCATCTTTTGTAACTTATCTATACTAATACTAGCGGACGTCACGCGGTTTCATCCGCGTAGTTCCCGTTCCCGTGAAAATAGGGGGATAAAATATAGCCTATGTTCACCGCAAAGACTGTAGCTTCCCAGCAGTGAAAGAATTTTTCAAATCGGTTAAGTAGTTTCGGAGCCTTTTCGACGCGAATAAACTAACCGCGTGACGTCCGCTAGTTTTTTTATACTCATACGTACTTATGATCACGCCTTTAATCCCCAAAGGGGTAGGGGAGGGACATTTTATGTGCCCACATTTTCTCTTTTTAGATTTTGTTCGTCGTAATCCTACTAATCCTGCTAATATTATAAATGTGAAAGTTTGTGAAGATGTTTGGATGTTTGGATGTTTGTTACTCAATCACGCTCTAACGGCTGAATGGATTTGGCTGAAATTTGGTACAGGGATAGAGTATAGTCCGGAATAACACATAGGCTACTTTTCATCCCGGGGATATGTTCCCTCGGGTAGCGGGAACGGGTACCAAATTTTACGCGGGCGAAGCCGCGCGGATCAGCTAGTATAATGATATTGTCGTTTTACAACGCACAGACGCAGGTTGTGATAATCCACTGTAGAAAAATTTCAAGCCGCGCATAAAGGCCTTAAACATAGAATAGAATAGAATAGAATAGAATATAACTTTATTTGTACACCAAGTTATAGTTTACAGAAAAAAACCAATAATCGTAAGATATTGTACAAAGGGCGGCCTTATCGCTAAAAAGCAATTTCTTACAGGCAACCTTGGGATGGACAGAAAAAGATATTGAAGACAGATGGGTAGTTAGGTGTAGAAATATGAAGCTACAAAACAATACATACATACCAGTTGGTATGTAAATGAATATAGACGTACATACTATATATAATATATATACATCCAGGCATAAATACAATACATATACAGGTACATACCAATATACATACATACATAATAAATAAATATTTATATACATACATATACACATACATATAGGTATACATATACATGAAAACAATTATTATGCTAAGGAACATCCTACCGGGTCAAATAGTGTTCCATATCATATCACATAGCTTAACAACTGCTATTTTACTGGAAACCACGTGACGAAAACATGTGCGCAGGCATGTCAGGCGAAGATTCTGTCTACTGTGTATCGGCCCGGTACGCGTTGTTCGGGATCGAAAAGGACAGGGTGGAATCAGGTTGACGATTTTTTTTTCTGAATAATTTCACTCAAAGGTATGTCACCTATATTCACTGGTACTATTATTTTGCAACTAATATTATGATATCATTTTATTTCTTTATTTTTTTTTATACCACTAAGATGGCAGACAAGCATACGGCCCACCAGAAGGACCGATGGTTACCGCAGCCTATGAACGTTTGCAACACCAGAGGCGCCACACTCGCGCTGCCGACCCTGTAAAAACCTTCTAAGACCCCTTTTGAAGAACCCCATACTGTAGGCGTTTGGGAAAACCGAGGCAGGGAGATCATTCCACAACCTAAGCGTGCGCGGAAGAAAACCCCTATCGGATCTAACCGTGCTGGAACGCTCCGGACGCAGAGTGTGAGGATGAACTCCCTGTCTGTGGCGAATATATCATAAACACAATGCTTACTACTTTACATTATTAGTTATCGTAATGAAACCTGCGAACGTTCAGCTAAAAAAAGGCCTTCAAAGCACCAGTTTACTTAAATTAAATACACCAAAGTAAAGAATGATAATAAACACAACAAATTCGTCTTTCCCCAAACTTTTCTCGTGTAAACACGACGAACTCCCACACCAAAAGCTATGAAACATTGATACTCTTCAAAAGGCGGCCATCTTACTTTTTGGAGTTTTCCTACAAAATTACGACTGGCATGACAAAGGTACAGTCTGGCGATAATTACGCGTGTCTCGTCTCACAACTCAACCGAAGTTTTGCACTTTTGACGAAAGTCTTTTTTCTTTTTAGGGTTCCGTACCCGAAGGTTTAAAACGGGACCCTTTTCATGAGACTTCGCCGTCGGTCTGTCTGACTGAGGCGGTATTATAGTATATAACTGGAGAGCTGAAAATTTCACATAGGTACTATGTATTTCTGTTGCCGCTATAACAACAAATATGTACTAAAATCAAAAAATAAAAAGCTAAAGGGGATTCCCATCCAACAAACGTGATTTTATTGCCATTTTTTCTTACTGAACCTCAAATGAGTGAATCCGACTCACCCTTGGCCGGTTTATTTTTCTTTTTTACTCAGTGTGACCCACGAAAATGGTTAAGTTTCTTGTGAAACCAAAGATAACTTTAGCCAACTTGTATGGCGATAGTGGTTTTGAGATTTCTTTTGTATAAATGTTCTTTTTCTTTTTGTTCGAATGTCAAGTTTGAACTCATAAGATGAATGTGTAGTTAGGTTTTAAGTAGAAAGGTGTATATTGTTGCGAAAATTTGTGAGTGTATTTCGAAAATGTATAGTTTAATGTTACTCTTCATCAACTTATGTTTTCTTAATACTACTGAGGTGGCAGACAAGCTTACGGCCCACCTAATGGTTGGTTACCGTAGCCCACGGACGTTTGCGGCACCAGAAGAAGGTGTAGCAAACGTTCATAGTTTACGGTGACTTCCAGCCAATCTGCTGAGCCGTATGCTTTTCAACTACCTTATTGGTATACCAACAAAATTAATTTCGTATAATAAGTGTTTCTTTTTTACTACAAAACCTTAAAAACTACACGAACACGTTCAACAGTTAATATTCTGTGTCGGCTCTATTTATACTAAGACTGTCCCAGATGTCGGTCGTTAATCCTGTCTAATCCATTCCTCATCTCATGCGTCACGAATGTGGTCGTTTGGTCCATTGCTTTAACCGCAGGCAGACCTTCAACCTAACATGGTGCACTGAGTTTAGAGTATACTGTAATAGACAGTTTAAATAAATTAATTCCAGTAATTAACTATTAAATGTGTAGTTCCTATAGTAGCAGATAGCACAGACAAATTACTGAGAATGGGTGTTAAGGTTCAAGACAGTGTTTTTTTTTACATAAACTTATTTACAGTGAAACAGACAATTTTATCCGGCACGGGACTCAGTTTCCTCTATGGGAAATAGACTTCGTCCTATAGGGGCGACACACAGTGGAATATTTGACCCTAAAAGCTGACCATAAATCTTGTTGGATATTCTCTCACAATATTATTGGGCTCAAATAGACGACTATTAGACAGTTATATAAATATATCAAAATACATACATAATTTACATAGAACACACTCAAACTTGCATTATTGCGTCCAATAATTGCTCCTATTTGACTACAAAACCTTAAAAACTACACGAACACGTTCAACAGTTAATATTCAGTGTCGGCTCTATTTATACTAAGGCTGTCCCAGATGTCGGTCGTTAATCCTGTCTAATCCATTCCTCAGGTTTACTAATGTTTGCCATAATTTAAAATGCCATAATTTCATATGCCATACTGGTATTTGCCATAATTTCATTAGATATAACGCTTCAGTTGCCATAATCGAGAAATGACATAAAATGACTTTCAATAATTCTATTGGTCATAATCGATCAAGTGTCATAATAATTTAAATCCATAAATGTATTTGCCATAATTTTCGTTTTCAATAATGCCATTTTCCATAACTTTTCTTCACCATAATATAAATAAAGATAATTTATACGACACAGATATTTTATTAACAATTAAACCTAAAACTAAACCTCATATGGCGTCTCTAGCTAACTAAGCTCGACGGAGCCCCGCCCCGCGGGGCTGCTACTTCTGGGTGGTTTAAAAAAAAACCACGAAGACTAACTCGGATAGGTTAGGTTAGTCTTCTAACCTAACCTATCCGAGTCGGATTGCACTGAGTCGGGGTGTTAACGATAATTAATTTCGACCTTACAATATTATGCATTATTTTCATAATTATATCAAATTTTAATTATGTCAAGAGTCGATTATGAGATGTGTTACTTATGGAAACTAATTATTATGAGAAAAGTTGTTATAGAAAGTCATTTTATGGCAAATAAAAGTTATGACTGTTGAGTTGTTAAGGCAAACGTTATTAGTATAAATGATAATAGTGCAAGTAAATGTTATGATCGGGGATGATTATGGCAAACAATAATAGTGCAAATGAATTTATGAACAGTGCGAAGTGATGCGCGTTCGGAAACGGTCACGCCACACTAATGCTGTCTCGTTATTAATTTATTAATATAATTAATTCGCGATACGCGTCGCATACGCGCCGCTGTCATACGCCGTGCGATGGCTACCAATAAGGCTGTCATCGTGAACGAGCTACTGGCGTTCATCCAGAATGCAATCGACACTATGGATGAGATCAGCATCATGCTGATCTGCAAATCGAACTTCAAGGAGCAGGAGATTTGCAGTGGAAAGGCGTTGCTATTCCAAGCTGTAGGCAAAACTGCCCAGATGCCGTCCCGCCGAAGGGATGGAGGGGAACGAAGTGTGCAGGACATGATCACCCTGCTGAAACAAACCGACCCTGACGACGTGCCCGATTTCGTCGCAAAGGAGCTGCACAAGCTGCCACCGGTGGGATTCGATCACGTCGACGTGACAAGACTTCTCAAGGACATCACGTTTCTGAAGTCTAGCCTTGCCGATGTATTGGCTAAATTGGAGGCATCTGATAAAACTATCAGTGGGCTGCAGGCTAAATTATTGTTACTTCGTAGTAATAATTCAATTAGTAGGTCAGCCTCCGATAATGTCAATGTACGACGAGGCGCGCAAAACGCGTCGTTGTGCAGTTTTGAGTCAGCGCAATTTGATGCGCCCAAGTGTCCAGTGGCCGTAGCGTGTGCCTCTAACGTGAGCGCGCGCCCCGCCGCCCCCGCCGCTACCTCTTCCCCCGCGAAGATGCCGACGACTGTCACGTTGCCACCTCCTCAGCCATGTGACTACGCAGCTGCAACGGCCAGCACCCCCACAGCCGCTCAAACAAAGGGGAGGAAGCAGAGTAGCGTCACTCAACGCAGCACTGCGCGCGTCAAGGCGTCGAAAAAGGAGCCCTGTGATGCGGAGGGTTTCACGTTGGTGGTCAAGAAAAAGAAGACGAAACCCTCCTGCAAGAACCAGTGTGGAACTGCTTCAAGATCTATAGAGCAGCGCTTCCGCGCAGAGGTTCCATCTACGATGGTCTACGTGTCCCGTGTACACTTCAGCGTGAAGGTTCTGGACGTGGTAGACTATCTGCAGAAGAAAACCGAATTGGGTTTGAGGGTGGAGAAGCTGGACTCTCATCGTAACATGAGCTTCAACTCGTTTGTGGTGAGGGTGCCTACAGATCGCATCTCCACGTTCATGGATCCGGAGTTCTGGCCAAGAGGGGTGAAGTACGGGCGCTTCAGAGGACGTCTGCCGACACGGAACCCCACGTCACGCGACACGTCGACGTCATTACGTGTCAATTAGGTTAAGATATTTATATGTATTTTAGTTTTAAGGTATTTAATATAATAAGTTAATACCAACTGTAACTTTCTAATGTTGCCTGAAAATAAAGATTTATTATTATTATTATGTCTCTCTTTCACACGGGTATCTTCTTTTTTTTTTTCTTACGAAGACACCCGGACTTTTGGTAGGCTTACATGGGGACACAGGTCCAACATGCAGAGGCCCTTTGAGACTTTTAATCTAAAGGGAAATGGGACCCCCACTGCAAACAATCCACATCCGTCTTATGTAGAAGAACGGTAATGGACCATCTGCAATGGGAGCTAACTATTGTAAAATATGCTAACTACGTAATAGGCTATTGTGATGGGTGTTAGATGGTCTGGTTAAGTTAGGCTATGGATGAAGACGGCGTCTGCCATTTCAATATACCTATTATTATATTAAAACTTTGGCAGACTTTATTATTATTATTATTCCTCTTTATTTAATTATTTACATATAAATTTTCATTTTTAAATATACATATAAAAAAATACATTTAAAAATATAAAAAAATAGTATCCCACCGGCATCGGGTACAGGGACCAAGCTACCGGTGGTCAGGGCTCCAGAGACAGGAATCGCCTCACAATACGTGCCGTGCTCAGCAAAACCGCCTTTTGCATCAAACCCTTGACCCAACTGCCTAACGCGAGCCTCTTAAGATGTTGATCGAGGCTCTTGGCGATCAGACCGTGTGCTGATACGACTATCGGAACAATAATCGCTGAATCCACATCCCACATGTCGACAACCTCGTGAGCTAAGTCCAAATATTTCAACTGTTTATCTTTTTCTGCTTTCACGAGATTTTCGTCATGTGGGGCGGTTATGTCAACGATTATTGCGAGGCGCTCTGATCGATCTATTACCACTATATCAGGCTTATTGGCTACAGTAGACCTGTCAGTGATAATAGATCGATCCCAATACAATGTGACACGACCATTTTCAAGAACTGGGTCGGGCACATACCTGTAATACGGTACCTCCGAATCAACAAGTTTATACTTTAGTGCAAGTTGCTGATGGACAATCCTGGCTACTTGGTTGTGTCTATGCAAATACTCGCCGTTGGCAAGACGAGGACAACCAGAAATAATATGTCTGAGAGACTCCCCCGGTAGGTGGCATGCCCGACATATGTCAACCGTACCATCTCTCAAAATATATTTCCGATAGTTATTCGTCATAACAACTTCGTCTGTAATCGCACAAACAAAACCTTCGGTTTCGCCGAACAAATCGCCGAAACGTAGCCAGGAGACAGATGCTGTTAAATCTACATCGGGCCCGTGTAATGCCCGATAAAATCGTCCATGCAGCTCTTTGCTCTGCCATATCTCCTTGCGATCAGTAGTACTGAGTATTACTGGTTTGCGCCAGTTCTCTTTGGCAAGAGCAAGTGGGGTCAGTCCGTTATCTACTGCTACCACATCCCGATGCATACCCATGTCAGTATGGAGAAAATATTCTCTAAGGTTGTATACCTCACGATTGTGTAAGGTCTTGGCATTCAAAAAGCCGCGACCTCCGCACTTTCGTGGGATATACAACCTCATTACAGACGAACGCGGATGATGCATTCGGTTTATGGTCAATAGCGAACGGACTTTTCTATCCAGGGCATCTAATTCAGTCTGAGTCCATCTAAGTATGCCGAAGGAATAGATCAAGAGTGGCATGGCCCAACCGTTGATAGCCCGCACCTTGTTACCGCCCGATAAAAGACTTTTCAGTACTTTTTTCAGGCGGCCAAAGAAACGGTCCATCAACGTTTGTTTCATGCCTATCTCTGTAATGCCTAATGCCTGCGACATACCTAGATATTTATAGGTTTCAGTTGCGGAGAGAGATTTTAGTTTTGTGAAATCTGAAAGTTGAACTCTTTCAGATTCCACAATTCGTCCCTTCTTTACATGCATGACTGCGCATTTATCTACACCAAATTCCATTTTGATAGAATTACTGAAAGCTTCTGTGACTTTTAGTAACTCTATCAAGTGGGAATCAGTGGAGGCAAATAATTTCAAGTCATCCATGTATAGAAGGTGGGAAAAAACTTGACCTCCTCTCCGCAACTGATAGCCTAACCCTGTACCCTCCAGTAAAGTACTGAGAGGATTCAGTGCCAGGCAAAACCATAAGGGACTCAGACTGTCACCCTGAAATATACCCCTCTTGATCTTAACAGGTTCACCATTTCCAAGAACCTGACGACATCCTGGATAAACAAGAGCCGTTGTCCATTGCCCCATACATGCCCTCAAGAAGGTGCTAAGAGTTGCATCAACTTTATACAACTCCAGCACCCTCAACAGCCATGTATGTGGTACTGAATCATAGGCCTTCTTGTAATCAATCCAGCATGTCGTCAGGTTTTTTCGGTTACGACGAACCTGCTGATTAATGGCCATGTCAAGAATAAGGAGTTCTTTAGTACCAAGTGACCCGCTTCTACATCCATTTTGAGAGTACGACATTATAGAGTTATTTTCAATGTGAGTTGCTAATTTTACTCTCACAATAGATGTAAGAAGCTTATAGACCGTTGGTAAACAAGTTATCGGTCTATAATTTTTAGGGTCCGTAGTACTACCAGATTTGTGGAGAAGGTGGGTTAATCCCGAAGTCATAAAAGATGGAAGCGACCCTGACTCAAGTGATGTCTGGAAGCAGGATGCCAAACAAGCATGTGAGCTACGGAACCATTTCAGCCAAAAATTGTGCAGTCCGTCCGGCCCAGTTGACTTCCAATTGGGCAACGAACGAACTGCACTAGCTATGTCACTAGATGTTATGAGGACAGGTTCCATAGTCTGTATAGACTCACATGACAGCTCGACATCCCGCATCCACTCGCACTCTGTATGACCAACAGGTACCGACCAAATGCCTCGCCAGAATGTACTAGTGGCTTCGGCATCCGGTAGGCAACCATTAGTCATACTTGAATCGGGTTGCTCCCATCTCCTATACACCCACCTCTCATCTTTTTGGAACGAGCGATTCTGATTATAGCGGTCCACTCTCTTCTTGTACCTCCGTATACGGTTTGCCCACGCATAAATTTTCTGCTTTAGGTAGTCAATACGTTCTGTGACCCATATTGTGTATTCGCGAGGACTAATCTCAGTCCCCGCGAATGCACGAGTCACAAAACGCATGACCCTAGGACGAGTATTACCCGCCCTATAGCAGCTTAGTTTGCTGATGAGGACCCTAGTCTCGGCGATGCGACGCTCAATTCTGCATTGCCAGACTGGAACAGAGTTAAGTCTAGTAACTGGCTCAAATTTTGGAAATTTTACACCAGCTACTTGACATACTGCTACAGCCGCGCAATACAGAATTGAGTGTGCATCACTTATTTCTACACAAGTAGTAAAATAACTTGACAGAATCGAATCCAGGGCACCCACCAGCGCCAAATTCTTTTTATGCGTAGGCAAACGCGGTATACGTGGACGACATACGGGATCACAGAACCTATACTCCTGAATCGCTTGTTCCAAAAAACTCCTTAATTCGTCATTGTATTGGGTACTTACCGTTGTAACAACATCATCCACTACTTCGTCAATGGGCACGATAGGTGGTAATTCGTTTATAATAACTTCACTAGATACACTAGGTTGAGACAAAGTAGGGATGACAATGTTACACTGTACTTCTGAGCGAAGCCTCTCAAGCACAGCATCATCCAACATATGACTACGTTGTATGACCCGCACTTGATCCGATAGCCGTTGTGCCGAAACGTTGACCGTTGGTTCAAGAGCCTGAAACAAAGGCAATAAACGAACACGGTATGCAGTGAGGTTAGTTCCTCCCTCTGTAGCCGCAAAATATGCCCGCATGACGTTTTCATTCATGGATGAATTCCATCGCATGCGGTGCACATTACCACCGGCAGCGGGGGCCCTATTCGAGGCCGGTGGGCCTCTGGGTCCTAAGCAGGTCGGTGGCCGGGTCCTCCCCTGCCGACGTACAGGTGTTGGCGACGTCGGCGGGGAGAAGTACTCGTCGCTTGATGACGAGCTCGACGCCTCAGCAGCAATTGGTACCTTGTGCTGCGAGGCGGAGCTGTGCGACGAGTCCGGAGGTGTTGAAAGTACCTAACACACCGATGGGCGGCGGCTATCGAGAGTAAGGGTGAGGCTCTAGCTGTGAGCCTCGACATCTCTAAAGCCTTTGACCGGGTCTGGCACCGTGGTCTTCTTACGAAACTGCCCTCATATGGACTACCCGAGAGATTATGCGGATGAGTGTCCAGCTTCTTGGCCGGTAGAAGCATCAGGGCCGTCGTTGACGGCAGCTGTTCAGACTGCATGGCTATAAACGCTGGAGTACCGCAAGGCTCAGTGTTGTCCCCTACTCTGTTTCTGCTGCATATCAATGACATGTTGTCTATTGACGGCATTCATTGTTATGCGGACGACAGTACGGGGGACACTTGTTACACGGGCCGCCCCGGTATCTCTCGGGACACAGTGGAGGAAAATCGTGAACAGCTTGTGTCTGAAATCGAGGCTACTCTTACTAGAGTGTCCGATTGGGGTGGACAAAATCTTGTCCAGTTCAACCCTTCCAAGACACAAGCGTGTTTTTTCACCGCTAAGCAAACCCCAATTACTGTAGCGCCGCAATTTCAGGGCACATCTCTTTCCATCTCCAAAAGTATAGGGATCCTTGGCGTTGACATCTCCAGTGACGTTCAGTTCCGTAGTCATTTGGAGGACAAGGCTAAGCTGGCGTCCAAGAAGCTAGGTGTGCTCAACAGGGCGCGGCGGTACTTCACTGCGGCGCAAACACTGCTTCTCTATAAGTCGCAAGTGCGGCCGCATATGGAGTACTGCTGTCACCTCTGGGCGGGAGCACCTGAATATCAGCTTCGTCCATTTGACTCGGTGCAAAGGCGAGCTGTAAGAATTGTCAACGATCCTGTACTTACAGCTGGTGTGGAACCTCTTCGCGACAGGAGAGACTTTGCCTCCTTATGCGTGTTCTACCGCCTGTACAATGGTATGTGCTCTGAGGAATTGTTTGATATGATGCCTACGGCTACGTTCTATCATCGCACCGCTCGCCACAGACAGGGAGTTCATCCTCACACTCTGCGTCCGGTGCGTTCTAGCACGGTTAGATCCGATAGGTGTTTTCTTCCGCGCACGCTTAAGTTGTGGAATGACCTCCCTGCCTCGGTTTTCCCAAACGCCTGCAGTATGGGGTTCTTCAAAAGGGGTCTTAGAAGGTTTTTACAGGGTCGGCAGCGCGAGTGTGGCACCTCTGGTGTTGCAAACGTTCATAGTCTGCGGTGACCACCGGTCCTTCTGGTGGGCCGTATGCGTGTCTGCCACCTTAGTGGTATAAAAAAAAAAAAAAAAAAAAGTGCATTTCGTCTTCTGGCTTCCGCTCTTGTAATCATATTAGGTATATTTTCTTACATCTTGAAATTTTTTGTTGACATGACGTACGTCATGTCATTCTTCTTGGAAATTTTTTTTATTGTGGTTATTGTTATAATAATTGTTTCCATTGTAATTTTTTTTTATTATTATTATTATTATTATGGAAAACGAGAGAAGACCCATTCCTCATCTCATGCGTCACGAATGTGGTCGTTTGGTCCATTGCATTAACCGCAGGCAGACCTTCAACCGAATATGGTGCACTGTGTTTAGAGTATACTGTAATAGACAGTGTTAGATTAATTAGTTCTAGTAATTAGCTATTAAATGTTAAGTTCCTATTGCGACAGATAGCACAGACAAATTATCGAGAACAGATGTTAAACTTCAAGACAGTTTTTTTCATATAAAATTATTTACAGTGAAACAGACAATTTAATCTGAAACGGGCGTCGAATCCCTCTATGGGAATACTCGTAGTCTTTCTCATTTATGAGCAAAGCACTGTGGAGTACAGAGGAATAGTATTTGATTCTATAAGCTTGCCTTAAGGCTGTAATGTTCGACCTTGACAAATCCTAAGGCAATTTGAACGATTGCAGCGTACGCTTTGCCGGATTTCATTGGATTCTAATACATTATATTACTGTTATAAAATCTGAGGTGTTTGAAGAAAAAATCTAGCCGTAAAATATTGTTCTAAAGACCTATATCTATTTTATGACAAGTTTTTATGAGAATTAAACTTATTTATTTAGATAATAAAAGTACATTTACTTATTAAGATTTTTGTAATATTTCTCATTTTTCGAGAGCGATTTTGATCGAACAAAGTATTCTTAATCGTGTTTTGATACGTTAAAAAAGCAAGAGTATCTAATAAATTAAAATAATATAGTTTTATCAGATCAAATCGAAGAGTATTTCCTAGTATAAAGTTCACCCCAAGATGAGTCTCTTTGAAACATACAACCCCTAAATCAATTTCCGTAGTAGTCTTTTGTTTACGTACTCGTATTAGTAGTTGATTTGTTATACCGTTTCGTGATAGGTGTACCTACTGTTATAATACAAATATAAACACAACTACAATACACAAGAAATAAGTAGCAATTCCGATATCTCCAATTATTTTATACGTCACTCTCAATTATATTCATATGGTATAATAACATAAATCCGCCTATTCCTCTACATAAATCTGCCAATAACATGAATTGGACGGCATACTGGTGATATATCATTTTTCTTAGGCACTCTGATTATCACCAATTATTTATTTGCCTTAGGATTTAGTATGATATAAATATACCAATAATGTCTTGCTATCAAAGAAACAGATTATTTTTTGTTATGAGAAACAGATAAATGATTATTATGATTATCAAGATGACATGTGTCGTATACTTTGTTATACTGCGGCAATGAATACATGCTTATGAAATAGTGCACCAGTTTATTGTATAATGCTACCCCCAATAAAATTTGAACAAAAAATCCTTGAGAACTGTGGTTCTAAGTAAGTATGTATTCAATGACTGCGGCCGCCCAGAATAAGCATTTTCTACACCTGTGAATTCGTCATGACTAGAATAAAAATATTTTTAGCCCAAAATAAATACATACGTTTACTATATTGGCATATTGAGCCCTGGGCCCTGAGCCCTTCCAAAAGCGTTCCCGTGACTCCCAGTCATAGGCAGACGGTAAGGCGTCTTGTGGTTCTAATCGGTAGTAGTCCGGCATAGCATCCATTATAATCTCACCTCGTAAAAAATGGCATAATTATTATTCAATTTTTAAAGTAACAAACATACATGAATATAGTCACGCCTTTATCCTCGAAGGGGTAGGCAGAGGCCTAGTATACGCCTACATTTCACCCTATAGTTTTATGTCCCACGTAACAGGTGGTGAGCCTATGCCGTGTTGAAATGTACAGGCGCAGGTCGTTGCGACCCGCAGTTGAATTTTTTTAAGCCACCCATAAGGCTTTCAACTTGGCTTAACGATTGTTATTTACTGACAATTTTTATTTCGAGTTTTCCTTCTCTACGTAATTGATCTTTTTGCGTCGCCTTAGTCACCTCTTACGACACCCTCGGGATGTATTGTATAATTTGTAAAGTTATCAATCGTTTTTACTAATACCTAATTTTACTATCTTGCCGAAAATTGTACACGAGTTCAAAGTTAAACGGCCTCAATGATGTTTCCGACTCAATCTGTCGGAGGTCTTGTCTGTAATAAGTTGCCTTTTTAGGGTTCCGTTCCCAAAAGGGTAAAATACGGGACCCTATTCATGAGACTTTGCTGACAGTCATGAGGAACAATGTCATCACAGGAACGGTGATAGCTATGAACCTGAAATTTTCACAGGTGATGTATTTCTGTTACCAGTAAAATCAGAAAAACAATTAATTAAGCGAGCTCCCATACAACAAACGTGGTTTTTGGCCATTTCTTTATACGGAACGCTCTGTTTGCGAGTCCAATTCGCACTTGACCGGTTTTTCTTTTTCATTTTATTCATAAAACTAGCTGATGTCCGCAGCTTCGCCCGCGTAAAATTTGTTCCCGTTCCCGCTTCCTGTATTTTATCCACTTGGGGGTAGAATTTATTAAAATCCTTTCTTAGCGGATGCCTACGTTATAACATCTACCTGTACGCCAAATTTCAGCCCGATCCGTCGAGTGGTTTAGGCTGTGCGTTGATAGATCACTGTGTCAGTCAGTCAGTCACCTTTGAGTTAAATATATTTAGATATTAAGTCATGCCTACATTATTATGTGTAAATGTACCTACTCTCCTGCCTTTTACTTAGGTAATAACCTTATAACGGACATAGGTCTATATTTATGTAAGTATGTAGCTCTCCGAAGTCTTAGCTCTAACATGCTACCAACGCTACTCGCCTCACTGATTGCAATTTCCTGTTTAAGGCTTTCGTCCTATTGGCTGTCAGGGCGGAAGTCGATAAATTAATTTACAGCGAAAAAGAATCTATAGCTGCTATCCATACTAATACCATAAACTAGCTCTACTCCACGGTTCCGTCTGTGCATACGACGAAGCTCATTTAACCCATGCATGCCTTTTACAATTTATCAAATCAGCCTATGACAGTCTACTCCTGAACACGTCTCCCAAATTACGTCACAATACATGGTCCTGAATTTAAAACTAGAGGACGTCACGCGGTTTCACCCGCGTAGTTCCCATTCCCGTGGGAATACGGGAAAAAAGTATAGCCTATGATCACTGGGGCGAGCGTAGCTTCCCAACAGTGAAAGAATTTTTACAATCCAAAGAAACAATCAAATCTTTTCTCTATATAATATTCGTATAGATAATGTATGGAAATCTGCCTGATTTTATGCTATACTAGCTGACCCGCGCAACTTCGTTTGCGTGATAACTGAAGAACCGCTCGATCGATTTTGTGCAAACTTCACATAAACCATCTACTAAATAGTCCAAACAAAGCCTAAACATTTGGTTTGAATAGGTGAGCCCGTTCTTGAGTTATAAAATTACAACGAAAAGTGGCATTGATTTTTATATATATAGATATTTATGGTGTGCGTACGTACGAGCGAGGGTGCGCTCGTCCAAACTATTTAATCGCGCCACTGTAACTCCCAAACGATAGATGGAAGATTTATTATTATGGTTGAGAAATGTCTGAGTTCTTAACCACTGTCAGGATCAGGATGCTAATTGCTAAACATCCGAATAATGGTAATGGTGCAAGTGTGTGAAATGCTTCACGCCGTTCACACTCTATATTAAATATTACTACTCTGTTTCTTTAAGTATTAGGTTAGAAGAAGAATAATATGATTTTCCACTCCTAAAAGAATTGTTTAAATCGGTTAAGTAGTTTCGGACTTTATCGATTATAAACAAATCTTTCCTCTTTAGAATATTAGTATAGAAGAGTCTTTTTGTTTGACCTTGTTTGTCGTCGCAAAATGGAAATGGTTCGACCTTATTTTTTATGTGAATAGTTTTAGATCTGAAGCGTGACAAAGTCTGCTCTTATCCCGGAAAAAACAACGTTTTCCCATGGGACAGTGTAGTATTAAAAGTGATATACAAATCATTGGCACTTCCCCTAGAGCATCGAAGCTAGGAAATAGCCAATTTATAATAAAACAAGATCACTGTGTCTCAAAGTGAGTACCTACCTACGTATTTACTAAGATATTGAACCAATTTATTTCTTTTTTTGGGATATTAATTAAATATTGTCGTATAACGTGGACATGCTGCCATTCTTCTGTGGACGCTGCAACATGAATACTGCGATGCGGACGAATTATATTACGCACTAGCTGAACCCGCAACTTCGTTTACGTCACATAAGGTGTAAGAAAGGGAAGGTATTTCTTTATCAGGCTCATCAAGCAGCGTGTGAAACTACCCTGTTTGCTTAATCATAAAAGAGCTTAAAGATTAAGTCTATTCTAAAACAATCCAGTCCACGCCGAAGACGTGGACTGAACTAACTCTTTATGATTAAGCCAACGCCAGTTTAGATTGACCCATTTACAGATTCATATTGTTTTGTCTATGTGTGAATCTTTAAAGTGATTGTATAAACCGATTGACATGAAATAAACACTAAATGTTAAGTGGAGCAAACCTCAACACAATAAAGAAACCGCATTGCAATTAGTTAAGCGGTTACTGAGATAAGCGTGCAAAAACGTACAGACAGACAGATATACAGACATACAGATAAACAGACAAAAATTCTAAAAACCTTTGTTCGGGTACGATATTTTTTCTTCGATTTCATTATATGTTTTGATGCTATTGATATTAGTTTTTTTTATAGTCATAATTTACATAAATTTAATATTTATTTTGTTTAACCTTCGGTCCGTCGCGTGGGTTCTTTGAAAGCCCGAACATTACAAAAATGCAAAATTTTCTTATTTAAATCTATTGTAGCAGTGCAGTAGTTTATGTACCCTCCTAAGTTAGATTGTAGTTGGCGCGGAAGGTGGCTAACTTCAATTCGCTCGTAAGCGCCGTGTGATACGGACCTGTTTTGAACGCAAGGGCTCTCAAAGACCCCACGCGACGAGCATACAATTTCGTAAAGTTACGATTTTTTTTTTATTTATTCCTTATATATGTTATGTTACAAAGTTGATTATTTCTATATGATGCCAAAAAAGTATAAAGTAAATAATTACGCAATAGATTTCTTTATTATATTTATTTTTTGTAAAAGTGATCTCAGAGTGAGAAAAATAGGCTCCTACTTTTAGATTATAATTTAAAAAGTAATTAAATACAAATTGCTTTATAATTTATCATTGTTTTATTATAGTTTGACAAACACGTAATAATGTAATGATAAATTATATGAAATACTTATAATTTCCTATTTTACATGCTATTTTTCATTGAGGTTCTCAAGAACCCCACGCGACAAACCTCGTTAAGTAAAATGGCGCGACTGACCGAAGGTTAATAACTTGTAGTAATACACTGATAAAATATTAACAAGTAACGTAAACGTAAAAATACGTAAATATTTTGTCAATGTAGTAATACACATAATTATCAGAAATTGTTATTTGTTGTTTGATGAAACTACACAGAAGATACACTGCTTTAAGTTGGTGTGTTCTAGAATATAAATTGATTTCCAGTTTCACTGATTTCAATGTAACATTTCTAGCTAGTTGGAACACACACATAACTCTGTGGCGCTATGGCAACGAGTGCAAAGGCTATGCAAGATTTATTGGGTTTGACATCCGGGTCTTGGGTCTAGGTTTTCCGGGCTAGAAACTCTGTATAAAAGCTTGAGCATCTGTGTAAATGAAAGCTTGAGCTAAATATTTGTATGACAGAATTAGTCTTTCTTAAAACTATAGCGATAAAAGTTATAGAAAGACACTTGGATAGTAAATTTTAACATAATAATATGATAGACGTATGTATGTGTTAAAATTTCAAAGGCATGCATGTGTCAAAGTTTTCTTCCTAATCTACGGTGACTATGCCCTCATAGAATACAGGACACCAAAACTACAGGTAGGATTCGGTTTGTACCTACATATTATTACACAAGCGGACGTCACGCGGTTTTACGCGGCGTCCGTAATGTATAGTTACCGCAAAGAGTATAGCTTCCCAGCAGTGAAAGAATTTTTAAAATCGGTCCAGTAGTTCCGGAGCGTATTCGATGCAAACAAACGAACAAACAATCAAATCTCTCCTCTTTACAATATTATTAGTATAGATAGTATAGAAGACGCGAAAAGTTGTAGGTATCTCTTTTTAAAGAAATTGTTCAATCACAATTAAAATTTAATATAAAAGAAGTGCCTTTAGTTCTTTTTAACCGATTTCCAAAAAAGGAGGAGGTCCTCAATTCGTCTGTATGTTTTTTTTATGTATGTTAAGTTATATTTCCGTCAATTATAGACGGATTTCAAATTTTTTTTTTCTTGAATAGGGATAGCTTCTGAGGTGGTCCCATTTTGACCAGGTTAGGATCTGATGATGGGATCCTGGAGAAATCGAGGGCAACCACCGAAAATTATAGGGACAACTAGTGCGTTTGTTAACTTTTTAATTCAGTGCTTTAATGTACTACAATTAATGAAGGTCTGGAGTCGATCTGATGATGGAACCGAAAGACAGCAGTCGAGGGAATTCCTAAACGATTTACAGCAGCTACCTTGTGTTCGGGCTTGATTGATTTGTATTGATGAGAACTTTCACCTAGATAGATATATTTTTCGGTTCACCCGTCACTTAAAATACTTAATGAAAAAAAAAATTAATAAAAAATACAACCGACTTCAAACAAATCCTGAAAAATAAAATTTACTTAGCACAAAGTAATATGTATTTTGATTTATCAGTTTTAATTTAATATAATATTGAAGTTGGTGCCATGAGTAATACCTACCAAAACCTATGAATTTACTTGGCGCCGACTTCAATATGATATTGAAAAAAAAATCAGATAAATCAAAATACATATTACTTTGTACATACATACATACATATGGTCTTTATCCCCGAAGGGGTAGGCAGAGGCATATTATGTGCCCAGATTGTGCTAAGTAAATTTTATTTTTCAGGATTTGTTTGAAGTTGGTTGTAATTTTTATTAATTTTTTTTTTAATAACTTTTGTTGAATTTCGACGTCCAACGGATCTCTTCTAGTTTGTAGGTACACAGTTTTAAAAATACAATATAGAATTAGTGTTGAATTTAATACATAATTAGTAGAAACGTTAAAAACATAATATTTACCTTTGTCACAAAAGAGTTCCAAACTCAGATAGCAATCCACCTGTACTTCAATTCTAAGTTATAGTGTAACATTCATCCTCCCAACTTGCACCCCTTTATAAAGCCAAGCTTCGTATTTATGAGCAAAGTTCCCAACTGAGCACTATCTGTTCCTGGAAGACATGACACTACTTCTCAGCATTGACTCGTATATTGTTGGCTGGACTAATAAATTCCTTGAATGGTAAATACAAGGAATGTTGGTGAGTAACATTGCTTTTTGTTAATGTGGAATCCGTGATGAATAGAAACTCGGATTTTATGAAATTCCTTTATTTTAATTGCACTTGTTATTAGTAATAATAACTAGTAGGTACTTCTGGCAAGAGTAGACCTCGCGAGCACCCAGAAAAAAACAACCTGTGAGGAATCGTATATCTTCTATACTTCTATACTAATAATCTATTATATAAAAATAAGTCGGGTTTTCCTTCCTGACGCTATAACTCTAGAACGCACGAACCGATTTCCACGGTTTTGCATTCGTTGGAAAGGTCTCGGGCTCCGTGAGGTTTATAGCAAAGAAAATTCAGCAAAATTTCACATACAGCGCCATCGCGGGCGAAGCTGCGGGCATCAGCTAGTAATATTATAAAGAAGTAAAATATGTGTATTTGTTAAATTGTAAGGAGTAATCTCGGGATCTACTGAACTGATTTTAAAAATTCTTTCACCAATAGAAAGCTACGTTATTGTGGAGTGTCATAGGCTGTATAGCACGCTTCAACGAATAGGAGCGGAGCAGTAATAGTAAATGTTTCAAAAACGGGGGAAAAGTTATTCCTTTTGAGAGCTTCGTTGCGTGTGCTGCGTAAACATGACGAGAAACCTTTCTCGCTCTCTCTCTCTCTCACGTAGTATTGAATATTAACGACGAGACGCTACGGGAGTAAACGCAACGCGACGGGAGTAAATGCGACAGAAACAGGTAATACTCTCTCTTATGTGGAGCAAACGAAGTTGCGCGGGTCAGCTAGTCCTTTATATTTCAGCCAATAATACTCAAGATCCGTTCACAAATATAATTACGCGTCAACAATCTTCACCCCTTTTCTCCCCTCCATTTTGCCCCTAATAAAAAAAGCTCTCGATGCTCAGATTAAAAATACAATACAATACATAAATCTTTCAACATTGCTTACTGATAGGTCTATAGTTTGCATTATTCAGCATTCAGCTAATTATTTAGTCGCTTGTCAATAATGACATTACGCTGACGTCAGCGATGTAAAGTTGCTTTGTCAAACAGAATCACATACATACATAATTATAGTCACGCCCATCTTCCCCAAAGTGGTAGGCAGAGACACAGCATAGGCCCAAATTTCAGCTCATTCTATCTTGTACCACGTAAAGTCCTGGAGTATCCTTCCGAGGGCTTAACTGTAAGAGTCCGGCATTGCATACATGTAGGATTTTCCTTACGCAAAAAAAAAGAAATATACATAATAGTCACGCCTTTATACCCGAAGGGATAGGCAGAGGCATAGTATACGCCGACATTTAACCCTACAGTTTCATGTCCCACGTAATAGGTGGTGAGCCTATTGCCGTGTTGAAATGGACAGGCGCAGGTCGCCGCGGCCCGCAGTTGAAATTTTCAAGCCGCCCATATGGCCTTCAACTTGGCTTAACGATTTTCATTATACCTACTGACAACCAGGTTTCATTTCGAGTTATTCTTCTCTACGCAATGGATCTTTTTGGAAAAGTGTTCCCTTATTCGCCTCTTACGACACCCTCGGGATGTATTGGGACCCCGTCACCACACGGGGCCCATCGTCACTCGGGGCATGAGAAGATAGTGTGAGCATATTGCTGTGTACGAGAGTCAAATCAAATTACGCTTATTAAAAAGATTATTATTCACCAATAATTCGGTACTGTCAGAATACTTCACTGAATCCAGTCCATTTATTAGTTTGACAAAGAAGAAAATTCCCTTATTGGCGATACCTGTCCGTTATGAAGAGGGTCTGTACGTAATATAGGTAGTTATTTCATATTGGGGTCGCGTTTTCGGGGAGTTTTGTAAGGCTGTCAATGCCAGAAATATGAAGCTCTGATACTCGGGTTATTTTTTTGGGATAATGATTGAATCACAAAAATAAATGGAGGTAAATGTTTTGTAGTTTTTGCCGTAATAGGTTTGATTTTGTACGAATAGAATTTTCTATAATGAAAACATTATTCAGCAAATGAAAATAGAACCAATATAGGACTCTTTTCGGTAGGTTTTTTTATCTGAACTCCTTTGTCGTTAGTTATTGATAGAATTTGAAAAACTTTTTGAATTATGAAGCCAATTTATTGTGGAATTAAGATATGATATAACCACCCCTATGGCGTTCCCTTGGGTGGAGTTGTATGATTGACATTCAACTTACTGACATAAGACATTACTGCTCCGTTGAACAGTAATCATAAATACATAATAATATCATCACGTCTGTCTCCCATCGGGGTAGGTAGAGATTATGACTTTCTACTTGCTATGAATCTGGCATACATACATACATATGATTACGCCTTTTATCCCCGATGGGGTAGGCAGAGGTCTATTATAGGCCCACATTTCACCTTTAAGGTTTTGTCCCACGTAATAGGTGGCGCGCCGTATTGCCGTGTTGATATGATGCTGTTGATATTTTCCTTGTTAAGAACTAGTTCGGTTATGGATAGGTGATCATCACGTGACTACTTGGTGACATTTATTTTCAAGCGCTTCCGTGCTTCGGAAGACACGTTTAGCCGTTGGTCTCGCTTGCCAGTAAAATGGCATTCTTTGGGCCTATTGAACACCCTTAAGCTCCGTACTCACATACGGTTTTACTCGATCGAGCTATCATGTCGAGTAAAACCCATAGCATGGGCTTTCGTCCACACATTCAGCATCAATCTATCGAGTGACGCGCACCGTTCAGTGTACACCGAACTGTTCGAGCCAAAACATGTCTGGAGACGGTGGCTGCTATATATAGCAAGTTTCGCAGTTCTTCATTATAAAAGAATTAAAGAAAATGAAAAGAAGAAACATAAAAAGAGGTATTGGGTTAAAAATTGGTTAGGTCGCCGCTCTGAATACGACAATTCTCTGATTATAACAATTATTCAAGGATGCCCGAAGTGCTTTAAGAAGAATTACTTTCTATGATTACCCCATTATTAGTGTTTTCAGGACGATCAACCACTGCGGACTGACGCTCGACTCGCGCCACTCACGGCAACGTACACACGCTTGAGTCAAGCTCGACAGCTCGCTTCGAGTAGGTGTGAAGGAAATTACTTTTAATTTTAATTCCATCGAGCCGGCTCAATACGAGCCTTCGAACTGTGAGTTTTGCGGTCCACACATTAATATTTACTTGTTTTGGAGTAAAACTATCGAGTAATATCGAATGTGAGTACGGAGCTTAATAGTGACTATATGTATATTATGTCATTTATTGCATAAAGATTTTAATCAAAAATCTTCAGGCGTAGTTTATTAAAATCTTATAAAAACCGAAGCCGTGTAACCTACTGGCAGGCGACTTAATCCCGGATTAAGGTGACGTATCGGATCGATGGCTAAGGCCGCCGCTAAAATTATCGCCGGCCTTGTGGTGTCCCTGTGTTTAAAGTCCACTTAAGCATGCTTAAATGGATCTTGAAACCAATACCGAACGTGGCAGCGTTTTTACTGAGTGATATTATACATATAACTTATAGGTAAACCTTTATTCCTGTAAACTTGACAACGAAGGGGTCATTAGTGGGTCTTCGAAGATAATAAAATCTCAGTGGACCCACTATTGGGCCTTTGGAGACATGTCAGTATTCTGAGACCCACCGGTGGGTCTGCTTAGTGGGTCCTTGAAGCCGAAGGGAAATAGGGTACTTCATTGCTACGATCTTGGCAATGACAAAAGATGAAAAATATAAAAATTTGAGTTTTCAAATTACATTTTTACTGGCTAACCGATTTGAGTTACTCTTAAAGCTATGATAATAGACTTAGACTAAAGAAACAGATAGATTTATATTCCTTTGAGGACTGACTAAATAAAAACAAACTGATTTCAGCACTCATATTATTGTATTTCTTACCACAAAACAAAGAGTAGGATTGAAGGAAAAAAATCGACCAAGTGTGAGTCAGACTCCCGCATGGAGGGTTCCGTACCAAAAACGAAAAAAGAACACGACACGTTTGTTGTATAGGAGCCCCCTTAATCGTTTCGTAAAAATCTGAATCGTTATTACGATTCAGATTTTTGTTACAGTGGCAGCAGAAACACATCATCTGTGAAAATTTCAGCTCTCTAGCTATCACGGTTCCTGAGATACAGCCTCGTGACTGAATGACAGACAGACAGACAGACGGACAGCGAAGTCTCATGAACAGGGTCCCGTTGTTACCCTTTGGGTACAGAACCCTAAAAAAACACACCCTCACTTCAGTTTTCACGGGTACAAAAATCCATTACAAAAATCATGTGCAAAGATAATCAAAGACCTTTTAATTTTCTCCTCGACCGCTCAGCAAAACGATCTTCCTGTAAGTGTAACAGGAAAACGCTGGCAAATGAATTATGCCTGTGTTTTTGTCGCCGCGGAAAACCCGGCCATAATCATATATCGTATGGTTGCAAGTCCTGCCCACAAGGTTAAATTATGAGCATTGTATCAAAACATAATGTTAGCTGTTATGACGGTGGGTACTTGCCGGTTTTGCGGTTGGCGTGATTTTGTAATTGGACCTTGATTAGATTCGACGGTAGTGACGGTATCGACGGCCAAATTAGGAAGTACTTGGATAAGATTGGCTTAATGTGTTTTGTGTAGACAAAAACGTGATCATACGTACATTTCATTAGAGTATTTGTATACCCATGACGGCAGCGTGATGTAAGGGATTCACGCACGCCCTGCTAAGAAGCGGGATCACATCCGAACCACCCCCTAGGCGAGACCGCAGTGGTAGCCGTAGGTCTGTTTGGAGTCCTGGGACATCCTTACGACAGCTTACCCGGGGCTCTCAACCGTAGGCTGTTGGGCGTTACGTTAGGTTTTTTAATCGTTAGGAGTCATAGATAGCATCCATGAAGGATTATCCCTCACGTTAAAAAAAATCCAGATAGATATGGATTCTCACACCTGTGTGAAGAGACTGGAACTTATGAGGATGCGGCTAGTTTATCATTAGATGATGCATTAAATGGACCAGAAAAAGAACAGTTGGAGTCAGCAATGAGAAGAGAACTACAATGTTTTAAGACAATAATACGGTCTCGTTTGTACCCTTTGGGTACGGACCCCTAATTACGCTTGACTTGTCCAAGCAATCACTAATAATATAGTAATCAAATTGAGCATTCAGTCGAATAATTGGAGATTGCAAATTAGAATTTAGTTATTGGTTGATAATTAACATTATATCGAAACTCGTGTGGTTGATTGGTTTTGGTAAAGCATGTATGAATATAATAATAGGCGTTCAAAATGCTTTATCCCTGAAGGGGTAGGCAGAGGCATAGTATACGCTCACATTTCACCGTATAGTTTTATGTACTACGTGACAGGTCACCGCAACCCACAGTTGAAATTTTCAAGCCGCCATAAGGCCTTCAACTTGGCTTAACGATTGACATTTTACTGACAACCGGGTTGCATTTCGAGTTTTCCTTCTCTAAATAAAAATAAAAGACATTTTCATAATATTGTTGATCGTTTATTTGTCTACCAAGGGTCTGTACCTTGTCCCGGGGCATCCTTCCGAGGGCTGGGCATTATGTGAGGTTTTTTAGTCAGTAGGAGTCCGGCATAGCATCCGTGATGGATTTTCCCTCACATTAAAAAAAAGGGGCCTGTACCTAGATAGTACAAGAAAAATAAAAGTAGTCGCCCCTCCCCCCCAATTTAGGATTAACCCATACCCCAAATAAGATGTACAGTCACATTAAATTGCTAAACCGAAAAGATAAACTACTGTTCGTCTTTGCGCAAGCACCTGTTGTGGTCTCGTATGAGATAGAGAAGGAGGACTTCTCTATTACTGTAGTAAGTATACTTTAAGTAAGTTTACTACAATCAACGATAATATAACACTCGTAGTACTACATACAGATAGGGAGCACCGTTCCCCCCACCGAGCAAGCTTCCCCACCCCCGCCACAGCTGTCATTATAGATGGAGGGTATTTTGACGGAATGTTTGCTTAGCCATTAGTGGTCACACACACATTTAAGCTCTGTACTAACCTAGGTGACAGAATGAAAACATAATATTGGTTTGGAGTATCCGCCCTATGCTATAATGCCAAAAACGTCAAATCGTTTAAGTTAACTTTTTGACAGATTTACAGGATTTGATAAATTTAATCTCAACTTATCGAAGCAACTTAGACAACTAAGCCCGTCCAAGCGACTCTGACACTTAAACTTTCAGGATAATAAAAAATACATACCAAGTCATCCACCAAGCCAAGCCGCCCACAGAATAATAATACCATTTCAAATTACATATTAATGTACTTCTCTCTTGTAACGAATAAAACTTATTCTTTCTATAGAAAACTAAGTGACAATTCAGTAGCAGAACTCGAATTTATGAGGAAACTTAGTTCCTACTATCTGTCAAAGTGACTAGGGGTATTGAACAGCATAGATCAATAAAGTTTGTCTTGTAAGTTTTTTGTTAGAGGGACGAACATTGCAGAGTGATGCATTATCGAGACATTTAGTGTCGTGTGAGTATATTTTAATAGTTTTGGGAGCAAAAAGTTGAAAGGAGGAGAGAATTTTGCTATCTGAAGTTCGTATGGGATTTTTTGCAGTCACGGTTTGATCACTTGAAATATTAGTTGCGAGTTCTTTGGAAGTTTCAGAGTTTAATACTTATAGTTTGTAGTTTTTTTTTTATTAATATAGCAGAAGGCTTGCAGCATATAATATTTGTTTTATACAGCCAAGGTGAAAGACAGTTTGAAACGGCAGAGGTGCTAGATTCGCGCTGCCGACTTTGAACTACAAACTTAAATGGTTAGTTCAAATGAGGTATGTTGCTAGTAACAAACCTCCCAATAAATATAATTTACGACAGTATGAAGTCGATAGTAAAAACACTTCAAGTTACCGATCCGTAGTTTATACTTCAAAAAAAATTGTTTGTCGATACTAATATTTTAAAGAGGAAAGATTTGATTGTTTGTTTGTTTGCATCGAATAGGCTCCGAAACTACTGGACCAATTTGAAAAATTCTTTCACTTTATTCCCGTATTCTTACGGGAACGGAAGCTATGCGGGTGAAATTGCGTGACGTCTAGTTTATAATAAAGGATAAACGAAGCACTGATAGTCCCGCTGACTCAGAATTCTCTATCTATACGATCATTGCGGTAAGCAATTTTCCTTCCTGTCCTTGGATAGGTGACCACCATGTGACCACTTTGTGACATTTCATTTGCAAGCGTTTCCATACTTCGAAATGTACTTTAATTCGCTGATTCCTGTTGTCAATAACATGACAGTCGTTAAGCGAAGTTAAGGCGTCATGGTCATGGTCGGTTTAAAATGTCAATAGCGTTCGAGCACTGTTAGATCCGATAGGGGCTTTCTTCCGCGCACGTTTAGATTATGAAGTGATCTCCCTGCCTCTGTTTTTCAAACGCCTATAGTATGGGGTTCTTCAAAAGGGGTCTTAGAAGGTTTTTAAAGGGTCGGCAGTGGCAGTGTAACGCCTCTGGTGTTGTAAGCGTCCATAGGCTTCGGTGACCATCACAACCGTACAATTAGTAGGCCGTTTGCTTGTCTGCCACCTTGCAATTTTTTTATACCTAAGTGGTATAAAAAAAGTGGGTCGTCATAACCTGCACCTGCTCAGCTCAACACTTGGAACCAAAAACTGTAAATACAGTAAAATGTGGGCTGCGCCTCTTGCTTTTCTTTTTTTTATCGTGTGGAAATTTCTACAGCAATGCTATGCTGGA